>CM021731.1:89592437-90035900 GCA_011075105.1 Heteronetta atricapilla | reverse complement strand
GAAAAAAACAGGAAAAACAGGAAAAAAAAACAGGAAAAAAACAGGAAAAACAGGAAAAACAGGAAAAACAGGAAAAACGAAAAGGTGCAGCCAAATTATGGTCAATGAGATTGTATTTCTTAATGATTTGAAGTAATAAAACAACTGTAAGCAGCTAATTATATATTTTGGTTAGCTATATATGATTACACTCTGTAAATACGCATCAAGTAGAAATTGGTATGAAGAAGCTTCCACTGCTCTCAAAGTGTTGCCATTTTCCAGGGGTATTGTTTTGGGTCATTTCAAAGAGTATGTGTGGAACATTCAGAGAAGCACCATCCTGCCAGCATCAGATGACATAGGACTTGAAGTATCTTGAACAGGGAAAAGATCATTACAGTAGTGAAGTACAGAAGCATACAGTCAAGTATTAACCTTCTGCTGAATAGCAGAAGAGTGTCTGGTCTGGCAGTCTGACATAGCTCTGTGTTCCGCATCACCAAACTGTAGATTTTGATCCTCATCTCTACCTCTCCACACATTTAGCAACCTTAACACTTTTTTAATGTAGTTTGCTGGTGTTGTGAAAAGAAGCATGTGTGTATTCAGCTGCACTGAGCAGGAGATTCATAACCCAAGTGCGAGGACTTGAAATGCTACTCCCACTCCTTTACTACAGCACACAGCTACAGAACTAAACATGGAGTAACTGCCCACCCCAGAAGAAAAATAGCCACCTTGTATCATCAGAATAAAGTTCACAAAAAGCAATAAATGGACCTAGTACCTTCCCACACATTAGTATGCTTACAATGCGTCCTCAACAGCAGGCTCCATCATACTGTTCCAATAGGGCTTTTGTTACGGTTGCTATTACTAATACAGTACCTTTCTCCCAGCCTGGGCATGCGGTACAGGCAGCAAGATGCATGAGACAGCTCTCTTCAAACAGTGAAACAATAGCAGTGCCACACACCAGCACTGACACAGTCTTTTTGTAGTCTAAAATGCTTGCCTTAACTATCTGCTGCAACATGTGAAGGCTGCTACTATTATATTTGCAGTGCTAGGCTTTCCCCCTCATGATTTACTCCCTTAAGAGCAAAAACTAAACCACAGTGCTGTTCGCCCACAAGTTAGGTGGCAAAAGGTGTTGATGTAACACCTCATGGGGGTGCTCAACATTTCACTACTTATCACCTGTATTTCCTCTGCAGTAGTCCACAGAGAAACTAACAGCTTGCTTCCTCTCCTTTTCCCTACTCCAAGACACAGATGACAAAGCCAATTTTTATAAGGCCCTTCCCAAGGTCTCTAGGGCCTTGCTTTCTGCAAAAAGATGCTTGGGTAAAGAGGACAATACTTCCCTCAAAGCTCTGCCACAAGTAGGTTGTCAGAGCTGTCCTGCTCTTCCCACTGGTCTCACTACAATTCCGTGCAAGTCAAGAGTAAGTCAAAGCAGCTGCAGGCAGCATATTGCTCCCACTGGAATATCCTAATCCCACACAGAATCGGAACTGGGAGGGTAACTACTAGGCTTACCCCAACCCAGACAGACACTCATGCCATGAACTATCAGGCCTGAGACCCACACCAGTGCATAGCTTTCCATTAGTTAATCATAAGCAGGACACCAGGTTTTCCACCTGCAAATGAAAAAATCAAAACCTAAAAAACACCAAAACATTTTGACCCCACTTCTGATCTTCAAGCCATAGCCATGCTGAGTTCTGATGGTCAAGCCTGATCCCAAAGTATATTGCTCAGGAGCACTGACTTCCCAAACATTTAAAAACAAATTTCTGCCTTCGTACCTTACCAGGAAGGACTTGCAAAGACAACATTTCAAAACTAAATCAGAGAAATTCAGGTTACGGCATGTCTACTGTATACTTACAGAGCAATACTTGTAATGGACTGTAAAACCTAGTTACAAGGGGAAGGGAGACATTCTGTTTCTCACGTATGTCATTAAATTTAATAATCAACAAATTTGAAAGAATCCAGCACATCATTTGTCCCATCCATTCCCTGAACCAGCTCTGATGATTGTACGCTGTGCTTTGTCTAGCCCAGATTTGAACATCTCCCCTGATTAACCTCCATATGTTCAGGCAGTCCCAATCTCTTTGCAGGAGAAAAATGCATTAATCACTGATTACATTCTGCCTACAGACAATATCAATCTCCCCTGGCAAGCTAAATATTGATGCTCATCACTTTTGGCTACTGAGAGCAGTACTTTGGAATTTCTTGATGCTTCATTTGCTCTGAATTTGTTCTGCTGGGTAAAGAGATGAAAAAAGCCATCGCATGCTAATTAAGAGCTAACTTTTGTCCTTGAATCCATAGGCACGTCTCCACTGAAGTCAATGAGAGCTGTACTACTTAGGCATCAGCAGACTTAAGGTTCAATTAATGTCAGAACAGGATGAGTATTACTGAAGCAGTAAGGGAACTCAAGGTGTGTTGGGAACCGTAAGCATCAAGACCAAATACCCTCACTTCAACAAAAGCAGAGTCAACACTTGAAAATCCCAGCTGTGGAACTGATTCTTCTAATAAAAGAGACCAGGCTTTGAGGTCAATTTGCCTTTTTTTTTAAAAAAAAAAAAAAAAAAAAAAGGAGAATAAACACACGCTATAGGCTGATATTTTAGGAGCCAGGAAAATTTGCAAGACCTCTCAGCTTCCAAAATCAGTATATTAATCAGATATGCAGAAATACAATGCTACAAAATTAGAAAGATGAAGGAAATTGTAAGCTGGATGAACACTGATCACAGGGCCTCTGTTTCTTTCTTTGAACTAGGATTTTGGCTTCATGTGCTATGCATGGCTATAACCCCGGAGTGAATAAATCAAATGTAATAAAGAGGAGAATTCAAACAAACGAGTGCTACTCAAGCCTATCTATGACATTAAAGTTGTGTAGCAAGTTCTCATTGACCTCCTTTAAATGGCATCTATTTAATTGCTTAGGGAGCCCTAGACGAGGTCGGAGCCATTAAATAGGTGATGGTATGTCAGGAAGCGCGCTCTACTGAGAATGAATCCAATATTTGTTTTATCCATATCTTTGTATAGCAAGAAAGTCATAGCTAGGAACTTGCAAATAGCTGGTGTTCAGTTTAAATATCACCAATGCCAGATGATAAACTGAAACATTTAGGAAAAGTATCATCTTTAATTTTGAAGTTGTCTCTCAAAAGACAGCAGTAATTGAGCAGTAGGATAGTTTGAATTACTTCAGGATTTGTTTTTTCTTTTTTTTTTTTAAAAAAAAAAAAAAAAAGAAAAAACATAATTGAGGATAGCAACACTTCATTTAGGAATGTTGAGCTATTTGCAAAGGAAAATGGAAGCAGAAGAAATGTTTTAAGGGTTGTTCAGATTAGAATTACCACAGAACTCCTGCACTGCCTTTGGACTAATAAATGCACTGAAATATTTAGAGAGCAGTCTGTCATCTCCCTGTGACCAAAGAGAGCAACTGCTGTGTGTCGCACTAATAAACTGTCCTGTAACTTATACAAACAAAAAGTGATCACAGCACAATGCTCCAGTTCAACTTCTTGCACAGCCTTAAGGGCACTTGAAAGATACAGGATTCTGGCATTAAGGACAAGAGCAGAAAGACAGATGTAGGGCTTTAATCCTCAGCTTCTCTCTCTCCTATGGCCATTCAGACACCACCACACACAAATACCACACCCAGCTACACTCCCTTACACTCCCCTACTTGTGTAGCCACACCTGAATTAGTTTAAATGTCCAAGTAGTCCAACAGATCCATCTTTCTCAATGTTATGCCAGAAATAACACTGGACTACATAACATGTAACTGCACCCTGCTGATAGACCGATGACTGACTTCACAAGTATTCTTGATCCTGTACTTTGCTGGTAGCATTGCTTGGAAAAACACCAGAGAAACTACAAAAGGCACAAAGCAGCACGCTCACTGGGAGAACCAGACAAGACAATACTTGCATCTCCTTTTTTACTATACTAGTTGCTGTTGCTGCTGCCTACAATGGTACATGCACTTGGCACAAAATAAAATAAAATAAAATAAATGGGCATTCCTAGAAACTCTGCATTATTGATGAAACATTTGTTTAACAAGTTTCTTTGGGACTGTCAAAACTGATGACTTCAAGTGATGCGCTCACTTCCGAGGCATGATGTATTGATAAAAGCATAAACAGATAATAGAATTTAGAATGGATTTTCTCTGCAATGCTACTTGATGACCCAAGCTAATGCTTAAAAATGTTATTTGAATTATTCTAGTTTCATTCCTGGAAGAAATATCCATTTTGGCAGTTTTTCTGGCCTGGAAAGCTGGGGCAAGAAAAAGAGACTGAAATAGACCTGTCTATTTGTGGAAGACCATGAGAAAAACTATGTCAGTATAATATATGATGAAGTACATAATTTAAGTTGCCTATATGGAAAGCAATTTTGGAATCAGACCACTTCTAGAAATGCGGGAAGTTCTTAAAACACTTTATAACAGCAGCAATCAGAACTAGAAGATTGAGTCTAAATTAGCACCTATATGGGAAAAGCTATACTAGTATACCCAAAGTGATAGTAAATCAATGGTGATCTGACAGTAAAATTCTGTAGGAAGACAACACCTTATGTGGAAGTTCTCAAACGACCTAAAAGGAAGATGTTGATCCTTCCAAATTCCAATGGCAGTTGATATTCCTGAGATGTTAAACATGTACAAGATGCTAGATGATCTTCAGCTAGATGCTAACCTTTTAGGTGCTGGGTAGCAGACACAAAGTAATACTGTGACCCAACAGGACTGAAAGAGGGTCTTGGCCTTGTCTTCAAATCCTCAGCCACGATAAAAACAGTTTCACTTACCTTGCCACATTTAAATATAACCTAGCCTGAATGTAAAACTTAACAAGTGGCTTT
Source organism: Heteronetta atricapilla (assembly GCA_011075105.1). NCBI lineage: Eukaryota > Metazoa > Chordata > Aves > Anseriformes > Anatidae > Heteronetta > Heteronetta atricapilla. The sequence goes on along the minus strand of CM021731.1, from coordinate 90,030,980 downwards.
CTCTCAGTTATTTTCAGGTCTGCTGGGAGACCACTTAGGCATAAACTCAGAACTGAAGCAATCCCAAATTAGTCTGACATTCACAGTTACAATGAACTGATACACGTTCAGAGTAAAATGAAAGCAGTGGCCATATCCTTGCAGGCCTGAATGCAAGGGTCCTGAATTCAGTCAGGATTACTTTATTCGTTCCAGGTTTAACTCGCTCCCAGAAAGACATTTTTGATTTTAAAGTCTGACTACTTTCTCTCCTGTTTTGCAGGAATGAAAGGCCATGTTTCACAGGTTAAGCTCTTCAGGTATTCATTTTGTTTATTGCACAGGGCTGCATATACTCCTACAGCAGCTCTGCCAGCCTCAGATGTGGCGATGCTTTTTTTCCAGCTTGGGCCTCAAACCGCATCCCTCCTTTCAGAAGGAGATGTCCAGGATACTAGCAGGGAAGAATGACTTGCTCCCCCGTGGAAGACTGGCCTTGTTACATGCAACAAGTCAGGAAAAATGCTCATTCCTTTGAATTCATTCCTGTGAATCCATCAAGAAACCAACCTTTGTCCATTTGTAACAGGAAAAGCAACCACCGTAAAAAGCAACAAGAGACAGTATGAGGTCACTACAATAGTACAGATACTCAAATTTTGTTTTCTAAGTCTAACAAGCAGGCTGTTGAACATATTTGGTTCAAAAACATACCTGGTATTTTTGACCTCAAAAGAAACCAAACAGAAATACACCATGATCACTGTATTTGCTCCAAACAAATACCCTTTTGTTCCCCTAGCCAGTGGCTAATCGCCAATTTGTTTCATGAACAAAACCGACCAAAAAAAAAAAAAATAGAATCCAGCTGTTAAGTATATTAAGAATGCAGGTAGTATTAAGCTTAAGGAAGAGCTGCTACACCAGCACCAATACACTTAACACAATACCATCTTCTCTATCTTCTGATCTGATTTTTTTTCCACTGGATTATTTCCCTCAAGGGCAAATGCACTCCAAACATTTAAGGGCTCTTACAAAAAGCCAGCACTGATCTCTGTGCTTGAATAATATCCCAAATGGACCCTCTTTGGTAACATGATAACAAAATCAGCGTTTCAGTCAAAAGAGAAGAGTCTTTCTCCTTCTCTGTTCTTTTCTTTTTGTGCATTGATATAAAGATCAGAGTCATCTGAATGAATGAGATTTAGAATTCTGATGAAAACAATAAGATACTAAACACTTTCTGGCCCTCCCAAATTTGTATTCAACTTCTCCCTTTGTTAAAGCTGTAATCATACTCCCATCGGTATTCAGGGGATTTATGCAAACAAGGTCTCTTCTGTCAAAAATCATAGCAATTTAATGCAGTCACAGGCTGCTTGGTTGTGTAGATTACTGGCACCAAAGAAGATGCAACTTAGTATTCTGATGCATGTCAGCTCTCTTATACAGATCAGATGGTCTGAGTAGCATTATCTCAGCCATTCTAGCATAAAGTACCACATCTATATACAACCAAACCAAAATAAAATAAAATAAAATAAAGGAAAATAACAGAAGAGGTTACTTGAAGCTACGGTCATCAGGAAATTCAAAAATGAATCTAAACCACAGCCTTTTGCTTAATTGTAAATGCAGCCTTAGTTTGCCTCAAATTCTCTGGCCATAGAATGTCACCCACTTGCACAAAGACTTAAATGAAAAAAAAAAAAAAAAAGCCATCTTTACCTGCGGTGTGAATGCTAGCTACTCCTTATGCACATTTGCACATTACACATCCCTTTTATGCAGAGCAGTCACATCTCCCAGAAACAGAACTTAACTCTTCAGATCTAGCAGTAAAAGTAAAAATCAACACTTAAAGCCTGTAGTGTTCTCTGGCTGACCTTCTCATTGTGTGCAATACGACAGCTTCTGCATCACTGGGGCCATATCCTGCCTCCCTTGGGTATGTCGTGCTGTTGGTTTCAGCGGGCAAAATTCAATCACTTAAAATAAAATGAGCAAGATTTAGGCATGACTTACTCCAGCCCCCCCTTAAATTATTGACTATTTTATAGACAAATCTAGCCACGTTAAAGAAATTCTACCAGCACTTGCACAGCAGACTATGTCATCTGTGCTCACTGCCACTCTTCTCAAGAATGACAAATGGTCTGTCTTGCTGGCTTAACACCCCCTTCAAAAACCAGTTTGATGCTGTGAGTGAGGGAAGAGAAAGTGTTGATTAAAAGCTGTGATGAAATGCATGCAACAGAGACTGGTATCTGTGGTGCTCTTACAATTCCACCCACTTTCTCCCCAGGTAGCCAATGACACTGGGCAGGAAAACCATTACGTTGTCAGGACAGTTTCTAATTGGCTATATACTGGATGCAGTTACTGACCTAAAATATATAGGTCAGATAAAATATGCCATTCCAACTGTATGCTCACATTGAGACTGCACATCTGTAAGGTGCTTGGAAGTATGCTGTGATTTCTGTGACTCCCTTGAGTAAATGAAAGATGAGTTAAGATCTGACTGAATATTTTATATATTTTTAAGCCTGAAAATACACACCACACCTGCTTGGACCTCTTTTGCATTTGCTTTCTAAAGGGCTTCTGCCACTGAATTATACTAGCAGAAATGCTTGAAACAATTTCCAAGGTGCTCATTTGCTAAAAATCAGTGTTACAAACAGAATTATTAATGCCAAGGTGCCTGTACAAAATTATTTAAGCTGCATGCACATCCAAGTGACTGAAATAATATCAAATTATTATCCCCAAATACTACTCATCTTCACAATTCAAACAGCACATGAATGCCAACAGAACTAGGTTTATGTTCTATGTATTAATATAAAATATTTACTGAGTAACCACTACAAGAAATGAAGAGTTACTCATGGATTTTCCACAAGCAAGGAAAAAAGCTATTTGCAGGATAAATCATTGATTGTGAATTATTTACTTAGCTCTAGTACTATAATAGCTGGTTGCAAATGAAGACATTGAGGTATACAACAGAGAGTACAAAGGACTCATCCTGCCAAGTGAATTGGGACTAAATACTTAAGGAAACCAGCATTCAAATCTGATGAGGCCAGGAAAAAAAAAAAAAAAAAAAAAAAGTGTATTCCTTACTTCATTCCAGTCCTTATCTCCTCTCCCCTCATGCATATACACCATGCATAATCCAAATATTTCGTCACTCTGCAAAAGTGTGCCTTATGCACAAGAGCCTTATTAGAGAAATCCACAGAACTGGATAAATAAAGTGATGGCTATATCCTTTTCCAGGCTGGTTTACAGCTCCTTAGAGCAATGATCACTTTTGCATGCAGTACACTGATGTCATCTAAATAAATCCACTTGCCTGTCACATCCTATAATACTGGGGAACAGTGGCTGTCCAGATTTCTGCTGGTCTCAGCCAACACAGATGTTACTAGGACCAACTGTACAAAAATACCTACTTTGAAGAGAACTAACATTTAGCCAATTTTGCCCTCTTTAAATGCCTTATCCAGGATTATACAACACTGAATCAGATCCTACAAGCTTGCATTCTCTTTGCAAATGGTAAAAGAAGTCAGGAGCTGTCTCAAGTGTCCTCACACTGCATCTCTATACCTCCTCAACAGGGCCCTGACACTGCAGTACTCAGTACTTGACCTCAGTTGAGCTGCAGAAATTTTAGCTGTTCTTAACTTTCAGTCTTAATTAGGGAGACAAAAAAAGTTTGCTTAGATGTTCAAGTGAGCTTCAGTGGTGAATAAGATGTTAAAGAGTAGGTGATGGACAGCATCTCTGATCTCCATCACTCTACCAGCACTCCTTTCAAGTCACTCCACTATTAACCTCCCCTACATATTGAGAATTAGCTCTTTATTCTCAGACTTCGTTCCCTCTTTCAAAGGGCTCCTCCTCTCAATCTTTACCCAAGAACCCTCAACTGCCTTTTATGAATGTGCATAACAAAATCCTTTTGAAAGCTGAAATAAATTATCTCCATTGGTTAGAATACAGAGAAGCTCCTATTTCGACCACTTAGCACTTTGAAAGTGTTAGCACTGATGTAATGCTGCTTGCTGTAGTCTTATGACTTAAGTGGTATTAGAAGCATATCCATGTGAGCTCTAGAGCCCTACATCTCTCTAGATAAAAGCTAGCTCTTTGTCCTTAGAGTCCCACTACAGGAGAACCATGTGGCTAAATCCCCACCTCTCCAGTTTGTTTAGCTTTATGCACCCCAGCAATTTTTAATTGAGAATTAGCTCCTATTCATCCTGGGCTCTTCTGTCAACGATGTGTGACAAGGGAAACACAAGTCAAAAACCCACTTCAGTATTAATCCTTCAGGTTATACAGAAACGTAGGAAATCAGAAAGTTTACTGAAACCTCCAAAATTGAAAGCCAGGAAATTGTACAAATATGACAAAGTAACAGAACACAGCATGACTTTTGTTAATACTGGCAACCTCCACATTTGTCAGAAAAAAAAGCAAGTGCCTGAAGAGCAATTCCTTCCACAGCCATAGGGTGCACCTATGACAAGTAAAACAAACTAGAAGCATGAGATAGATATAGGGTGTGCAGTAAACCAGGATTGAACTTTAACTCTGTTACAATTGTTTTCTTCCAAATAGAGTTAACTAATTCAGTGCCTAAGGACAAAACCTTATTCTCAGCTCCTGTGCATCACAAAATGTCACAACATTTGGCTGTCGCCTATCAAGCAGGAGCCAAATACCATGACTTCTCGCAGGGCAATATTAAAAGACAGTGTGGGTGCTTAGTTATAAAACTGGCAAATGTCTTCTCTTGTTTTGCTCAGTCACCCTGTCAAAGCAGCATGGAAGTAAGAGGCTGAATAGAAAAATAGGTGCAGTGTAAATAAGAAATACATAAGACTGTCAAGCAGATGCAATACGTGTCTGATAAAAATTGATCTCCTTATATTTCCTTTATTCATTGTGCTATTTTCACAAAAAGATATAAAACGTGTAAGACAAAAGCTCTTTGCCATCTTATACTCCATTAGAAAACATTTCACTGATCATTAAAATGCAGGCACAAAACAACGTGATGAAAACCTCACTTCAGCAAAAAAAAAACAAGATTAACTGAAATTGCAGTTTCTTACTTTAAAGACTCAGTGTTTGCCCTGGATCTCAGCAGTACATCACATCTGAAAGCAGCAACTCCATCAGCAACCCTGATTATACTCAGCACTACACCTCACAGACTTCGGTTCAGCTTGGACTAGGTGGGAAGCGTTGGGTATATTGAGCCAACAGAACTTCTACCTACCATCCATAAATCTTCTTCAGACATCTTCCATCCAGGTATTGACCAAGCACAGTCTGTCACATTTGATGAGACAGGAGGCCATAGAAGTAGAACCACTTAATCTGATCTGAGAGTGATCAGACTTCCTACAGCATGACACAGCATTACGGTAAAGCTGTGCTGTGGAACACTGCATTCAGGCTCAGTAATCAAGTAAAACTGTCAGTCAGGATTTACTATACTCCTGTGCATACTTATCCATTATCTGTAACAAAGCCTGAACTTATTAAATTACTTCATATCTTCAGTATTATGCTATTGTTTATTACATAGCAATGCGAAGGATTGCAGAAAGAGTCATTTTCTGCGAATGCAGAACAAGAAACATTATTAGATTAAGGACAGAACATTACCCTTGAAGCTTTTCTTCCAGCTTTGTGCCGCTGCAGAACACGTACTTTATATGCTTCTCCCTGATGCCTCCTGCTGCAGATTTAAAGAACCAAAGCAAATTACTCCCATCACTCCACTACCACTGAGGGAAAGGCACCGAGAAGTAAATATGTTAATTTTGGTAACAAACCAGAAAAGTACATTGGTGTCACATTCCTTCCATCTGCAGAGAACAAAAGGAAAGTTGGTTGCCACCATACATCTATAAGATGAGACAGGCAATGTTCCATGATAAAAGGGCATTTACAAAAAAAAAAAAAAAAAATGACGTCAACTGAAGACAGACACATGTAAAGGCACTAGCTAAGGGATGAATAGACCAAAGAATATATTTAAGAGAAGGCCCCAGAACTCCTTTTTCTGCAATGATGCACAAGGGGACAGAGGCACCAGAGCCCTTAAGTTTCTGCTTTCAGTCCTCCTTTACCCATCTCACATCAGCAAGATGGTGAAGGAGTTGAGTTACTGGCTTTTGTCCACAAGTTCTTCTTCTGGTTGTGCCTCAGCATCACTACTAGTTGGCTGCTTGCACAAAGGGATGCAGGAGCACACAGAGCATGGACCACAGTGCACAAACACCACAAAAAACTCTGCTGAGGGCTTGATCTCCTCGGCCTCTTACAGTCACACCAAGAAAGCAAAAAGTTCTGATACTTGTCTTATAATTCTCTTGTTCCCTCACCTTAATACAGCTAGACAAAAAGGAACAAAGTAGGAGAAGGGCAGAGAAGCTCAGCCAGACCATTTTTCAAGCAGAAATCAGCAAGGTGATCTCTCAAACACTGCTAAACCACACTCTCCTTTGGGAACTCTGTCCATAGCTTTGTGTGGGAGGAAACAGACCCATATGAAGGCATCACTGATTTCGCCCTCATTTAACCCAATCACTTGGCAATGCCTACATGCAAGGCTATGGAAATAATCTTTTCACTCCATGTTTGCACATGCTGTTATATTCAGAAGCTTCGTGGTCAGACAGCATTACAAATTGCACTGGTTGCCAACCACATGTGGAGTGCTTAGTGTCTGTGAAGAAGAGATACAAGGTATAATAAAATACTACAGAAATAAGAATGACTTTTCAACCTTAACTAACCTTTTTTTCTGACTTCTGCCCGCTTCATTTTATCAAAAAATGAGGAAGTTCTGCGATGAAAACCTTCTCCAACCTCAAGGTTGTAATAATTGGTCTTCCAATTAAGAAAAGGGATACCAGTTGAGCATTGTCAGGACACATACAAACATAAGCTGCTTTTCTTTCTTGGAGAAACAAGTTAGTCTACCACAGCTATCTTCCTTTCTTACTTCTCTGGCTAACAGCCACCAGCCTGGCAAACACAGCAGCACCCAATACTTCTGAAGCCAAAGAAGCGCTTTGTTCACTCAAGGCCTTTGTTCACTCAAGACCAAATACTACAGACGCATGTTGTGCAAATCATGAAGCTCACTACATTATGATTAATGAGTGGCAATTTTCAAGTCAGCATTGCAGACTCTTGGGCCCTCCAAAAGCATTAAGCAAATAAAAGCGAAGCCTAGCTCACAAGCTTGCTAACTCCATATTTCAAAGAAAAGTACAGAAAGACATCAGAGCAAGGGCAAGAAAGCAAGCTCCTTCCAGCAGACACCAACAGACATATTCATGCCAGCAAGGAGATAAGGTACCATTCTTCACTTATCTTCCATGAAAAAGCAGCATCGTGTGTAACATGGCTCAGCATCCATAGCCCAACAATCCCAGCTACTGTCAGGTTTTTTGTTTGGTTGGTTTTTTTAATGAGTGTCTTCAGTCAGGCTTCTGAGAGCTAACAGACCCACTCTTTAACTCCCAGCAAATTGAATACTCAAACAGCTGGCATAAACACACATATTTGCAAAAACCTTACCTACTGCACAAACAGCCCTTGGAGGCTATAACCAGTTTTATCCCCTGCAGCCCCTCCAAGCCTATGCTGGAGCTGGGCATCACAAGGAAAAAGAAAAGAAATGCCTTATTCCACTTACTGCCTCAAGCTCAAGAACTAGGGAGTAGCACAGTGCGGCTGTGACCCAGCTCATTGCCTCTTCAGCCTGACACTGCTCCAGCAAACTGCTCGGGCTCTGGAGATGTTATGAAGACTTGGATAACATCTTATCCTGAAGTTGTGGCTTCTGTAGGCAGAACAGGAGGGTTTTTTAGAGGGGTGAAGGATCCAAACGTAAGTTTAGCCAACAATATAAGCACAGCCTACATCAGCAATGCATCTTATCACCTTTGGTGCTGACTGCTCTATCAAAGTACAAGTACATTGAAAGCACACAACAGTGCTCTTAAGAGACTGACAACACCCTTGGCCTACCCTTGTTCCCCAAGGTGAACTCAGTGAGTAAAGTCCATACTTCAGGAGACCTTAACAAAATAAAGCTATTCCAGGACTTCAATGCAAAGAAAGACCTTATGTTGTTTAAAAAGTAAAAACAAAGGACAAGTTATTTGCAGCTCCTAGATTAGCATCATGAAGAACATGAGAAGGTGAAAACTGAAAGGAACAGAGCCTCTGACAGATGGCAGCAAAATCCAACTGCTACAGATTGCTCACTGTAACGTGCAAGTAAAGAGATGGGGCATTCTGAAGTAACAGACAGGAAAGGGGAAGGAGTTGCTGTGCATGCTATCAATATGCTGCAAACCCAAGATGAAATATGGGCACTGTCTACTCTACCATCTTCTGGATTTTTCTCATTATACCATATGTTGGAAATGCACATCTGCTCTCCGCACCAAATGGATAGTGCCTACCTGAAAAGCAAATCTGAGGGATCCACATGGTAGAAACTGATTAACGTGGAGCTCGGCACATGAATTTCTTAGTTCCGTGCCACATGCCTGACTCACACTGTCATATGGTGCAGCATTCTTTCCCTCCATTGCTGTGAGCCTGGAAATTGAACATCCATTTAGTGCTAACAGCAACAGCATTTCCACCAAGAAACTCCCGAGACAAATGAACACTTTGCACTGAAATATTGGGCTTTTAGAAAAAGCACTTCTTCCATTTTACTGGGTTATTCATATCTCAGTCTCATTTGTATTTAAAAGGAAAGGAACCAGGAACAGGCAACTATCTTTCAAACAAGACTCTGCTACTGTTCCACAGCAAAAGGTAAATGCATTAATCAGTAATGGGCTGCTGATCAATTTTTGACAAACTGATATTCTCATGACAGATTCACAGGGTACACATTTGACAATTTATAGCACCAAGAGACACATGCAAATATATACATAGAAATAAACACCTGGGTAGAACTTCTAGCCTAGGAAGCTTCCATATAAAATTCTTTTCAAGTATTGTTTCGTCACAAATAGGATGCCTACCTCCCTAATATACAATTGATGCAGAAGTGGCTATTTCAGCAGATGTCTATCGTAGTCTAGATTTCCCTGCCTAAAACACAGCTAATTTTAATTCAGGAAAGAGGAATTGTGCCAGTCCTGTAAGAACTGTACAAGTTCTGTTGTTGGTGGGGTTTTTTGTGTTTTTTTTTGTTTGTTTGTTTGTTTCCTTGGTTGTTTTTTTTTCTTTTTTCTTTTGCATTTTTTTCCTGACATAATTCCATAAGCTAAGAGTCTTAGGAAACTACCTGAAAAAAAACTAGATAGAAACAAGTAATCCTCTCCCAGTCAAAAAAAAAAAAAAAAAAAAAAAAAAGCACTCAGCAACTCAGCATAAGAATAATTCCCTCAGAAGTATCATTCCTTCCCTGAAATTTCCAGAAAATACTAATTTGCTTAAACTCACAGTTTAATAAAATTAGCTACAATTACGCTATTAATTTCAGGTCTAGTAATTCCAGGCAGGAAACACGGAAGTGTTTCTTGTTTTCTAACCATCTGTAGTTGTTTCTAACACACATCTAGATAAATAGAAGCACTCTTCACAGTCCTGAATGTTGTACGCAACATTTAATTCTAGGAAGCTCTCTGGACAGCATTAACAGGCAAAACAGCCTCTCTTTCTGCTCTAACCACCTTCTGATAAAAAGGCTGGGTTGAAAATAATTCCTCGTAATGGAAAGCTACCTTGAAGTCTAGAGATGAACACTCAAATAAATGGAAAAAAAATGTGTAAAAACTAACAGTTTCGTAGACAACCGTGGAAAAGTACCTCTTCGTAGTTGGATTCACACTTTGTAGACTATAACGCAGATGGCTTTCAAGGTATAGCACAAAAATATTGGCTTGACATTTAAAGAGCCAATAAAACAAGTTTTCCTATGCAAAAGCTCTCTTGAAAATCAAATAGAGAGAAACAGAACAGGGCAGAGGGAGAGAAACAAGTCAGCAGGAGCTGCCAAAGCTCTAAATGTATAGTCACAGCATCACCATATTAAACCAGTTTTACATAGATCTAATTCCATTGCTGTACCATAACAGACCTGGAAAAAAATGCTGAGACTCAGACTTGAAAATCATGCAACTTTCAAAAGCAATTCTTTCTAGGATGTTATGCCTATATGAAGATGAATCACAGAATGGCCAGGTTGGAAAGGACCTCTGAAAATCATCTAATCACAGGATCACAAAATTGAAGTCCCTTCCAGCCCCTATAATTCTGTGATTCTGTGATCCAGTCCAACCCCATGCCAAGCCGGACCTCCTACAGCATGTTGCGCAGGATGGCACCCAGGCAGGTTTTGAGTATCTCCAGAGAAGGTGACTCCAAAACCTCTCTGAGCAACCTGCTCCAGTGTTCTGTCACCTCACAGTGAAGAAATGCCCCCTCATATTTAGCCAAAACCTCCTGTGGTTCAGTTTGTGCCCGGTGCCTCTTGTGCTGTTGTTGGGCACAACTGAAAAGAGACTGGCTCCATACTCTCAACACCCTCCCCGCAGATATTCATAGAAATTAGAATCCTAGAATCTTTAAGGTTGGAAAAGACCTCCAAGATCACCTGGTCCAACCATACCCCTACCAACAATATCACCCACTAAACCATGTCCCTAAGTGCCAGGTACAACCTCTCCTTGAACACCCACAGGGACGGTGACTCCATCCACCACCTCTCTGGGCAACCTGTTCCAATGTATGACTGCTCTTCCTGAGAAGAAATGTCTCATTTCTAATGTAATGTTAGAAATGTCTCATTTGTAACGTAAACCTCCCCTTGCACAACTTGAGGCCATTCCCTCTACTCCTATTTACCTATTTTATTAGCTAGTTACCTGTGAGAGCAGGCCAACCCCCAACTCCCTGCTCCTTCCTTTGAGGCAGCTGGAGAGAGCAATGAGGTCTCCTCTGAGCTTCTTCTCTCCAGCCTAAACAACCCCAGTTCCCTCAGCTGCTCCTCACAGGACTTGTGCTCCAGGCCCTTCACCAGCTTCGTAGCCCTTCTCTGGACACACTCCAGGGCCTTAATGTCCTTGTAGTGAGGGGCCCAAAGCTGAGCACAGTACTCAAGGTGCAGCCTCACCAGAGCAGAATACAAGGGAATGATCACCTCCCTGGTCCTGCTGGCTATACTACTCCTGATACAAGCCAGGATGCTCTTGGCCTTCTTGGCCACCTGGGCACACTGTCAGCTCGTGTTCAGGCAAGTATGAAGTACAAAGACTAGTAACTATAGTTTTTTTTTAAATCTACAGGCTTTTTTATATTATACGATGACCTCACTATTTTGTCTTCCTACCATATATGTTTCTGAGTATCAGCTCCAGTAAGATATATCAATATCTTTGTCATTTAAGTGTAATACTTCTATTATTAAAATTGAATTAAAACTTCTCATCCAAATACCAATGACAGAACATGCGTGTGTATAGATTCATAGACGTTACCAATTGCAAAAAGTTTTATGTAACCCTAAAATACATGATTTTCTTTTACAGTTACAGATTATCCTAAGGGACAACATGAGCCAGTCCAATTACTTCTTACGAATAAATGGTCTGCTGATTTCAAACCTATTTCCTCTTTATGACTCATTCACAAACCAAACCCATTCCTTGCCGATATGTATTCGCTGTCTACAAATTATTCAGTGAATAATTTATATGAAGGAAATTCACCCTAAGGGTTTGTCCGCAAGCTTGTTTGCTTTTACTGATCCCTACCTATTATCCAATGTGTTTGAGCAGGCTCCCAAGGCACACAACATTATTTCTACTCCCTAAGTGAATGAGTGAAAGTAAGCTGCTATTTCAATAGAGGAAAAACAAATCATGAGCCAGGAATAGGCAATTTTGTTTCCTAGTGAAATGTGATCTTCGCCTAGCTGTTTAGAAGCTGACAGTATTCCCCCAGAAAGCACATCACGGAGTGTGACCAAATTCACTAACCACAGCAGCAGGGCTAGCAGGGCTCTTCATCAAAAGGCAAATCCCATCTCATATGCACACAGCAGGAAAAAGGCCAAATCATAACAGCAGTGTGAAAAGCCTCCTTGTTTCAAACCTGGCTGAAGCACCAAGGAAGGGGGTAGGAATGGTGAGGTTCTCAAAATGGCTTCCCTCATTTCACAAGCCCAGCACCAACTTCCAGGCTGACCACCTCTCTACTGCAGACAGCAAGACCATACAATCTGCACGCATTTGTTACACAATTCCCTGGCATAAGGGTAACCCCACATTTTTTTGTTGTTGTTGTTTTGGTTTTTGTGTGTGTGGTGTTGTTTTTTCCTGTGTTACCCACTGCTGTGCAGAGTGAACCAGCAGAACCCCTCCAAAAATACGCACATCACATTCTCCAAAAATGCATAGCTGTTTTTGAAGGCATTGAATTCACAGAACTCGATTATTTCTCAAGTTCACTAGTTCAATGTTGTTCGTTCTGTATCTCAGCTTGGTTAGAAAAGTAGAACCTATAGGCCTTGGGAGAGAAGCAGAGAGCACAATGCTTAAAACCAGGGCTCAACTGCAATTCAGGCACTCGTTCAGGAAGACATTGTGCTGATCAGTTTAGCAGATACACCGAAGGCCTGACCCCGCGTTGTTGTGAGCACCGGAGCCCAAGCCCACAAAGCAGCCAGCACTTGGTTATTCTGATGCAAGAGCAGCCACTCCCAGAGCATGCTGCATTAAGACCAAGGCATTGAGCACATGGCAGGATTATGTCCACAGGTTAAATAAAATAAAATAACACAACACTTGGGGAATGCCATTCCCATTAACAGATCTCCTTAGCTTTTGGTCCAAACCCAGACTGTGTTACAAAAGATATTTCTTTTTAATGAAAAGCAATCATCTTATGACTTCAAAGCTATACACAGACACCACCAGTGAAATAGCTACATATTTGTTGGTAGCTTTTTTCTCCTTTCCTTCGTGTGTGCACATAATAGACATTTTTACACTGGAATTATGTAACGATAGCAATATTGACTCCCTTTTTCAGTCTACAGAAGATTAACAGTCCCTCAAGGGTTATATTGACCCTGGCTTCACTCTCACCACTATTTACCTCTCGGGTCAATGAATCTTGATGCTGAATACAACAGAAGTCAATACCTGCTTATTATTGTTAGAATAAGAATTATTGAGAAGGTTTATGAACACAAGGTTGGTGCCTGCCAACACTACAGCAGTTAAGTCATCTGTCAATGTTTCCATTATGTCTGTCTTTTTTTTCCAGGGCTTCATAACTCACTAGAAAAACCTGTCTCAAGTAACAACAAAAAATGCTGTCTGAAGACTCAATAATCAAGCCTATTCTTAGAAAATATTTCTGACAAGCATATTTTAAGATTTCAGACATACATATGCCAATATACAAAAGTTTTATAAATTCAAGTACATAAACCTGGACTTCACATCAAATCAACAGATACGGGGATGTTCTGTTTTTAAATATTTAGTGCAAGTTTTAGAACTTGATTCAAGTTTCCTTGCATTTCTTTGTCCCTCCAAGGTGTTTGGTCCTCTGTTCCTTTTTTTTTTTTTTTTTTTTTAAATGAATGATAGACTAGGAAATGAGCTCCAGAGCTCAGCTGTTGACGGGTTTCCAGTTAGAGACATAGTAGAAGACTAGCAAGGTAAAAGTTCTACAATAAGGACACCAGCAGCCACAAAATCCATCCATAAGTCCAAATCCTGAGTTAGGAAGAAACAACAGTAAAGTTTTAAGAGTATATTGTGGAAGAACCCATCAGGGAAGGAATATAGTACTTCAACCTTGAAAATAAAGGTGTGGGAAACATGCAGCTTTGACACAGTCTGTGGCAAACAACACATTCTCAGTTACACAGATCAGGGCTGCCCATCCTTACTGCTCATGCTAGCGAGACCTGTCCTCACACAGGTAAGGAACACTAACACAAATATATACTTGTTCAGTTTTATTCCACTAGTAAATCCCAGAAATGTCTCAAAGCTATGAACAACAGCTGAATTTATATTAGACACCCCACTTCCACGTATTGGTTGAATGCAAATTCAGGCGAACATCAAGATTCAAGACCCTCCCACCTTATCCATCCCATAGATACATTCATCTCCACTTCATCCAGTAACACCTTCCCCTTCACCCACTATTTGTGTTAGTAGCTCTCAGTCAGATGACTGTGAAACTGCTTCACAGCTGAGCCTTCAATAAGCATTAGGATGTATAAGGCATTGAAGCTTTGGGCAAAAACCACCAGCATAAATTTAAGAGGAACGCCTTAAGCATCTTCCAAATGTCTACTTTCTAACTGCCTTAAAAAGCAGATAACTGTACTGGGTCTGGCTGGGATGTTACCTTTCCTGCAGCAGCCCATACAATGCTGTGCTTTGCACTTGTGGATACTACAACAGTAGTATCACAGCAGTGTTGTGTCTGCTGCTGAGCAATTCTGGCACTGCATCAGGCCTGCCTCCAAGCCCCCAGGAGCCAGCAGACTGGGGGTGGGCAAGAGGTGGGGAGGGAACATCACGAGGGCAGCTGACCTAAACCAAACAAAGGTATATTCCATGCCATAGGATGTCACACTCAGCAATAAAATGTGGAAAAAGGAAGGAGAGGGTGGACAGGGCTCTCATTGTGAAAACCTTTCCTCCTGAACAACAGCTACATGCATTGAGGCCCTGCTTCAAGGACGTGGTCAAGCATCACTCGTTTGTGGGAAGCAGAGAGTGAATTCTTTCCTCTGCACTTCCACATGGCCTTTGCTTGTGTTTTTTTATTATTATTATTATTTTTACCCCTTTCCCATTTAGTTAAATTATTTCATTTATAATAATTTTCCCTTAATAATATTTCCTTGAATTAAATTACCCTCATCTCAACCCCTGAGTTGTTTCTTTCTTTTTCTTCTTCCCCTCCTCTTCTGAGGAGGGGGAGTGAGAGAGCAGTTGTGGTGGAGTTCAGCTGCCTAGCAAGGTAAAACTACCACAATAATATACACAGGGTTAGGTCTACACGATTTTATGATCTTCTGATCACTAAAGCATACTGTCGTGAACATGCATTTTCCACCAAGTCCAACACCCTTCTGGAGTTATGATGCTTCTCTAAGGACTGACGTCTGTCTTTTTGTTTAATAACCTGCCTACTCCTCAGTCTTCTGCTGTAGACAGAAAGGGGTGTTTCTGTTTGTTATGGTTAAGCATAAAAACTCAGATTTTCTAGTCAGTTAAGCATATTCTTGAGGGAAAACATAAGGTAGTATAATTATTAAAGAGCACTCTCAGTAATACTCACATCTTTATCACGTCAACCCTTTGCCAAAAAAATAAGATTTATAACAAAAGCCACTTACATTTCTTCTCTGCAGAACAAAGCCATCTGCCTCAAATATACTGTCAGCCCCTACTAGATGAATTCACACATACTTTAAAGCCCCGGAGTAACCATTAGAATGGAAATTGGACACTGCTTGTCATTTGCAAAGCTTTCTTAACTGGAGAAGCTTCCCATTTGTTCAATTAAATGTTTGTATGTGCAATACCCTTTATGAAATTTATCCAAAAACAGTGAGGACTGAAATAATGCTGGAGGCAGATGGCACAGCTGTTCCGCTTAGAGAGCTATCCTCAGCAATGTATGAAATGATGGACAGGACTAAGAAGCAAGAGCAAAAGTACAGTCCTACGAAGAAGATCATCCGTATTAGCAATGAGCAAAACATTTCAACTCCAGTTTTCTCTCCCCTGTTGTGCATAGCTACCCAACTCATTCAGGTTTGTCCAATTAGAACATACTGATTTAATTCAGGAAGCCACGTAAGGTTTACCTTAGGAGAATCCACCCCTCTGCTTTAAAAGCTAAGGGAATCTGAAAACCTGTCTGTCACGTTGCAACAAGGCAGCACGTATCTGTAAGGGCTGATGAGGCAGCATGCATTCAAAAGAGACAGACACCATTAGGAACAGAGCAAGTTCAAGCTGCCACTTATTTGCATGCCTCACGCAGAACAGAAATCATTGCACTGTGTTCCAGATGCTGCAAACCTCAAGATGCACATCTAGGGCTCATAATTAAGACTGGCAGACCTTTCCATAGTGGAAGAGGGGAAAAAAGACAAAGCTATCCTAGCCAGTCTGCATCCACTGAGATTTCTGGGGTGCTGGCCTGCTCTGCCATCTCAGTATCAGGAAGGTCACCTTTTCAAAAAAGGGTGTACGAGGATATTCCCCTGCAGACTGACAGTTTGAAAGGACTTAATGAGAGCATACCTTTCTGTGCAGCACTGAGACGAAGGCTGCGGATTCAGTAAACTGAATGAGCAAAGTAATCAAACCTATTTAAAAAACAGTTTCCAGCCCTCATGAAAACTGAGCACAGAGAATAAATGGAAACAGATTTAACAAATAGTATGGTAGTAAAGGTTTCCATCCAGGAAAGCACTACTGCAATAGAAAAAACGGAATGAGGATTACACCATACATTCACACACCCGCACAAAGCTCTTAAAAGGTTTTACTTGGGCATCTAACAAACTGTTTGGGCCCATAAGGTAGATTTCCATCCACACACATCAATAGCATTGACACTAGCTCCTCAGGACTGCAGTCATCTCTTGTGTTGATATAACAGAAGATCAACAGCCAAAAATACAAAAGTTAGTAGCCCAAAATCATTTTAAAGAACTAGAGAGGCCACAAGACAGGTCTCGCCTTCTTCCTTTCCTCCCCCTGCACCCAGACATTTCTTTGCCCTTCGATCCTGCAGCCTATGCACAAAGACCTTTACAGCTGGATCTCCGCTGGGAACTCACTCTGCGGCAGCTCAAAACTAAGAGGTGGAAAAGTGTTTTGCACAAACTCTCAATGAGGTGAAGAAAGTTCTTTGTGGTGCCGTGTGACAAACCGCGAGGGGAGAGAATGCTGAAAAGCTGAAAACTAGACCCCAGTTCACCAGAACATCCATAAATATCTGACATCTTTAAAAAAGGTTCAGATGGAGACTATTATACCTAATGCCTTGAGAATTATTAGAGGCAAAATAAATACTGCCGGTGCACAAATAAGGGAGGTGAAAGGGGACTTAAAGAAATCCTTCGCTAGGCGGAGTGCCATTCATTTCCCATGACAGTGAAGGGGCACCAGGTCATACATTCAGTACTGTATTACTTAAAACATTTTCCATCCTTGCTGTTTCAGTACAAATGCTTCCCTCCCCAGCCAGCTCTTACCCACTGGTAATTCTATATAAGACATGCCCTCAGGGACAAGTTTCTAATAATGTTCTAAACTTGCTTTCCAAGCACTTACAACAATTGCAAGAGCAATTTTAAAATAATAAAAGAAGTAAATTCATAGGACTCAACCTCTTCTTTATTTGCAAGGAAGTTGGGTTGAGCAGGAATTACTGCAAACTAAGTCACCACAGAAGAAATACCTTGAGGTTCTAATTCACATTTTCTCATAAGTCATCAGCACACGTTGCTATAAACAGCACAACGCATAGAAACTCCAGCAATTAACAGAAGTAATTGTCCTACTTTACTGGTTTTGTGCCCTGGCTTCGTTTCAGCTACATCTTAAAAGCCAATATTCACATTAGATGTCCAATAAATCTAAATACATAAAGCAGCTAATCAATTATTCTCCAAAGACAACTATGGAAATTATCGTAAGGGTGTAAATGAAGAACTAAACCAGAAGAAATCCAGCTTTTGCGGAACAGCATCAGTGGAAGGCAAGCTTAAAAGCCTGCAGAATCTGGGGGAATTGCTGTACCATCTAAGCATCTCTTCCATAAGAGCAGTTCTTCTGTATTCCTTCCCAACATCCATCCCCACAGCTTTCTCTCTCTTCACGGGGCAAGATTCAGAAATGAGTTACACCCACAAACACAGCACCCTGATATTGGCAGTTGCCCACTTTAAACACTCATCTTTCTCTACCCAGACAAAACATCCCTCACAAGGGCTTCTCTGGCTTTGGGTCCCTCAGTGCATGCCCAATATTCTCCAGCTCATGCTTTTGACGTTCAGGGAACGAGGGAAATTCAGCTCACAGCTACATAACTCTGACCCAGTAGCTCAGTTACACCCTCCTGAAGAGCGAAAAAAAATGTTGCAGAGATCAGGGCAGAAACTATGTAGCTACAACAGATGCAACCTCAATCAATGGAGACTGAAGAAGACAGAGGTTCACCTGTCCTACTGGAGCCTAACATCCATCCACCCACCCACCCCCTAGTCCCCCATCCCCATTCCCCGTCCCTCCCCAACGCCTGAGCTATAGGAGAGGCCTCAGTGCCTCACCTCACAGAATAACCAGATTCCAGCACTATGGCTGAGCTCTTCAGTGTCACAAGGCTACACCGTGGCCTTCACAATTAATACTTGTCTATGCCTCCAGGGCTGCTAGATAAAAGGGAAATAGCTGCCTGATGACACCAAAAGACCTCTCTCAATTCTTCTTTCAATGGTCTTGGGAATCCAGACAGGTCCCAGTTGACTAGAAGGTGTGAATGTGGTCCCAATTCTCAAGAAGAACGAGAATGAAGAACCTAGCAATTATAGGCCTCTCAGTCTCACTTCAGCGCCTGTAAAGTTACGGAGATGATTACACTGGGACTTATTGAAAAACACCTAAAGGACAAAGCTAACATGGGTTCACTAGGGGAAGGACATGTCTAACAAACTTAATTGCCTTCTACGACAAGATCAACAAGCTAGTCGACCAAAGGAAACCAGTCATCGTATTCCTTCTAGATTTCAGTAAAGCTTTCAATACTGTCTCTCACAGTATCTTTCTGGCCAAAGCGACTAGGATACCATTTGATAAAAGCTCGATAAAATGGGTCAACAATTGGTTGATGGGTTGTCTTCAGAGGGTTCTTGTAAATGGAGTTATGTCAGGCTGACCAACTGTTGCTAATGGGGTTCCCCAGGGCTCCATTTTGGGCCCAGTTCTCTTCAGTGTTTTCATAAATGATTTGGATAAAGGACTTGAAAGTTTTTTGATCAAGTTTGTGGACGGTAACAAATTGGGTGGAGCTGTTGACTCCATCAAGAGTGGTGAGGCCTTGCAGAGAGATCGGGACAAATTGAAGAGTTGGGTAATCATCACAGTACGAATTTTAACAAGAGCAAGCACCAGATTCTGTACCCAGGAATGGGAAACCCTGGCTATATGTACAGACTGGGGGACGAGATGCTGGAGAGCAGTCTCACAGAAAGGGAACTTGGAGTTTTGATCGACAGCAAGCTGAACACGAGCCAGTAGTGTGCCTTGACAGCCAGGATGGTCAACTGTATCCTGGGGTGCATCAAGAATGGCATTGCTAGTCAGTCAAGGAAGGGATTGTCCCCCTCTTCAATGTGAATTCAATATTCACCTTGAATATTGTGTGCAGTTTTGGGCACCACAATGTAAGACTAATATTAAACTGCCAGAGAGCATCCAAAGCAGGGCAACAAAGATGGTGAAGGATCTAGAGAGTGTAGTGGGTTTACGTGGCAAGGTTTTAGCAGCAGAGGGCTGCAGGGTTGGCAAAAGCTGCCCCTTATTAGATAAGGGCCAGTGTCAGACTGCTCTGAAGAGACCTGCTGCTGGCCAGAGGTGAGCCAATAATCAATGTTGTTTGTGCCTTTGTGAGAGTAGATTTAAGAAAAGGAAAGAAAAAAAAAAAAAAAAAAAAACCTGCTTCATAACAGCAACTGCGAGAGTGAGGAGTGAGAACCCACCCTGCAGCCTCCCAAGATCAGTGCAGCAGGAGGTGCTCCAAGCACTCAGCAGCAGTTCCCCTGCAGCCTGTGGGGAGGCCCCTGGTGGAGCAGGCTGTCCCCCTGCAGCCCATGGGTCCCACACGGAGCAGATCTCCACGCTGCAGCCTGTGGAGGAGCCCCCGGTGGAGCAGATGGATGTGGCCTGGAGGAAGCTGAGGCCTGTGAAGAATCCCCACCAAAGCAGACTGCAGACCAGAGCTACAGCCCATGAAGAGGGGACCACACAGCAAAAGGTACCTGGCAAGAGCTGCTGCCCATAGGGGAACCGAGCTGGAGCAGTTTGCTCCTGATGGGTGGACCCCATGGTATGGGCCCCTGTGGGAACAGTTCTTGAAGAGCTGCTGTCTGTGGGCAGCCCCCACAGGATCAGTTCAGGAAGGATGGCATCCCATGGGAGGGACCCCACACAGAGCATCAGGTAGCGATCACAACCCCTTCCCCACTGTTGCTTGGGGGGAAGAGATAGAACAGGTTAGATGGGGGGAAAGGTGCTTTTAGTTTGTTTTGTTTCTCACTTCTCTATTTTGTTAGTAACAGGCAATAAAATTTTCTAATCTCCTTATTTTGAGTCTGTTTTGCCCATGGCTATAACTGATGAGTGATCTCCCTGTCCTTAGGCTCAACCCTTGAGCCCCTTTTATTGTATTTTCTCCCCCTTTCCCTTTGTTTGGGTTGTGGCAGGGCTCTGCTGCCCACCTGAGTAAAACCACCACAGAGGGGAAGAAACATGAGGAGTGGCTGAAATCACTTGTTCAGCCTGGAAAAGAGGAGATGGGGAGACCTCATCGTGGTCTGTAACTTCCTCACAAAGGGAAGCAGAAGGGAAGGCACTGATCTCTTCTCTCAGGAGCAGCCTGTCCCTGTGTACCCGATGACGAGCCAGCGTGGAAGACCACCAGCCTGGCTGAACAAAGAGTTGTGGCTAGAGCTTAGGGGAGGGGAAAAAAAAAAAAAAAAAGAGGGTTTATGATCTTTGGAAAAAGAGGGCAGGCCACTCAGAAGGATAAGGATATTGTAGGGACAAAATTAGAAAGGCCAAAGCTCACCTGGAGCTCAATCTGGCTACTACTGTTAAAGATAACAGAAAATGTTTTGATAAATACATTAATACAAAACAGAGGACTAAGGAGAATCTCCATTCTTTACTGGATGTGGGGGAAAACTTGGTGACAAGAGATGAGGAAAAGACTGAGGTGCTTAAACACCTTCTTTGCCTCAGTCTTTAGCAGCAAGACCAGGTGTTCTCTAGATACCCATTACCCTAAGCTGGTGGAGGGGGATGAGGAGCAGAATGTGGCCCTCACAATCCATGAGGAAATGGTTGGCAACCTGCTACTGGACTTAGATGTACACAAGTTGATGGGGCCAGACGGGATCCACCGAAGGGTATTGAGAGAACTGGTGAAGAGCTGTCCAAGCCACTTTCCATCATTTATTGGCAGTCCTGGCTAGCAGGGGAGGTCCCACTCGACTGGCAGCTAGCAGATGTGACTCCCATCTACAAGAAGGGCCGGAAGGTTGACCTGGAAAACTATAGGCCTGTTAGTTTGACCTCAGTGCCAGGGAAGCTCATGGAACAGATTATCGTGAGAGTAATTACACGGCACTTGCTGGGCAAGCAGTCGATCAGGCCCAGTCAGCATGGGTTTATGAAAGGCAGGTCCTGCTTGACGAACCTGATCTCCTTCTATGACAATGACACACTTGGTGGATGAGGGAAAAGCTATGCATATGGTCTACCTTGACTTCAGTAAGGCTTTTGACACTGTTTCCTACAGCATTCTCCTTGAGAAACTGGCTGCTCGTGGCTTGGACTAGCGTACACTTTGTTGGGTTAAAAACTGGCTGGATAGCCAGGCCAAGAGTCATAGTGAATCGAGTCAAATTCAGTTGGAGGCCAGTCCCTACTGGTGTCCCCCAAAACTCAATACTGGGGCCAGTTCTCTTTAAGATCTTCATCAATGATCTGGGTCAGGGGATCGAGTGCACCAACAGTAAGCTTGCAGACACCACCACATCAGGTGCACATGTCGATCTGCTCGAGGGTAGGAAGGCTCTGCAGGAGGATCTGGATAGGCTGGGCCAATGGGCCGAGGCCAACAGTATGAAGTTCAACAAGGCCAAGTGCCAGGTCCTGCACCTGGGGCACAGCAACCCCAAGCAGAGCCACAGGTTGAGAGATGAGTGGTTGGAGAGCTGCCAGGCAGAGAAGTACCTGGGAGTAGTGGTTGTTAAGTCGCTGAATGAGCCAGCAGTGTGCTCAGGCGGCCAAGAAAACCAGCAGCACCCTGGCTTGTATAAGAAACAGTGTGACCAGCAGGGCCAGGGAAGTGATTGTCCCCCTGTACTCAGCTCTGGTGAGGCTGCACCTTGAGTACTGTGTTCAGTTTTGGGCCCCTTGCTACAAGAAGGGCATCAAGGTGCTTGAGTGAGTCCAGAGAAGGGCAGCAAAGTTGGTGAGGGTTCTGGAGAACAAGATTTATGAGGAGTAGCTGAGGGAGCTGGGGTTGTTCAGCCTGGAAAAGAGGAGGCTCAGGGGCGACCTTACTGTACTCTACAGGTAGCTTAAAGGAGGCTGTAGCGAGGTGGGGGTTGGTCTGTTCTCCCACATGCCTGATGACAGGATGAGGGGGAAGTTGCACCAGGGGAGGTTTAGGCTGGATATTAGGAAGAACTTCTTTACTGAAAGGGTTGTTAGGCATTGGAATAGGCTGCCCAGGGAAGTGGCTGACTCACCATCCCTGGAGGTCTTTAAAAGACATTTAGATGTAGAGCTCAGTGATATGGTTTAGTGGAGGACGTGTTGGCATTAGGTCAGAGGTTGTACTCAGTGATCATGGAGGTCTCTTCTAACCTAGATAATTCTGTGACTCTGTTTCCCCAAGATGGTGGTCAGGCACAGGAACATGCTTCCCAAGGCAGCGATCATGGCCACAAGCCTGCTGCAGTTTAACAAGCATTTGGACAACACTCAGACACGTGGTCTAATTTTTTGGGTGGTGGGCTGGGGACCCAGGAGTTGTACTTCATTATCCTTGTGGGTTCTTTCCAACTCGGATACTCCATTAAATAACCAATATAGCTCTGCTTTTCACTGATCTTCTGATACCAGAAGAGACAGCAGCCAATGAATGCTACAAATTGCAGATGACACCAAGTCTGGGGAAAGTGTTGATCTGCCAGATGGTGGGAAGGCCCCACAGAAGGACCTGGACAGGATGGGTTGACAGCAGAGGCCAATGGGATGAGGTTCAACATGGCTGAGTGCCAGGTCCTACACTTTGGCCATAAAAACCCCACGCAGAGCTACAGGCTTAGGACAGAGTGGCTCAAGTGACACATCAGGCACACTTTCAGTGATATTTACAAGTTATTTTACCCAGAGCTTAAGATGTAGTTTCTTCCAAATTCCAATGTCTGGCCCCAAAATCTTCTTGTTTAAACTTGAAAGGGTTCATCACCTTTGAGAAAGTCCCTACACCGGTCCTGAGTGTACCAGTTCTGCCACTTCTATACAATACTCAGCTCCCTGTTGAAACATTCTCTACTTACAAGTTGTGTTGTTTTCCATTAAAGTAGAAAAATATTGAAGAGTAGGGTTAGGTCTGTTCAGCATTTTATAACCATTAGGTCGGCAGCAATACCATAGAGGCACATTAAAAGGGGATAAACTTCAACCAATTGTTACACCCCAGAAGCGAGAAGTAACTCTTCACCGCAAACTGTAGGTGTGCAACTCACATTTTCCTGTGCTTACCCTTAACTATATTGCTCTATAGCAAAGTAGGAAGTCGGGGACCACTACAGTCTATTGGCAGTTGAAATGTCAAAACCTTGGACTTCTCATGAATGATTACCTCATTCCTTGAACAATGAAGCTACATGAATTTTGCAAGTTTCCTCAAGCCTTTTATTTTACTGCAAGAATAACAGTTCCATTATTTCAAACTACATTGGATACTTCTCATCACCCATAATAAAATGGCTGCCAGAAGGTAACATAGGCCGTGATCAGAAAAGAGAAAAAACGCATAAATCACTATCTATAAGGAAATCCCAAATGGATGTAGAATAAATACCCTTACATCAAACCTGAGAGAGTATTTTCTTTGAAATATGTTGAGCTCCTTCCATCAATTTCACGTAACCATGAGACATTCACATAAAGGTAACAGAACACTACACGTGTATTTAAACTCTTTAGTTAAAAGTGAGAAATTTTATCTGCATCACTGAGGTAGAACTATGCTTAAGAAAGAGAAACTCAGTGCACTAAACTACTAGAAACTAAATTCGACCAGCAATATCAAAAACTTTGCTCTGAACACCACAAAAATGTGAGAGCAGAACTGATGGTGTGTGACCCAGTGGTTTGCCTCTGACCCCATTCTTCACCTCTTCTTTCACTAATCCTGATTTTAATTATCTACAAATTTGTACTCACTCAAGGCTAACACTTAATTTATCTACAGAAATTCAAATCATCCCATGTTAAAATTAAGTTTCTAAAAAGGACAGGTCTGTCAGCCTTAATGAGATCATTATTATTCATATTAAGTGTGGTTGAAAACGCATTAATAGCAAAATGCTTCCTTTCAAGAGAACCCAAAAGATACAAAGCACCACTTGCAGTTAAGCTTGCAGTTTGGGACCAGTTTGTCACATAAAACAAAATGTGTTCCAGACCTATAGAATCCTGCTCTGAAGGACATTAAATGCACCCAACTACACTTCCTGACAGAAAACAACCTAACAAACCAAAAGAACAAAAGACTTGAGGCTTTGCTCCCCACCCGAGAAGGTGACAGTACTTGGAAGGGCTCTTACAATGAAAGATTCTCATGCCATACATCTTCTTAGTATTGAATGACAGATATCCACACCACATTTTAAGAATTTGGTCTGGAGGTGGCAGGTAAACAGGCCTGCATTACTCAGTGACAGAGTTTACAATTCACCTACAGAATGCTCTGAAACTCATTCTGGAAGATAGACAGTGTCTATAATCTGAAGGCATGGAAACATACTCTAGTAATGAAAAAGTCACCTATGTATTAAGCTCCTCAGAAGTGTGAGCAGCTAATTGGCGAATTGGACTAATATTCTTAAGGAACTTCAGATATTCAAGACTAGGAGAATCACTGAATCATTAAGGTTGGAAAGGATCTTCAAGATCATCTAGTCCAACCTGGAGCAGATCACCAAGAGATCATTTAATTCCACGTGCTCTCCAAAGATGGAGCGAGCAGTAATTGTGCAGATCCTGACAGAAGCAAGCAGATCTGCTGTTACTAAATAGGCCTGTTCAGCTCCTCCACTACTTGGCTCTTCTCAAGAGCCAGAAAAGGTTCCTCTCCCACAGCTTATACAAACGTTTCTTGGCTAATAGCTACAAACACATATTATTCTCTTCCTCCATGCAAAAGACTTCAAGAACTCTTCTTCCCCCAAATGCCAGCAATCTCTAAACAGCCTTGGCTCTCCCCATCTGCCTGCTTTTATACCAAACAGCAGTCAGCTGCCAGTCCCTGACATGGCACAACAGAGGGGAGCATGACCCTGCTCCTCACTGCCCACCATCTTGGTTCCCTCCACCCTGAGGTGGAGGCAGCCTTGGGTCTGAGAGGCAGCAGCCGTCACCCACCAAGGAGTGCTGCAGCTCCAGCCGCCCCCTTTTGTCACCCCCAGGCCTCACTGAGCTGCCCCGTAGCCCGAGCTCCCTCTCCGCGTTGGCTTTTAACAACGAAAGGGGGTACCGACGAGACCACCGCCACCCCAAAATGGCGGCGGCGCGTTCCTTGTCGGGCAGCGCCCCCTGGCGCCCGCCCCGCCCCCGCTTTCCCGCCAGCAGCTCGCCACCGCCCCCCCCAGCGCCCGCCGCGCTGAGGCGGCGAAACCCCAGCCTCGAGGCCTTTGGGTTTAATCTCAAAATGGAGGCCGCAAAGGCACCCCAAGTGCTGGAGCAGATAGGGATTCTTTCATGGAGATGGTCACAGTCCACACAGCCAGGGACGTTCAGCCAGCAGCGCTGGATGGCTGTGGAGGAATAGACCTGGCAGGCAAGGGCAGATTGTGTGGGTGTCCAAGTCTACTTGTAAGGGGGGGGGCGGGAAGGTTTAAAAATGATGAAAGATGGAGTTAACACTCAAAATCATTAAGACAGCTCACCAAAACACTGTAACAGTAGGATCATAGGTGCCTGGTGTCAGTCGTGGCTGCTGTGTAGTCTACCCTTGAAGACCTCCAATTTGCAGACTGCAATTGCTCGGAGCGCAAAGTCCTTCTTCCCATCCTTTCCATCTTAATCACCACAAATTCCTCCTGCCACCTTACCTAAATCTCTGCAGCAATTCAGATCCATCAAGTCTTGTCTATCCACCAAAGACAGAACAGATTGTTTCCCTCCTCCACAATAGCCTCATGCAGGCTTCAAGGCATTTCCTGACTCCTCACAGGGTGAGGTTTTCTGACCAAAATACTGTTGATTCACACTGTCCTCTGTCACAGATCATGCTTTCCACACTGAACCTTCCCTTGTACTCCACTGAGCTCTCCCTGAGACGCATATCAAACCCAGAGTGCTCTGTGCAGAACGCCATGTACTCCAGCAGTGCAAGTACAAATGCTTCACCTGTCTGATGGATTGTAGTATATTACTATACACTCTAGTAAGCTATTTGCCTCCTTACCTTATGGTATAGCACTACAAACTCAAATGTTGCTTGTGATGCATCGTCATATCCTACATCCTCTTCTGTAGAATGGATTAGGGTTATACCCAGAGTTACTCCCCCATCCTGTTTATGTGCAATACATAACACCTGCTCAAGTGAAGCACCTCATACTTTTTCTGCCAAGTTTTATTTTGCTTCTTTCCTTCCATCCTGTTTCTCAATCACACACAGTTCTCCCGATTTCTCAGGCTAGTCTTAACAACTTACAACATAGCTCCAGTCCTCCTGAGCCCAAGGAATTTAAAAAACCAGCAGCAGATAACATCCATCTTAGCCATCATTTTAACTAGCACTGTCTCCAGAACCCACCCTCCAAGAAGTTATTACATTTCAGTGACAAATACTCTGAATTCAGTTTCCATCCATCCCTGTGCCCATTTGTATTGCTGTTTCCATTCAGTGGCTCAGAGTCAATTCTGTCTTGAGTCAGAGATGACCTATATGATCTCTTGGTGCCCTTCTTCATCCTTACACCTTAGTTTTACAATGCTCTTGTAGGAAGTCAGTGTTCAGGAAGAGATGATACATGGGAGTTATCCTGCAGTCTTCTGGAAATGGTGAATACTCAGAAGTCTCATTGGCTTAATGGAAATTTTAATGGAAGCAATGCCAATGCTTCTTTTCATTGTCTCTTGCCTTACTCAACCTGCTGCCAGCCTCTCCTAGTGGTGCACACTTTCTGGTCCACTTGAAATTAGTACTGCGCTTCCCACTCTCCAGCACCCAGGCATTACAGACCTACAAAGCACAGCACTACACAAACAAGTTAAGCCATTGTCCTTCATTCTTTAGCGTTCTTGTGTCCCAGGCTGCAGAAATATCATCTACACATTCCATGTGCACTGTGGCACACCTGCTATCACCTGCATCTTCGCA
Organism: Heteronetta atricapilla; assembly: GCA_011075105.1. Taxonomy (NCBI): domain Eukaryota; kingdom Metazoa; phylum Chordata; class Aves; order Anseriformes; family Anatidae; genus Heteronetta; species Heteronetta atricapilla. The sequence goes on along the minus strand of CM021731.1, from coordinate 90,003,518 downwards.
AGATGCCACACTAGCTTGTTTTCTCAAGCCAAGCTAGCATGAGAAATGCTTTCTCAATGAGAAGCAGCTTGAGTCAAGCTAACGCACCACAGGAGCAACAAATGACCACGTGGATGTGACCCTGAGCAGTTTACCTGAAGGGGGGGGGGAGGGGAAATATTGATTTAGAAGTGCTTCCAAAACAATCTGTCCAAGTTGAGTCACTTAAAACTCAATGCACTGTTGAATCCATGGCAAATCATCTGTTCCCTTTCCTCACCTGTTAGCAGCTTTCAGTGAAAGCAAAAGGCTGAGCTCAGAGAATTAAATTTGTGGCATTTTAATGACCAGTTTCAGTGCAATTCCCCTTGCATTGCCTAAGGTGGCCCAGAGCCTCCAACAGTCACAGGATGTGAAAGAGTCAAACTTCCCCTGCAGAAGGATCCTTATGAACTGGATTCTCCTTCCAAAAGAAGGGCTCAACTACCAGCCAATGTGTAGCAATAAGTGAGACCTGTCTTTTTTGTTGGCCTACAAGTATTTAAGTTATTATCAAAACTAAGATTTAAACCCAAATATTCCTTGTGCCAAGAAATCATCACCACTGGGTATTCTGTCCAACTCCTAAGTATTTAAAGCAAATAAGACATGGCCAAACATGAGGCCACTGGTGACATCTTGCAATATCCTTTAACTTACCTGAAAACTCAGGTAAGTTAAGAACTTAAGAACCCAGAACTTACCTGAGACAGCCCTTACTTCTAGTTTCTACCCACGTCAAACCTAGATATTTAAGCCTTACACTTCTCATATCACAGCTGAGGTTTTGTACTGTGATCTGCTCTTCACTCCCACACCCCAGTACTGTGACAAACCTAAATATCAAACCAACTTGCATCAGGAAATTCCTAACAGCAGTGCTTCTGAAATTCACCACTTAAATCTCCACATTTTTATAAAACTATTTTAACTGTTTTGACTTCACAGTGCTGCAAAATATTAGGAGCCAGATGATGCTTTTCCTTAAAGCAGATAAAACACTTGGTTAAAAAAGGAGGGGTGGGGGGAAACCCTTAGCTGGCCTTTGAGCACTCTAGATTTCAAGAGGCATTTTGGTAATTACAAAGCAAAGCACTCATCCTACTGACCCTTACATTAATAGCCAACTCAATTTTTGAGCTCATTTTCAAGCCAAAAAGTACTACAGCCATGACTTAGGGGTATCTGGCTGCACACAGGTTCATGGATCTGTGTACTGCTGTTCAATATGTTCAACAAATCACATTATATAGAATACTGCCTTTGTTTAATTTTTACAGTGATTTTGAGAAACCAGTAGTACAAACACGACTGCAGACATAAAACTGGTATACTAGCATGAGTTCTGAAATGAATATAAGTACATGGTTTAATTGCACATCTTCCAGAGGTTATGTACTACCACCTGCATGTGTATTGAAGAGATATAATAAAAATGCTGCCAAAGAGGAGTTGCTTTGCATGGGCTATATCCTTTTTTCATAGCAGTCTTACTTTGATTGATGTCAGAACAGCAGATCCATTGCTGTGGGTGCTTTTACTAACAGTTTAATAACTGCTGATTTTATTCGGCATATCATATACAGTAAACGGCCTCTTAAACCTGCTATAATGATTACATTCACCCACTGTAATAAATAATCATAACAGACACCCAGAGCTAGATCCTGGCACATAAGCCAACCATGCAAAGCGGGCTCATAACTGGCTTCAGCAGCTGGCTGAAGATTTTCCCAGGATAAACTGACATCTCTAGAAGTGATGGGAATTCGGAGCAGATGCCTGCCTCCCACCCTATAACATGTCTTGGAGGACTGTCACCAGGGTCCAGCACATTGAGAGCCCTGCAGCTCTTGCAACTCATCCTTTAGCCACAGCAACTACAGCCCCCAGTACCGGGTGGTGGAGTGACCACTCATGACATGACCTCAGCTCCTTCTCCCATGTGAAGGCTTCTGAACTCATGTCTTGGGGGAGAAAGTGCTAACTATGGGCTTAGATCATTTTTTCTGATAGGTATCAGGGAACCTGCCCTGCTTTTCAGAAAGCATCCCTTGGCCTGCGCTGAGAACAAGGGCATTCATCTCAACTAAAGCTTCATGGGAAACAATGCACCAGCTCAAGGCCCTCCGCCAGCATTTACAGATACAGATGAGCAATAACAGGACACCCAGAGGGTGTCACCTGAAAACATCGTATGCATGCGTTACCAAAGGCCTTTCCCCTCCACCTTAAAGCCATCCACTTCCTTCCAAAGCATCTGTCCCCTGCTATGCCTGAATGCAAGGTGTCAAACTCCAACACGGGCCACAGGGGTCCGTGGGGCCCGCAGCGCAACTCTGATGAAAGCAGCCGGCAGGTTCCAGCGGCGGCTGTGCTGGGGATGCTCTGCTTTCGGTGCTCTTCTGCTGCCATCTGCAGGGCCTGCCTCAGCTGCAGCTCTGCCGGCTTTTACTCTCGGCTGCCGGCACCCAGCAGACCCAGCCCTGTGGCACATGCCAAAAATACACCAGTAGTCACGCCTTGTGCTCCTGACCCATCTCAGGAAACAGGGATGCTGCTGACCTGACTCTAAAGAGGCTTAGGTTTACAGTAGGAAAAAAAGAAACACAGGTCTAAGCCTTTGCCAAGTGCTCGGTTTTACATTGCATCAAGTCAGAAAGCAAAGACGCTCTGTCAGTCCCTTATCCCACAACTACACTGAAAGCAAGCTGTGGGACAAAGAACAGTTACCCGCACGGGCTACACAGAAGAAGGGGGCATCACTGCCTCCAAAAAAATTAAAGGGAATTATGGTGCCCAGGAAAAGTCGCATCATTTTATTTACGTTAGTAATGTTTTGAGCTGCACAAGGTATAATAAAGGTTGGAATACAAAAATAATCAGATTTTTCGCTTCACTGCACAGGCAGATGATCCTTACAGACAAAGAAGTGTTTCTCACACACAGCTCTCCACACTTTATACAGATGCACTACATTTTAATACATTATTTTTCTTTCTTTACCTTTCCCCAGAGCATCAGCTAACGCAGAAATCAGAATGCCAGATGAGAACAAAGAGGTCTGAGCTAGTAGAGAAGATGCAAATGTAACAAATCTTTGTTCAGTTAGAGGACTTCAAAGGTACTAGTTTCGTGTTACAAAATAAATTGGATATTGAGTTTATGCCTGTGAAGAGCAGATATGCTAGAAAACACTGCTCATTCAGACAAGGGTCTACTTTCATATCTTATACCGTCTCCCTATTCTTTCCCTCACACAGATCCTTTTCCTTGCCCCAGACTGACAGGCATTATCATGCTCGTACACCAGCAAAGCTGACTCCATCCTGCCTCTCAAGCATCCATCTGCACACAAAAGGCAGTGAGAGCACATTGTCTGTTTACCACAAAGCTGCTGCAGTGAGCCCTCCGTCAAGCAGCCCAGACAGGGAGGCTGTTTTCCCTGTTTGCCAGTTACCATCACTTCTTAGTCCACCATTTGAATATTTTTCTTCCAAAAGCTATTGCTTTTTCCATGCGTAAAGACAACCTGTTTCTTTCCAGGTAACAACTTAAGTTCTCTGGGAATCAGCTAGGAAATATTTTTTTTGTGACTAAATATAAAGATACCAAAAATGTAACGTGGCCCAAGTCAGCTTTGGCCAGCCATGGCTTTTCAGGGACTTCTGAGACACCGCCATTTCCCAGACTCATTACAAAGATCGCTGTTCACAGACGTTTATGTTAAAAAGGCCTCCCCTGCATTATGCAGGTACAGCTCAAAGTTATTTTTTCCCCACTCATCCAAGCACAGCTTCAAGAACAGGGATGAGGGTCCCCAGTCTGAACAGAAAGTTTAAGTCTTCCCTAAAGCCCAAAACCGTGAAGAACAAATGACGATTAACCTTCTTTTCATCTTCACCACCTCAGGGCATTCTCACATCACCCGTCTCTGGGGGTAAACTCACCAGAAAGCATGTGTGTCCATTTTAATGAAGATAAACTTATAAAAAGAAATCTAAAAATTTTATGAAGGAAAAAAAAAAAAAAAAAATCAACTGACCTGTGAAAAAGCCTTTGAAGTGTGCGATACTCAATGCAATTTTTAGAAGCACCAATGTTACAGCATTTGGTTTATGTACTTCTGAAAACCTAAATGTGTCCTAACCAGTCCCTGCAATGCTCTTGCAGGCGTTCATTGTTGAGCATGGTATGTGCAAGAAACCATTCATTTCAAGCAGAAAACCTGGAGCTCCACTCACACTTAAGGCTAAGTCACCAGAGCAGATGCGAGGCTGAGACAGAAGGAGAGTTCAGCTCTGCTTTATTTACCAGGCTTACATCTCTTCCAGGGTAAGGAAGCCATCAAGCCTAGCCGCCAAGATCCTGAAACAACACAGGGCTCTGGTTGGAAAACAGAAGAGCATTGTCTGTGGAAGTCATTATTCCCAATTAGCTAAGACTCTTCTGGCCCAGCTACAGGAATGACTCAGATGTTCACAAAGTAGCTGCTTAGCTGTAGCACATGTCAGATAAAGTCAGAGCCAGTTTCAACTTTCCTTAATATGCCAGGATGTCATTTGTGGTGATCAGGGTCATCAACAAGTTGAGTCACTGCTGAAGCAGGGCCAGATGCCTCTGGAGGAAATAACCTCTGAGTCAAGGGTGCGATGGACAGGCATGGAAGGCATGCTTTGCACCCACACACTTTTACAACTTGCTCATGTTTGAGTCAGCAGCACAGAGTTGCTAACATTTCTTATTGCAAAGAATGTGTGGCACTTCGTGAGCACTAGTAACAACTTTCTTCCAGTTATCCCAAGATATAAACACCCCACAGGCTGTGGGAGAGCATAGATGTGGACATTTATAGGAGGATGTTATGGAAAATGAGCAGTAATATTCCACACATTCCCCAGAAACCAAATACAAGATAAAACATCACTTGCTCCACACCTTGCCCATTTGATGCTTATACTACTTAGGATTACAACTAACAATCACAGATAAATGGATAAACTGATTGTTAGCACTGCCATTGTTTGTTGCTACTTCAGTTTGTCTGTACTTTAGGGAACTTACTGTCTCCAAGGTGTAGAGCATTTGTTGGATAAAGGCTTGCTTTCATATGTAACATGCCCAGGATGACTGTATTTGCTTTTGCAGATCCCTGATGGAAGGTGGTAGATCATGCTATAAACCAAGTGGGACAGGCTGGAGCTTTGGAAACTTATGTCCTCTGACACCCAACCTGCACTGCTGCTACAAAACTGATCCAAGTTGTAGGAGAGCATCTCAGATGCACGGGGTGGCCAAAGTCTCTGCTGAGAGTCTACTGAGCTTTGCAAATTAGAGAAGTAAACAAATATTAATAAAGCAACTCCAGTACAATATTTACTTTGCCCTTGTTTGAAAAATCTGATCTATTAGAACTCTTTGTTTACTGAAAATTCTACTGTATGTTTAACAGAAGTGCCAATACTTTTGCAACAATTGTGACTGGTGATTCAATTGCAGCACCATTTAAAAAACGTACACCCCTTACACTGACAGCTCTTCCACTGCAAAACACAGATGGCCACAGTGCTGTTTGTGCTGTTTCATCTCACCCGACCTGGTGCCTGCTATCAAGCAAGCTAGTTATCACAGCTCCTTGGTGGTCCTTTTCTTTCAGATGTGTAGATATTAATTCAAAAAACCACCCCTGAAGGAGCAGATGAGCGCACACGTGAGCAGCCCAGCCAAGCCTTTACTTCCAGTATCTGTTGCAAACAGGCCACTAGAGGCCAGACTCTGCTCACTCAGTATCCTTGCATCTCCTGAGACACACAAGACCCTGTAAGAGGCAGCACTTATTTCCCATGCATGATATAAAACAGAGGCAGCTCTAGCATATTATAAGATACCACCACCACTCACCTGATCCAGGCAAGTGAGAGCTCAGCTGAGCTAAGAGAGAAACCTTTGCTCATCCTCACTGCTGTCCATCCCACCCCAGGTCCCAGCAGAGGTTCTGAGAGAGCCCTGACCCAGATCCTGCAGATAAGCTGTTGTAAACTCTGGGGTTGGAGCTGCTGTGCTGGGGGAATTGGAGAGCACGCCTGCTAATCCAAGAGGGAAGGGCTGACAGGGGGACCAGACACTGACCGGTTGTGGAAGTAGCTTTTGGCAGCATGCAAACCCACAGCTGGGACCTAGCTGCAGCAAGGTGTCTGCTTGCTCAGGAAAAGTACATCAGGAATGCCTTGTATCTGTTGCCTGTAGCCAGACACCCTCCTCTAGGTACATGCTCCAGAGAAGGAAAAGCAAAGGGGACAACACCCAGGCTGCTGCCTTCCTCCAGGGGGACATAGCTGTCTCTCTACACTTGGCCCAGGGCAAACAGCAGCCGCGTGAAGGACCACCAGCATAAGCTTTTTGTATTAAATCAAATTCTTCACATTTCCCACAATCTTTTCACAGCCACAGACAGCAAAAAAAAATGCAGCCTGGACTTAGGAAAAAAGAAAGCAGAAGAAAATGCAATCTGCTATATGGCAGATGCTGAGAAAAAGAAATCATTTAAACCTGGTTTACTTGAGAGATAATCCTCACAAGAAAATATGAGTGCTGAATAGAAGACAACACATGGAAATGGTATCAGCCATCAACACGCAATAAGGAATGATGCTGATTGTTTAATTAAGAAGGTGCTTATTAATCTAAGTCTAAATTCATTATTAGATCATAGATAAACCGACTGCTGGCAACATCTTGCATCACAGTTGCATTTTGGTCCCACCATATCACATAAACCACTGAACACACAATGTAAGTTAATTAAGCACCAAGTACAAAGTTTCTCATAGTTATTTTCTGTAACATTTCAATTAAAGATTATCTTGGGCATTTTAAAGCCACTATGTGGAGAACTGTGTTTTGGTTTGATTAATAATGTAATTTCTTTCCATGGTGTTTCTTCCAGCAGCATGCCCTTATGCTAATTTTAAGGATACCCATAAGTATTCCAAAACACTAGATCATGTAGCATGTTTTTATTACCAGAGTAAGATAAACTATATTGAAGTTATTGCTATAGATTATGGGTAGTTCTCATTAAAAGTGTTGGAAGGGTTCAATTAATTAGTTTCTAAATTACAGAGAATTTGAACACTTAGAAAAACATCATAGATGTGAAATTTTGAGTCTTCTTTTACAGAGGTTGAAAGAGAATCTGTTCCATGTCTGATGCCATCCTTTAATACAACTACCCACTTTGTAAGTTAAAAAAAAGCCCACACTAGCCTCAATAAAACTTGTGATAAGTATTTGGGGGAAAACAGAACAGCAGAAAACTCATGTTTGCATTCACAAGCCAGACTGTAGCAGAGCGATGCGGTGGGAACACGGAATGCCGCCTGCAGAGCTTGCGGTGACCTTCTCAGAGGAGCACCCATCATGAAAACAGCCTCTCAGCTACAAGAAAATGAATGTCAAAAATGTAATACCAGGTGAGGATGAGACAAGAACACAGCTAGTGGTTGAGAAAAGAGAAGAAACCTTGTCCCGAGCAAACAGATAAATCCTGGGCACCTCCACCACCAAACCAGTTTTCACAAAACTCTCCCTCCAGTTGTTTTCCATCAGCACTAATTCAGTCCATGGCCAAGATCTACAAGACACCTGTTACCCCTTGTGGTATTACCTGTTCTCATTTATTCTGAGGCCTTACCACTAAGGCATAGTTCCCACGCTCCTTCCCTCAGGTAGGTAGGTGCTTTGCATTTTACGTGGCAGCATTGCAAGCTTCTCCTCCAGTCTCCAGCCACACAGGCCAGATCTGCCATGCAAGGACACTGAGCAGACAGCCAGAACAACTGCCAGAAAGCATCATGGAGTGGCAGTATTAACACCAGCCAGGCTGGAAGCAAAGTCCCGTGGCTTTTTTTTAAAAAAAAAAAAAAAAAAAAAAAAAATGCTGAGATATCAATAGGCCAGTTCCTATCCTCACCCCTGCCAGAGTGATTCTGAAGAATATTTATCTCTATGGTGATAGGGCTTCATATATAAAAATATTTTAAAAGATAGAGACTGCAGTAGAAATATCTTTGGTAAGAATGCTTTGCTCTTGAAGTTTTAAGTGCATTCTTCCCCCAAAACTAAAATCTACCAGCTCCTGTAGCAACGCATTCTTGACAGCCCTGATTTATTTTTTTGGAGGGGAGGGGGGCTCCAGGGCAGCAGGGGAGGATTTTTACAGCAAGGACAGCTTCACTGTACTATATTTTCCAGGGCTCTGGCCTCTTTAAAAGTTTATGGAAAAACTAATTTACTTAATGGGGGTATTGGACATCATTTCTAGTTCAGTGATACATTTTCCCTGGAGCATTTGATAACATTTGACTCTTCCATTTCTCATCCAGAAAAAAAAAAAGCCAACAACAACAACAAAAAAAGTGTTGAAGCTTCCATGTATATTGAGCTGTCACAATGATTACAAAGATGCTTTGAACACACAATCTTCGTCCTTAGTAAACTAGGTAGAAAACCAAGACAATTTAAGGTCCTCTTTTCCTTCCTCCTTCTGAAGAAACAGGTTCTCCTCTTTCCTCAAAGAGGTCTGAGCTTAACTACATAAAACACTTGGATATATTCATTTCACAGCACGTACATACTGCTTCATATTTCAAATCTCTTACATATCATTTCACATTCCAGTCCTTCCTTCAATGCACCAGCTTCACAGAAAATATTCTGGAGAGCCCAGAACACGCACTGCTGCCACATTCAGCAGCAATTAGCTGCTACTTGCTAGAACTAACTCCACTGAGAAATTAGAGTGAAAAGGTGAGGTAACAGTTTAGAGGAAAAAAAATAATAATAATCAGCCAGCTCATTTGTTCTTTCACAACCAAGGTAAATCTTGTTCTGCGGCATCAGAAGTCATAGGCTCTATTCGCCTTGAAAAGATGGGCTTCTGTTTGTCTGCCAACACCTGCTTGCTACAGCTCCAGTACACACATCATCATCAGGAAGACTGTCTGCCATCATGGCCCAAAATGATTAAGATCACTAATGACAGGTCCCATTCTTCACTCACAGAGTGAGACAAAAGCCTCTAAAAACACGTATTAAAGAGCTCATTGTTCCAGCCAACAGAACAGAGAAGGCAGAGCTACAATTAAAGACAGAGTAACCTACTAACCAGAAGTCTCACCTTTTCCCTAGCTCCAGATTTAAGCAGAAGAACCTGTTCTGCTCTCTTCAGTCACAGTATTTACCTTCTCATTTTCTTTCTCTATCCCATTCACCCCCTTCCAGCACACTCAGGAAAATAATTACCTGCTTAACAGCTTTGCATTGAGTCCTACCACAACAGTGAGTTCTCTAGATAATGGTGAGTTCAATGTGTATACAGACCAGCTTTAACAACACAGGCAGTCTTCTGTTCAAAATTACGGGAGAAAAAGACAGAAGAGCACACACTAATTTTTCTTCTTTTTTGTCTACACATCTGTAAGAACCAGCACGGAAAAGAAAAAAACAGTCTTTAAAAACAAATGGTCTAGTAAGCTACACACAGAGTAGGTATATGCATATAGTGCTCTTTATATTTAATCATCTATAGAGAAATAACAAATAGGCTTCCTCCTTTCTGGATTGAAGCTGTAGAAAAGGATATATCATAGAAAGGCCAAGGGCCTGCATTTGTACCCTGCAGTACTGACTTCAATCACTCTGAATTTGCTGGGTCTGCTGTAGAGGTAGGGAGCTTTTCCAGGAGAACTGCACTAGAACCTACGTGACAATGAAGAAGTTCAGTGACGTGCCATGGATTTTCAGCTAGATGCAAAAACAGCCAAGTAACTACATTTTACTAGGCAATGTAGATGCCCAAGAATCTCTTTGCATTATGTAATTTTGTACCTTATCTACTCCAAACACGATCCACACCAAACGTTTTAACCAAGAGCAACCAATCTGAAACAGGACACCAAATCAGATTAAAGGTTCCCTGTCACCTAAACACATAATTTTACAAGTTCACAAGAGCTCTAATGTCATAGCCATAATTCTCGTCATTATTTACTTAAACACATGCCTGCCTTTAGACAGCTAGCATTGCATACTTAACAAGGCATTTTGTTCCTAGTAAACGACTTCCTGCTTGCAGGTATAGGTATTGGAAGACCTAAGAGTTAGCTTCAGTGTTTGAAGACTTACCAGCTTTATCATTAGCTTTGCACTTGATAGTATCACTCGTCTTCCATCTGAGTTTTGTGTTGTATTTAAGTGTAAACTGTCTCTGCAGAGAAGTAGAGCTGTACACGTGCACAAACTTTCCTGTGAATAGAAATGTATGTAAGCATGCATAGCTCATCTGCAGGTTTGCACAAGTGTGTAATTGCACACATGCTGTCTTCTGTTTTCAGAAGGCTCTATCATTTGCTTCTCAATCTGAAACACTGCTGGGAGAAATAACTTCTTTTTGGGTTTCACTTTTCTTGCCAATTTCACCATTTTATCTGGATGTACAGAACTTCAAAGAGGAACTCCCCTGAACAGATTCTGTTTTTTATTCTTGGCAGGTTATTTCATACGGAGGTTAATAAGCTATTAGTACCATTGATTAAAGCTGTACTACCTAGGCTTTGTTTACTTGAGCTTCAGGGGAAATTTTGCTAAGTTCTTTCAATCGGTCTTGTCTGTGTAACAGGATCCCACTTCAATTAGTATCAGATAGTATCTCTACCATCTCTACCCAGGTTTCCATTCTTCCAGAATACCAGTAGTATTGCTTAAAGATTACTTTTATTTTCTTCAGACAGCATTATTAAATTCAGAATCAGACATGCAGTTTTCTTCAAATTCCCCAGCAGTCACTGAAGCCTGTCTTACTAAAAATCTTCTACAGAGTGGTACTCCTTTTCAGAGCCCCCATGAAAGCATCATTACAGATTCCTTTTATTTGAAAAATACGATCAATGATGTTTGGTCAGAAAGTGAAATTCCCAAGCCATCAATTAAGACTCCTCATGCCTTCTATAAAATGGGGGTAGCATTCCAGTGGATCCAGGCAAACGAAGCAGCTGCATTGGGACATTTGTGAGTTTGGAGGGATCTACACAGAAAGATCAGAAAGATGCTGAGGAACAGCAAGTATTCTTCAAAGATATTCTAATACAAGGCAAGCTAAATGAAGTGGCCACATGATGCCAGCATTGTCTGGGAAATGAGAAGGCTCTCTAGTCCCAAAAGAAGTACACACACGTCAAGTTTTTTGTTCTGAACAGATTTCTTTTAGTGCATATATCTGCCATACCAGTTCTAATCCTGCTGCATACAGCTTTTTACAGCCTGTGCAGTCCACCCCATGACAAATACATAGCCCCCCTTTTACACATGTAAGTACTAGAGTCTCAGCAAGTCTGTGCTTAATGAAATGTTCTGTTACTGAGTCTTGCACTTCCAACCCACGCCACAGCTTGTTTCTCCTTTTCATAACAGCAGCAGTTTGATCTTTCCACTTTTACAGAAGGAATTCCCACAGCATTGCCACCCCATCATTTGGGATTGCTTTTAGCATAATGCTGAATGGATGTTCAATTTTTTACTGCAAACCATTACGAATTTTGATCTGGATCACAAGAAATGAGAATAATAGGGGTGCTTATCCCTCTAAAAATAAGTCCCTCCAAAAATATTCCCCCCCGCCCTAAACTTCTACTTCAAAACTATCTTTAAAGTAACATCCAATATACATCCTTGCTCCCTTCCATGAGATCTCCTATTCATCCGTGAGATGTACACATTGACCCTGTGTTTTTCCCAGTGCTGAAAGCCTTTAGAGAAAACAAGAGAAGAAATGATGAAGGAATATCAGGAAAAGCTCTAGCCATGGTCAAGGCACTTGGAAAAGCCAGATGGAAAGTGTGACCAGCAAGCCTTGGACTCCAGCAGATTAACTGCATATGCAGTATGGTTTTTCAGGAAACAGCTGCTTGTGTAACAAACTGTGTTCTGCTTCGCTAACCCACTGACTGGGCCACTAAGTCTCAACAGCTTCTAGCAAAACTAGATCTTCCAGCATCAGCTATTTAGCCTCCCTGCTAAGAGACACTGACCTGAAGAATTCAGGAGGGGTTGCTAGTTTGATCAAAGGACATGCTAAGGTATTTTTCCTTCTTTAAAAAAGGATATGGAAAAAGACCAAACATTCACCTCCTTAAAGTACTGGTTATCATTTTAAGAAAATTCTTCCTGAGGCATTTTATTTGTATGCTCCTATGCCCACACTTGTACATGGAAGCCTTTCACCTGGAAATGGTATACTTCACATTTTTGTATGAGTGCTTTCAAGAAGCACGCCAACTGGCAGACCAGCTACACAACTTGCCCTAGTCAAGCAAAGCCTTGCTCCAGGGTCTGAGCTGTCACTAAGCTCCAGACAACCTCACTTGTCTCCCTTCCCTCACCCCACAGCAGGATCCTGCTTTGTCTGCCTTCATCCTCACCATGGCACACTGAAACAACAACAGTACAAACACACCCGCTCTTTCCAGGAAAAAATACTAGTAAGTTTAATTCAGAACAACAGCGCTTCCAAGCGTCTTGTTATAGAGGACAAATACATAACACCCAAGTGTGGCATAAAGTAACCACCATCTTACACAAGAAGCAGTATTTCCCTCAGAGAAATCTTCAGCAGAAATTAGATGGAGCCTCCACGCAGGTAGATCTAGCACCCCAGCACTCATAACACCTTGTACCAAGCAAGATCTTTTCTCCTGCTCACAGCCCTGCTGACCCCAAGCCACGCAGCCTGGTACACCACGTGTTGAACACTGCAGGCCACACTCAGGGGCCTGTGACAGTAGATTTCATGTGTATTCCCCATCAGTGCAATGGGAGGATGAAGCCCTCACAGAATGGTAACACAGCTACACAACATATATTTAGCTCCTTTTCCTTTCCTCAGTACGTGCCCTAGTGCCACAGAAGATGAGGCCGTTTGAAAGAGGAAAATACTGGAGAGAGCAGGCCACCACTAGTCTGATACCCACAAGCTGTTCACTCATCATGCAAGGGGAAAAGGCACCTACCTAAGCAAAGAGAGCCTCAATCCAGCTGGTTCACTTCCAGCATTACCACCAATGACCCAGCCACAGCACTGATTGCCATAATACCACATATCTTTGCTACACCTTTAAAAATAAAGCAAGCAGCATGTTATCTTCAGTTTCTTTAATTCAAAAAAGAATCTATTGTAATCTTGTAAAGGGTGGGATAAGCCCATGTTAGAGCCCTGTTCCATCTGAATTCAGATAGGACCCTCTACATATTCTAGCCCTTTTCCACAAGCTGAGGAAAGGGGGCAAGCAATTAGGCAGGAGAGGGCCAGTCCTGGGTATTGCTTACCCTCCATACACACCAAGGCCCATCCCAGCAGCGGGATGGAGCAGCTGTGCTGCTCCATCAGCCAGGACAGGAGCAGGGGTGATGTCCCTATCCTGCCCATCCCGGGCAGGCACCAGGTTCCAGCAGGGACTGACACGCAGTCCTTGGAGGCCCCAGGTGCTGAAGCACCAAGACTACCCATCAACTTAACCTTTCCCCAAGAAACAGCCTCATCATTTTCCTTCAGCCCCTCTCAAAGAAACAAGGCAGCATGGCTTTCTTAGGCTCATCTTGCGGTGCTGCAACAGGCAAGTGTACAGATGAGCTGCATCCAGCCCAGAGGCAGATCCCACATCTCCAGGAGAGCCCAGACACACATTTGTGCCAGAGAATGGTGCAACAAACCTGAGGGACCTCAGCATTCCTTGGCTGCTCCTCATCATTCCTCCAAACCAAAGTACATACATTGACTCTTCCTTAAACTTTTTTTTTTTTTTAAAAAATATAAAAGAACAACACTGAACTTCAGCATGTTAAATCCCCTCCACCACAGAGGCATCAGCTGTGAAATCAGGGAAAACACTTCCAGGAGCTGCTGGGAAGACCATTGGTTTGTTCACAAGACAGAAATCCACCACAACTTTATTTACTGCCATTACAGATCAAGCGCTTGTGCTATTTGATTTACCCAGCCATTTTTGGTTCCAGATTCCAGGCATTTGAAACAACTTCAGTTTTTAACCAAGCCTTTAACGTGTCATAGGGAGGACTGGTTCTTAGCTAGGCTAGATGATCCTGTTCCTTACAAGTCTGAAAAAGGGACATAATTAAAGTGTCTGTGAAGGGTATTACAATCACTTGAAGTTTATTGTCTAGGACTCAGTACCACATAAATGAAGTTGCAAGTATGGAAAAGAGTTTTTGCATCAGAAGCTGGAGTATAGGTCATAACACACAAGTGTCAGCACCTGCCTTTTATTCATGTAATGAAGAGCAGAAAGCATATCTTAATTTTAATATCTTTGAAAAAGCTGTATACTTTTTGTTAGAGAAAGTTTGATTAAAAGTCATTAAAAGTCACAAACTTTTTTATGAACTGAAATTCAGTTATTCCTTATGTGAAACTATATATTTTTTCTAAAAATCCCAGAAATGCAAAGTTAAGAGTAAAAAAAAAAAAAAACAGGTAATTTTTTCTCACCACATTTACTAACCCCTACCATTGAAGCAGATCAGCCTCCTCACCTCTGCTTGTTTTTGAATTCACCAATCTAGTCCTTGAAAAAGGAATTAAATGCAGAGTTCTCAGTCTTCCCTGGATGTTAGGTGGAACTTCACAAGCCAAAGAAATGCTGATCCTCACCACTAAGGGGTTCACTCTTGCTTCAAGAGGAGAAGTTTTAACAAAAATATTTACAAAGCATTTTTCTTATCTATGCCTCTTAGTAATTAACTAGTAATTAATTTCAAGCATTCATATCTTGACTACAGTACAGCTCTCAACAGCACTGAAATGGAGAACACTTGAAATGGAATTGAGATGTTTTCTAATAGTTATTCTGGTCCAGACAGCTACATGTTATGCTTAAGGTTATGGTAAGTACCTCATCTACTACACACAAGCATTTATGAAGTGTGCATATTTTCATACAGCTATGTGGCAGATGGCTATTTGCTCATAAAACATGACTACATTGGCACTAAAAGAAAGAAGTATCCCTTACCATATCATTGTATTACTTCAGTTTCCTGACAAAGATAGCTGATAAAATATCGTCAGCCAAAGCTGTCTTGCTGAGTCTCTGAACACAACTTTTTCTTTCATTAGTGGCAAACCTTTACAAATGAGGCCAAAGGAACGTAGATATATCGGGATCCCTGTGCAATTCCAGGACATGATTCATGTAGCTTGCAGACTGCTGGGACCACACTGTTCATGCATCACTCAGCACAGCCAGGTCCCAGACCCATACTGCCAAGCAGTAACAGTGTCTAAGCGTGGAGGTGGCCTCTCTGTCCTGCCCAAAGCGCACCTGGGAGGCAGGTGACATCAACTGCAAAGCAACAGCAGGCTTGACTGAGCTGCTGTGAGGCTGGTGACCACCCCGTGTCAGGGCCAGGAGCTGAGCCCTCTTCCTCACATGCAACCCATTTCCAAGGGTCACGGCTCAAAGGCTGGGGAGAAGGGAAGTGGGAAACAACATTGTTCATAGGGGTTATATGTAGTTTTAAGACCTTGACTCATGGGGAGTTCCCTGTGCATGCAGAGAGCACAGTAAAACCACAGGACCATAAGAACCCAAAGCCCCTTAAGAAGTGCACAAATTTCAGGGTGACTTTCAGTTTGTCAGGTTACTGTGGACAACCCCTGAGAAGAGAACTGGGAGCAGCGTCACGCTCACTTGCCTCGCTCTTCCCTCCACCAGGGTACCTGTTTACATCCATTCTGCAACAGGACAGGGGCCAGATGGGCCTGTACAGCTCCTTTAGGTGTGCCCACCATAGCATTAATAGAGATGTTTGCACAGAACAGAAGAGCTTCCAATCCTGACCTTCAGCTGAGCTCCCAGTGGCCAACCTGCCTACAGCCCATGGACAGGGAAGCTTTAAGCAGGTACAAGTAGAGTTGCACAAGGCTGCAGATTTAAAAGGACTCCATCTCTCCCATATATATCTAGACCACAACACAACACCAGTTTCCACCCCCACCATGTGCTAGGTAGCACAGCCATGCATGTAGCACATCTCCTGCTCTGACTAGAGCAACTTACCCTTACAAGCTCATCTGCCACTAAATAAGGTGGCTTTTCCCAAACCAGGACTAAATTCAGATAGTGTTCTCATCATGGATGAGCAAGCACACACTGATTTGTCCTTAGATCCCTCAACATCTTCAACCAGAAAAGCATTTCTCATGGCATTCGCTAACATAAGGCATGTGTCTATTCATATGTGAAAAGACTGACTTTTTGAGATGACTAGAGGCAGCATTGATTGCTCTGCCAGGAATCAATGTTTATGACTGGCAGTAAACCCAATGATTTTCAATTGATGACCTGAAAGCCCTGAAGTGTGACCCTGTTATAGCAGGCTCAGCTACAATTTCTTTACAAAGTACATCAACACATTGACACTTTACAAAGGTACACCAACTACATTTTTGTGGCTGTGCCTGCTACAGTACCATGTGGCCACAACTAATATCCCAAGTGCCACAAAAAGGAGCGAGACATCCCACAGCCATACCACCACAGCATCATGAAGGTGCACCGTATGCTCATACACGCTCCTACCCACTAACCAGGCAGCAGTCAAGCCTCAGAGATAGAGGCAACCACAAAGGACCTTCTCCATAGTCAATGGCAGTGGAGTAGACTAGGCAATATAACAAGGATAACACATCAAGCTGTAATCACTTTATGTGTGCACAAAGCTTTTTTTTTTAAAAAAAAACTTCCGGAAACAGCATGGTCACTACTTTAGAGCAGCACAAAGAGACACCTGAGCCAAGACAGCCCCAGGCATCCGCATGGCTCATTCCTGGCTGGGGCTTGAAAGCCATCCAGCTTCGTGTGTGCAGACCCACACCCCAGCACTGCCCCACTGATGCAACAATCACGCCTCCGGTGCCAGCACCAAGTCACGCAAAGCCAGCCGAGACATCTCTGCCTGGCCCCATCACGCCTGCAACTCTGCAGGCCTAGTCCTGCAGTAGGTGTAGGACATGCAGCAATTTGTGAACTATGATCTACCTCTGAAGGTACAGCCACAATAAACCCACATTTTATTGTCACTGGGTCTTCCAAACCATTACAGACATCCTTTTAAAACAGTAATTGTTGCCCAGTGGAACAGCAAACTCCCAAGACCAACAGCTCTGGTAGCAGAGGAAAGATCCCTACACCAAGCAGTCATGGGCAGGCAGCTGCATGACATGCTGCCAATGCATTTGCAGAGGGGCCAGGGAGAGAGAAAAAGCAGCAGCAGCGTTGACTGGGTCAGGAGAAGGGAGAACAATGTTGGTCAAAACTGGAATTTTCTTTTTATCATAATGGGACCAAAGCCAAAAGCCTTCCATGCACAGTGTGCATCAGCTTAGTGAACCAGACAAACTTCTTAAGAGCTTCTGGACCTATTCCACATCCACAGACAATCTACAGGCTAACTTCCACACAAAGTTCACAAAACATTTGAGTTGGTTTAGTAAGGAAACAAGCAGTCCTGTGCTGCACACAGGATTTCCCACTACAGCAGGGACATTATCATTTGGAAAAGCTGCTCTGTTTTGTATCTTTTTAGCTTAGGACCAAGTTATTTGCAGAGCCTAGAAACATGTTCTGCCAGTGAGTGGAGCTCTTGCTGCAGTACTAAAGCTAAAGCAAGCTCCAGCTGGCATTGGAAGCAGACATATAACTCACTTCCCACATCTGCCAAGTATTTCGCTCCTCCCCTTTCTATTATCTGCTCTGAAAAATACCAGTCTTCATTACTGAAGATGTTTAGCTTTTTTAATGGATTAAGTAAAAATACATTCAGGAGCAGCAATCCATTCTCAGTGTTTTTCATTGGTATGAATTGGTTGATACAAGTCTGCAAATAAAGGAGATTGGTGATGGTCCCTTAGAAGAACTACACATTTAGTACCAGCAGAAGACTAGATTCTGGCAAACTCACCTATTTTTTTCACATCAAGGAGGAACAGCGTCTATGCATGCCGTCCACAAAGGTGAAATAGATGTTTAAAAATATGGTATCACTTCAGATATGTGCAAAGTATGGGTCAAAAGCAGTTCACAAGCAATCACTCACTCTTCACATCAGCCCTATGGAAGTGGTCACATTTCACCGCCCAAGAACTAAGTATCCTAAAGTCAAGCTACAGCATGCAAAACACTCAAACACAACATGTCAAAGCCTCTGAAAGAAGCCCAGTCATAGAAAGGGAAAGTAATCACTGTAGTACTGCCACAGAAATGCTACAAAACACAACAGAATTAGTGATTCAATATAAATTTACAAACAAGCTTTTCCTTTACTTCAAAGTCTTTCTGTAACTACACTTGTCTATCCAGATATCTTTTAAATACTACTTAAGAGAGGACAGAAGGTGTTAATCTGAAAACAAAACAAAAAAGGGGGGGGGGGCTGTTAAGGAAAGAGCACATTTATGTTTCAATTCCCATAAGAATTCAAGGAAAAAAAAAAATCAATAAATCAACAGGGCTGTAGCTATACAGCATCTTAGGTCAAAGTAGAGTTAAACAACAGGAATGGGTCATAGTGTGTTTAATGAAAAATGGGAGGAGAGTACTTGGTTTATAGTCAGAACATAGAGTCAAGACAACTTCCAGCTTTTCTTAAGAAAGGAGGTCAAATGTTTTTTCCAATCTGAAGAGCTGATAAAAAATATGGCTTTATTGTCTGGTTGCAGAAGACAGACTGACACAGGTCAGACAGATCTTTACTCTGCTGTGATTCTGGATAACCTGTGCTTGGCTCTCCTGTCATCTCAGCCCACGTTGATGTTTCTTGTCTCTACCATCAGGTGTTAGCAGGAAGCAGATTTTCAGGACAATAGCTGCTTGAGGCTGGACACATGTGAGATAAAGCAAAGCTTCTTTGGACAAAGAAGGCTCTCGAGTCATGTGGGGTTTTTTGGTAGAAGACTTCAGATTATATCTATTTCAGGCACTGGAATGGGTTGCCCAGGGAGGTGGAGTCACCATCCCTGGGGGTGTTTAAGGAAAGGGTGGACGTGGTGCTTAGGGACATGATTTAGTGGGTGATATTTGTGGTAGGGGTGGATGGTTGGACCAGATGATCTTGGAGGTCTTTTCCAGCCTTAATGATTTTACCTGAGCATCAATATGCCCATCAAGCTGCTACTTTGACCGGTCACCTTCAGAGCTCTGGACTTTTTGAACTGCTTCAATGACATTGTGACAAGGAGACAAAAGCAAACTCATGGACTGAAGGATAGTAGGGAACAACCAGTTGAGAAATGAGGTCTCAAGGTTTGCCTCATCAGTCAGCTAAAATGACAGGCTGGTGGCAGGATTTAATGAAGCAAAACTACACACACACGATGGAAAAAATCCCTGTCTGTATAGCTTAGTGAAAATCTACCCTTTAGGACAGCCTTATGGACTGTTGGACCCTATTGCCTTTGTGGGTATTAGAGGTGGCTATAGCAGAGTATATAGGGATGTAAATATGCTACTATCGATGAAAGCAGAGATGCATCTCATTCAAGAGGCTATTTGTCTGGGTATTTTCAAACAATCAGCACTACAAAGCAAGAAGGAAAGGAAAAGGAGTTTAAGTTGTTCCTAAGAACACATGTATTTAGTTACATCTGATTTCTCCTGGGGGCATCAGAAAGCATTGTATTCAGCCTGCTCAGATTACTCCGCAGCTTCAACCAATAGAGGATTCACACGGGCGTTAAAAGAAACCCTTAACTCCACCCTGTGCACCCCCTGCAATCCACCTCTGCTGGATCCTGAACAAATAAAGGAGAGGGTATAGAAATCACACCCTTTACCAAGCACACAGGACAGGAGCAAGGCAGTGCTTACAGGGGTCTCCAGCACCCTGCCCCATGGCAGGCAACCCCAGCAGGAGCATTCACCCCACAGGGCCCCCTCTCCCACCTGCACCCCAAACACAGCCTCCCTCGTGCACTTCTTTGGGCACTTGTAGCTCCCAGCCACTTATTACTTAAATAATTAGATATTATTGCATTGCACTAATAAATTCCCTATGAAAACGCACACACACAGACGCACGAGCTTTCCCCTGCAGCCCTGTGCAGGGCAACAGATTGCCAGCCCAGGCTGTTTTTGCCTTTCAAAGCTTGCCACCCGCCGGGCTGGCTGTTCCTGGCAGGGCAGGAGGCAGCAGCAGTTACGGGAATCAGCGCTGGCAGAGCCATTACTTAACCCCTTGCCACTCACACCCTCCGCTGGCAGCCACCCCGGTCCCTCCCAGTGCCTGCCCTTCGACAACGCAAAAAGGAAGAAAGCAGCTCCAAAAGGAAGAAGAATTAGACAGAAAAATCCCACGAGGCAGCAAACATGAAGGCTTTGTGACCCCGAAGGTCCATACAGAGGGAACGTTTCAAAGTAAACAGGCTGGGAAAAGCTCTTCGGCTTAACTGACAGCTGAGGAGATAGGAAGGGTCAGAGCATGAAAGAAACATTTGAACCAGAGGTGCTGTTTCTCAGAGAACACCAACATGAATTTCTTTTTTGTTTTAACTCTTTCCTTCTGCCCAGGAAGAACCTTAACCTTAACCAAACCCCGGCTGGCACCAAGATGTCAGTCATGATTCAGAAATACTGGTTTTGAAGTTCTTGGCTCGGGCACCGATTTCCTCCGTGACCTTGGGCAAGTCATTTAGTCCGTGCTGCATTTCAGCCTCTAATCCATACGGCAAAGACGATGCCTCACGGGCAGGTGATGAAGTTATTAGTGATGGCACATCCCTGTGATGATGGGAGGCAGAGGGGTGATCAGAGAGATACAGAGATCCACCTCCTACAGGATCCTGATTGCATGGCTATTCCACCTGAGATCAAACCTCTCACAAATGAAGTGGCCACTCTCTAATTAGCAGCAATTTCTAATGATGTTTCTGCCTCTCATATTGAAATTGTATTTGTTATTGAACTATGGTTAGGTCAAAAACCAATGGACTCTGCTCACCCCTGCATAAATAAGTTCTCAGGTTGCCAGGGAGTGAAATAGGCCCTGCCCCAGTTCTTTGGTCTTCACTTTCCCAGCTCCGATCTCAGTTTTCATACCTGCCTCTTTCTCTTTCTGTTCCCCCTCCTGCTAGAAGCAACACAATAATGCATAAAGAAATGCCCTAATTACGGAGAGTGGTTAAACACTGAAGTCTGAAGGCTAGCAGGGAAACAGATGCTCTCCAAGCCATTCTCAGGTCCCATCTCCTGTTCTAACTGCACTTGTTTTTTAATAAAATATTTTTAATAAAATAACCTGCAGTTGGTTTTGCTGAAGACATTTTCTGACCTGGTCCACTTTGGGAACAGGTCCTAATCTACAGTTGCTGTGTTCTTAGCTTTTTTTTTGTCTGTACATACTGTGTGATTACTCAGTGGCCATGTACATAATCACCAAGGATGATTTACTGAAAGAGTTATGATAGATGAAGTCATAAATTGGAAGAATCCAGTAAGCAGTTGTTAATTAATAACTCCG
Source organism: Heteronetta atricapilla (assembly GCA_011075105.1). Taxonomy (NCBI): domain Eukaryota; kingdom Metazoa; phylum Chordata; class Aves; order Anseriformes; family Anatidae; genus Heteronetta; species Heteronetta atricapilla. Next base: position 89,981,915 of record CM021731.1, on the reverse strand, counting down.
CTCAATCACAGCTTTTTGCCCTTTACCCCCCCTTGAGCTGGAACCCTACAATCACATTTGCTCTCTCTACTTTTTTTTTTAAGTTTTAGAAAGCATCCCAACTTCCGCTATTAATTTTCAGAAATGGAAAAAAAGGAAGTCAGTGAAGAGATTCCTACCCCTCAGTCTGACACACAGCTCATCTGCCGTGCTGACAAAGCACCCCATTTGGGAACAAAATCTGCCGCAAGTTACAGGATCATGAGTAATTTAGCATCATTACTTCAATGATTGCACTGAATGAGGCAAGAAAACATTACAGCAAAGTTACGGAAGACATATTAAAGTTAAAAGGGATGACTGAAGATGTTCCCAAGCACAAAAACGCCTTTCAGGTTGGTAAATCCTAGCTTTCACTTGACTTTATCACTAACCAAACAATTGTGGGTCAGGTGGGAAGCCCACAGTAGCATTTCATGTTGTCACTTTGAAAGCCTAGTAACAAATCAGACTAATTTCAGGAACTATCACCAGAAAAATGAGCACAGCATGTGAACTGCCATTCTGTTCCCCACCCCAAGGCCCCTCAAGAGAGCATCCACTTTTTTACATTATTTATATTGCTGTTTCTAGCAAGCCTCATCATGAGCCATCATACAGTTGTTCCTGATTTTCCTGCCCCCTTGGACAGCATATCTTAAATTCTTGGGCCAAGCTTTTGGGAGCAGGTAGTGATTTTGAATGCGTTGTAAAGGAATACAAGTTGTTGGAGGAGCTGAGTTGCAGCTCTCTGAGAAAGAACTCCCTCCACCTGGACTCAATCCAGGAGTCACTTTTGAAAGTCCTCCAGCAGCACAGTGCCACCTTACTTTGGAGGCCAGCATGTGCGTGCCTCCTTCTAGCTTATTTTATTTAAAGAGTTAAGAAAAGCAAAAATTTAAGCAGTACCCCACAGAGAGTTTGGCTTGTCGCATTCCTACAGCATTAGTCAGAAGGGAGGGGAGGAGTGCAAGAACTGAAACCAGGCAGTGCAGGAGGTGTTACAACAACACGGGTGCTCATTTCAGCGCCCCAGGCTTGCCCTGGCTCCTGAAGGGCTCCTGCCTGCACCAGGACGACTGTTTCGTGAGTATCGGTCAGGGGTGGTGCAACCAGCTTCCAGCCTGGGCTCCGTGCAGAGGGAAGGAGGGAGGGCAGACAGGATTCAAGGAGACCAGGGTACCTCCAGAAAAGCAAAGCCAACATGCTCATGCTCCATCAGGAGCCCAACACAGGATGAACATCATTTCCAGTGCTGTAACTGGAAATCAGTGTGCCTCATATCAAAGCGTCCTGACCCTGTCAGCAGGCAGTGGTAGATGCCCATACCCAGACCCTACTGCCAACACTTCGTTACTCCCAACAAGGGCTTTACGAGGAGAGCTGTGGTTGGTAGCCCTCCTCTTCCCCAGCCTCATTTACTGCCACCTGGGGCCCTGGTTCTGCAAGCAAGATGCTTCCTACTCCTACCCCCATCTCCAGATCACAGGCAGGTGAAACAAGCCAAGTATGTGTCAGCAATAAACAGAGGTGATTAGGAGCAGCACGCCACAGACAAGCACAGAGTAACTCTTGAAAGGCATGGGAACACCTCAGCAATTTAAACAAGATGCTAAACACAGCAGTGATTTCTCCAGAAACAGACAGCGCAGGCAAAACAAACAGTTCTGCTGCTTTCTGTTGTGTTTATATCTTGGTTTGGATTTTAGGCTGAGATCATATTCATAGGATAATGTACAAGGCCTCAGGCAAGAAAGCAGCAGAGTTCACACTGAAAAGGGGAGGAGAGCGCCAGGAAGAGAGGAAGGAGTAGTCACCTCTGGAAGCTCAGGCATCAAAAATTGTTCTTTTAAGCTAACGCAAGTCCCACAAACCAGGGCATTGGGTGAGAGGGTCACAGAAAGCCAAAGCGATCGCCTTCTGCTCACAAAAAAAGGCAGAGAGCTTCCTCATAGCTGTAGCCAAACAACACAAGCAAATAGATTTATCTTACACAGGTAATCAGCATACAGACCTGACAGACATACTTGCAGGTCTGTGGATCTAACAAACCCACAAATCAAAGGGATTTGGGGAATCAGTCCCATTCACGCTCCTGTCTGTAAGCTAGCAGGCCGACCACAAGCCACAGCTACAGAGACACACCATCCCCACCAGGGTTATGCCACGCATTAAGTGAGTTACGTTTAGGAGCATCCTCTTATCCACGGAGAAAGCAAGACCCAGGCTCCAAACACCTCGTAGAACAAGACTTTTTGTCAGAAGGAAAATAAAGCCGCAATTGCCCAGTGATAGCGGTTATCTCTGTTCATAGCTACTAGCAGTTCAGCAGGAACAGGCAAACAGCACAGGCACCTCAAATTAATTAGCAAATACTCCTTTGGAGACCATACTGATATAAATTCGTTTACTACTTCATGGATGGCTTAGAGAAAACAAGGGCATTAAAGACACAGTAGTTAAAGCTAGCTCAAGTGATCCACAGAGACACAGGAAAAAATAAAGCCTTGCTGAATTATCACACACATCAATAAGTAAGACAACAGCACAAGAAAACACACCTGTTTCCTAGAGAATACTTGTAAAAAATAGGAAAGAAACATACCTTTTGGTATCATAGCTTTCAGGGCCAAGGAAACACTACCCTACCCCTATTCTGCTCTCCCAGAGAAAAAGGCACAAACCAACTAACTTGTTATCAGGCTTTTTATACCCCACAGGAGGCACCTCAGTGCCCAGGTGAGCCTTGTTTGCAGGAGATTGTCCCACACCCCTGCAGACACTCACAGCTCCTTCCAGCCTCCCTCTCCTGATGAAGCACAGCTGGCCCGCTCAGCACCACATGCCCCACTTCATCTGAGGAAACAGCAAGGTTAATACTGATTTTTTAGCACATCAGGATAAGAGAAAAATAAGAGCAAAAAGACCCCAGAAAAACTCATCCCTACAGAAAAGTCTCATATGTCATTCAAGATGCGGCTGTTTCCTCTCTATTCAGAGGCTTCTCCTTGTGCCTTAGCTGGAGGTGGGTCAGCCCCACAAGCTGTATCCTGTTTTTCTGGTGTCACCAAAACCAAGCCCATTGACTCCAGTGGAAGCAGAACCCATCTCCAAGGAAGTGTAACCAAAATTGAACATGTTCCTTGATAATACACGATTGTAGCCCAAAGAGCACAAGCCCTCTGGTCCACAATTAACTACTATTTCTTCCTCCTCCCATCTCTGGGGCTTCGAATTAATGATCAGAGAAATTAGTGTGGCTTGGGGAAGAGCAGTCTGCTAGCAGTGATGTGTACCCACAGACACGTGCTCGCGCACACACAGTAAATGAACCGACAAGTCTCAGCATCAGGATGATAAATACCTAGACAATCGGCTATGACAAAGCAGTTTTATATCTTCCTGAAGAAATAAACAGGGCTTCCAGGCACTGTGTGTCATATCAGGTGTAGAAAACAAAGGTACTCGTGACTAAAGCTCATGTCCACTAACTGGAAAGCATTAATAGCCAGCCACACCTGAAAACTGGGTTGGATAATAAGACATAAAAAGTTACCTACAGATTCTTGTGAACTTCTGGCAAATATCAAAGGTCTCATGATTTTTACTATTTTTCTTAACACTGCCAAGTATCATGCAATTAAGAAAATCTGGACTCTCATTAAAACGAAATTAAGTTCCTGGAGCTCAGAAGTGCTTCAAAGAAGCTATCTGGTAAGAATCAAAACCAAAGGCAAGTGAAACCTGACCATGTAAAAACATATAGGTTCAAGTCAGTGTCTAGGTTTTAGAAGCCCAGCTGCTAATTTGTGTGTGCGTGTTGATGTCAGAATTACAGGATTATGGTAGCACTGCGGGATACACACTCATCACTGGCAAAGCACAGAACGAAACACAGACATGAGTGAGAAAGGGTATGTAACCCTGCCAAACAACGAGGCCAAGAATCATTACAAAGACAGAATTTGTTTTCTAGCCCATAAAAATCACTCAATGGCAGGAAAGCCACCCTGGGAAGCATAATACTGAGAGGCCAGATCTGCTCCCACACTACTGCTGGGACGTCTTAGGCACAGGCGGAGGGAAGCTGCGGGCACACATCCCCTCACATGGCCCGGCCGGCGATGTCCCGAAACCCAGGGAAGGTCTGGGAACGGCAAAGCAGACGCACACAGAGGCGGCTGACAAGACGCCAAGGGCACTTTGATTTCACTTCCAATATGAGTTTCTTCAGCTTGGCTGAAAGACTGATGCAGCCCGTCAAAAGGCAGCGGTGGAAACTCCCTGCTGGGTCATCTTGTCCGCTCTCCTGGAGGCCAGCTCAGAGGAGGAGAGCGCTGCCCATCCACCGGTCGCTGCACTGCCCTCGGGTATTTGTTTATCTAAATTGTTTACTTTCATTTTTAAAAATAAAGTTTCAAAGAGAGACAATCAACCAACACACAATGCCAACTTGGCACTATTTATACTTTCTCTTGATGTTTGTCCAGTCTTCCGTGAAAAACCATAACAAAGGAGCTCCCCCCCGTGACCTTGCTTTCCAGCCGCCTACAGCTGCCTCATGCCTCAAAATTTCCTTCAAGTATTTCATCACTCCCAGCTGCACACTCATTTGCTTCATGACGTTAATCATTTACCAGTGCACCATGACTTTAGCAGACACCTTGCTAAACGACAGTCTTAGTTATTTGGGAGATGGGGGGGTTCTCGTCTTTGTGTATAACCTTTCAGGCCCCCAAACATCTCTTGAGCTCTGTCTTTTGGGTCAGCACACAGAGCTACTGCTGTCAGAAGCTTTAAGTTCTCTGGGCCAGTGGAAATAGAATAATCTAGATAAAGCAGAACAATGCAACCCCTAAATACATTAAGTCTACAATAGTAACCTACCTTTGCCAAAAAAAAAAAAAAAATGTTGAGAGTTGCAGACCGTGAACAGCCATGTTTCTGCCAGGTGAATCCCATCCATGAGCGATCATCAGCAACAGCACTGGTCAGCCCAGAGGTCTCGGTCCTCTCCAGCCACCCTGCACAGGCAAGTAGGGCACCTCTGGGATTTTGGGGCATCCCAAGGCTGTGGCAGAGCAGCTGCAACTTCTCCTCCCACTGCACTGATGGGTTTCAGGCAGCCCAAGGCAAATGCACGAACCTCCCTCATTTTGTGGAGTCAAGAGGTATATAACCCTGTTCTTGCTCCAGGATGGGACCACAGATGAGAAGCATTTGCAGGCTGCAGTGTAGATCTGTCACCCAATTCATCTAGAGGAAGGAGAGCATCTGCTCCTTGTGGTGATGGCCAACAGAGAAACCCCCCAGGAGCACAGCACTGTACACGATGAGACTGTTGGGCCCTGTTACCATCACCTTACCATGTCTGTATGTCCCACAGGGCGCTTTGCTGGGGTCTCACAAGAGGCCTAAGGAGAAGTAGTGGCCCCAAATGTGCACAGGGGGAAAAGCACATGGGGCTCAGCCCCACAGGCACTGTCAGCCTCAGGGCTTACCAGCATGATGTCACATAGCGTGGGACCAAAATGCGGGGGAAATCTCCCTTCCTCACACCTGCAGAAAAGCTGAGAGCAAAGCACCTGTCTCCCACCTAGAAGGGCAGCAAGGCAGCTTAGCAGGAGCGGGGTTAATGCCCCAATCCCAGCTGTGACTGAGAGATGCAGAAGGGAAAGAAAAAAAAAAAAAAAAAAAAAAAAGCAGGAGCTACATGACTGGAGTTTGTTTTCATTTCATTCCTCCACAGTGCTGAAAACTCCCAGTGCAGGGTGAAATGTGAGGGTGTTTCCAAGCCCGTGGCTCGGTCCCCTCCAGGACAGTGACACGTGGTGCCAGACGTGGCCCCAGCCAAGCGCAGACGGGAACCAGGGCTCACCTCGCCAGCGGCTGTGGGATGCCAGCACTGCCCACAGAGCCCTTCCTCATGCCCGGGCTGATGCAGGGAAATGGGGTCACTTGTGCAGCCAAGGTCTGACGGCTTGCGTGGTGCGCAGCAATGCCTTCTCCACACACAGGTTTGGATGGGTTGGCACTGCTGCATGGCAGAGATGGGATTTGGCTGAGGGTGTCGTGTGTCGTGTCCCCCCGCCCCCCACCAGCATCTGCGACCATCCCCTGCAAGAGCTCGCTTACTCCAGGAAGGCACTGGCTGTGTTTTAACCAACACTGGATGCAAACAGAGTTCAGCAGTTAGTGTCAGGCTTAATTACCAGCCTGACAAATCCCACACGCACAGTCCCAGGCTAGGAGGCAGAGAGATGCAGGACACTTATTTTGTCATTGTAATCAAACCAGCAATACCCAGGGAAAGGCATTGTGCTACTAAGCTAGTGCTTCTGAGGAAAATATATATATATATGTATATATATATATATATATATATATATTGGTCACTCACCCTGTGAGAAACTGGGTTTCAAAATATGAATGTTTTTCAAGCTTCTCTCTAGAAATTAATGAAGAAAGAGTATTAGTGGTCTCAGAGTTGCAGAGACAAAAACTCTGCTCCTGAACACACACAGATTTGAAAGAAACTGGAATATGGCTTGAGATTTTATGACTCAGACCCTTTCTTCCACCCCTCAGCCCAAAATGAATAACCACCACTCGCAGTTGCTGTGCGAGCTGATGCATTTCCCTCACACATCACAGATAAAATCTGCACGCTCAGAGGCTGGGGAATGCACAGATAAGGGCAGCATCATTTCTGCACTGCATTTTGGTAAATTTGATGAAACAATATTCTAAGCTAAACATTGTACTCGTGATTCCAGTTTATATATTCATGGTGGGTTAATAAATAGCTTCTGACATTTTAGTAAGCACTAAATCAGCGACAGGAGATAGTTACCGAGACCGGCATAACAACAACAGCATGCTTATAAACATCTGCATCATGTCACCAAAATGACTTCATTGTGGTCTGGATCGCTCTTTTTAAAGGGGATTAAGTGGGTGGGAATGCATTACTTTCCATCGCTGGTAGCAATGAGAAACACTACAAACTGTCAAATATAAAGCGCTATATTATGGCAAAGGTGGCAAACTGACAAAACACATAAAAGTCTTAGTCCAATAAACTCAAATCCTTTCCTTTTAATTTCTGAAGATAACTACAATAAATTGTTTTGTTTGGCCTTGTTTTTTGTTTTTGTTTTTGATTGCTGTTTTTTTTGTTTGTTTGTTTGTTTTTGAGATTATCCAGACACTTAGATTTTGAGCCATTGTTTAATTTCCAAAGATATCTACAATAATTGTTGGGTTTTGCTTGTGTGTTTGTTTTTTAGATAATCCAGTTACTTAGACAAATTTTGAGCCATTGTTTATCTCTTGGTAGAACCAACTCAGCTGTGTTCCTTACTGAGGGTGGAGGAGTACGCTGACAATTTACCACTTTTTTCAAACACAAAGGCTTACCTAAATTTCATGTAAGCAAAAATGCAAATCTCAGTAGACCACCTCAGACACTGTGGAGGCTTTCATCTAAAACCAAATAACCATCATCACCAGGGCTTTCATCTAAAACCAAATAAAACTTGGGCTAAGTTTCAATGGTCATTCTTGCCCTTATTCCCCCTTCCTGATTCATTGTCTCCCTCTTCAGATGGAGACAGTGTGCACCACAGACTGAGACGACTTGCTGGATTAGAAGATGCTCTCTAGCTGTAGTTTTTATAATCTGTTATGAGAACAGTTTGCATATTACTAGATTTTTCTAATCCTGGTCTTATTGAGGGATCTCCAGCTGTATAATCATTACTTATAAATACAAACTAACAATAAACCCAGTGAAAAACATTTTCTGTCTCCGGGCTGTTCACAAATTTTTTGAATGGCACAGCAACAATTCGCATCATGACCTGATTATCTAAATTGCCTGGTGCTGCTGCTGCTTCCTGATTGAATGCCACCAGTATGAATGGGAGCTACTCATAGGCATGCTGTGAGGCACAGCCACTGATACCAGACAGTTACCCAAATATGCACAAACAAGGAAATAGCATTACAAGAGGGAAGAGGGCAAGGCGCATGATCCTGCAGCACGTAACTCACTGATATCTTCTGCACGCCATGTAACTGTTCATCCACAGGTAGCTAGTTTATTTTTTAAATAGAGCAGCTGCACCCAGCACATGGTTGCTGCACATGGAGGCTGTAGTTGAGGGACAGCAGAAAGTCCTTGTGCAACCGCATCCTTTAAAGATCCTCTGCAGAGGGGCCAGGTTGCAGAAAATCCTGAAGGGACCAGGATATACAGATGTGCAAGATGAGCATACAGCTAACATGGCACAGACGAGCAGAGCGCTTGAGATGCTCATTGTCATGCATGGTGCCGGAGCACACAATATGATTGCAAAGAGCATCCACGCAGGCAGACTCCCCAGCCTCCCATTCAGCCTACTGTCTCCCCCAGACCCAGCAGAGATTCATCAGAAGGGAAAGCCACCAGTTTCTGCTCCCCCCTGCCCTCCTGCCCTCCCAGAGCATGGCCTCACCCTGTCCTGCCCCACATCTTCATCACAACGCTGCTCCTGCCACCCTTCCCCATGCATGGCAGGAGGTGGAAGCAGTCATCCTGCTGGCTCAGAGTGGTGAAAGGGCTATGGAAGGAGCAGGCACAGGTCTTCCTTCCTCACAGAAGTAGCTTGCACTATGTCAGCAGCAAAAGGAGAAAACAGAAAAGGGTCTGAGACTGAAGGCACTCTCTGGGATGCAGAGATGCTACCTGGATTCTGGCTGAGGCCTTCTGTTTATTTAGTTCATCAGATATTTGTGTTGTTTTTAGTTTGTTGTGTTTATCACTCCAAATAACATTCTGTCTTACGTTATTTGCAGTCACAGGTCTGATCACACCCAGAGTAAGCTCCTTGTTATTGGTGCCTGAGTGCAATAAAGTTTTTTGTTAGCCAAAACCATAAACCTTAATGCCATCCACCCAATCATTGCAAAGGGAAAACGACAGCTTTGTAAATGAGAATCTAAAACAAACCAAAGAAAATGATCCTGTGTATTGTAACAGCACATTTAGTCCCTAAACTAGACAAGAAGGTCCCTTGTAGGAGTCAATAGGGAATGTGGCACCTCTGTGGCAATCCCCAGCATCCATCTCAAACCACAGACAGAGGACAGACAGAGCTGGCTGGGAAGCACATCCAGAAGCTCTGGGTGAGGAGCTGCCTCCCCATCCTCAATCCAAGCATGAGTTGGAGTTTTCAGAGCTGGAGCTCTGGCACAGATGTGGGAGCTGACCTGGTTTTGCAGAGGCACCAAAACCTGCAGAGCCAAGGACGCAGCCCTGCAAAGGCCTGTGTGACCGTACGCAGCTCTCCTACTGCATTGGCGTGCCTGACCTTGTGGAGGAAACCGTGCACACGCGTTTGGAAAGGCTGGCTCCAGTGCCCCAGCACAGGCACTGGCAGCATGGTGCTTTGGGGAGCTCATGGCCCATTGCCAGGCGGGTTTGCGCTAACCAAGCATGCTCTCTTCTCTCCCCACCTTTACCACAGCAGGCCGGTTTACCACTGAGCTTTCCTTTTTCCCTCCCAGCAGTCCAAAATGCACCTGAGGAGTGTAAAAGTGGCTCGTCAGGTCACTAGATACCATCAGAGACTACGAGATTGTTTGAATGCATCTATGACTCAATGCCTTGATATCTCTTACATTAGAGCATGTCTTGCAAGAAAGCTTTCTGCAGGCTGGCTACAAGTGTTAGCAGAAAGCTGAGGAGAGATGCTGCCCAGCCGCAAGTGGAGCACATCCCCTTGGCTCTGTGGACACTACAGCCTATGGGGACAGATCCGACCTACTGCTACCAACATGCTCCAGACAAGTTGTGGTTACCTTTTGTTTTCTTTTAAAGTAGATCCTTCTGGCTGAGCTGGATTGCAGAGCCAATATTTATGTGAATTCACCTGGCATAGGATATAACATAGCAAGAGGCTGGGGTGATTAACTCCTCAATCCGCGAGTACTTTAGACCAAAAAGTATGTTGTGCAATGGCTCAATAGCAAGAAAGGTGAGAAGCCATGGCTAAAAATGCAGTAAAACTACTGTAACCTATCACCACCTTCCAGTCTCTATTTGCAACGAACATAGAAAGCCCTGAGCAGGGAAGTGCGTGAAAATAGTTATAAATAGAAACTTGCTTCACCTGCTGACAGCTGGAAGCAAAAGAGGAAGGCTGTGTGTTTTACAGGAACTGCAATTAACTGAAATTGAGAGCCAAAAGGTTGCAGCCCGGTCAGATGGGTCGCACCAGGAGCAGGCCAGAGCCTCCATTAGGGGCAGCCATGGCAGCAGCTCTCCCACCACCCACAGGCTTCAGGCCGCGGTGGCACACGGGGCCCCAGCCCTGCCCAGGCACCCGCAAGGTGTCCATGTGGTGGGCACAGGGCTCGCACGGGCACGCCAAAATGCCTTTCCTTCCTCTGCTCCCTGTTTCAAGAGCTTGGGGTGCTTCGCTTCACACACCCAGATCGTTGCACAATGGCTGCATTGTCTCAACAGCAACCAACAGAGTGAAATCAGTTTGATGTGATTATAGGTGGAAGTTGAAGGCTTAGAGGATCTTGTGACGAACGGTAGAGATAGGTCGGTGTGAAACCGAAATCTCCACTGTGTCGTTGTAACCTTCACTGCAAGGCTCGCTCTGCAATTTAACTGCCAGGTTGGGCTGTAAAGGCCCAGCAGGGCACGAAGCAGCTTCATCCCGATAAGAGTGTTTTGCTCTGAGGGTGCCAATGGCAGAGCACAGGCTGCCTCCCAAGAGCCAACTATGTGAGAGGCCAGACAGGCCGAGATAACAAAAACAATGCGTTCTCAGTAATGGGAGCTCTCTGGGGTAAAGGGATGTGTTTTCTTAGCCTGAATCATGATTCAGAAAAAAGAGGGAGGGAGTTGTGAAAGGTGAGCAGCGTCCTGAGGTGGCCTGTACAGGCAGGAGGCCTGTAAAGGAGCGTTCCCTGCTCCCACCCAAGTAACCTCCTCACTGCAGCTACCACAGCTGCTGACACGAGTGGATGGTCTCTTGTGTGCCAGACATGGACAGCACACAGACCACATCTCTCTGACTGGCATATGAAAGTCCACACGGTTTGATCCTACCTTCAAATTGTAGGGATTGAACATAGCCCTTCTGCTAACAACCACAGCTATAACCAACGGTTTTAAGTCAGGGCTGAATTTTTGGTTTAGCATGTCACTTGAGCTAGGATTGAAACCTTGCTTTTCTCCGCCCTTCCATGGTTGAACCCCCCATGACCCAGAATGTCAAACGCATTCAGACACCCTGGACGGAGATGTCAGTCAGACACACCAAACAAATCATTTTTTTCAGGGGAAGTGACTGACACTTCAGCAGCTTAAGGACGGATTTCACTCACGGATGTAGATTGTTTATGAAGGCAGGTTTTTCCTTTCTACCTTGGCAGGCTGTACTAAACAAAACAAAACAAGAATACTGAAATAAGGAAATCTTTTCTGGTAGGAAAGAACGCCTTATAGAGCTTGGCAGAAGCACCATCTCCCACACTTGCCCATATGAGTCACGGTGTCACTCAGGAGATTACTTGGTATTTGCTGTCTTGCCTCCAAATTTAAAAGAAGGCAGTGACATGCCGATCTGCACCTTAGATTTGCAAATTCCCTTCTAATCTAATGGTTGACTAAGGCCACTTTCTGCCAGTTTTCTCACAATACAGCTTACTCCTATTCCAGAAAAGATGGGAGATGAACACGAAGAGACAAGAAAAGAACCTTGGGAAGTTTCTGGATTGCTTTAATTCATAATTTTCATTGCTATAGTTGATATCTTCTTGTTTCCAGTGCAGTTACTTTCAACCTCAGCGATGCCAGAACACGATCTTGCACCTCTCAGACACTTGTGAAATAAAGTTACTGCAGTTGAAGTTAACTTTTTTTTCAATAATTTCTATGTCAGTTCAAATAATAATGCAGACTTGTGGGTATTGTATAACTGATATTACATTCTCAGTGGAGAATGGAAGCAAAGTATAAACATTTCCAGCATGCACACTCTTAAAAGAAATATGCTTGCAAAGCGAGATTACTTCCTGTGAGAAAAACAAACAAACAAACAAAAAAGCTCCTCTTGAAATGACAGACAAAATGCATTTCCTCTTCCCATCTCACAGTAGATGCTTACACATGCATGTCACGTACACAGACAAACGTTCACATGTGTAAGATCCACCATAATCAAAAAAAGGAAAGTGCTGTTAAAGGTCCCCATAGTAACTGGGCAGCATATCATGATGTAAATCAGTACATCTCAGGAAAGCTGCAAGCGTTGTTGTCTTGTTTTGCAATGCTAACCACATGCAGACACACAGACACCAAAGTGCTTTCATGTTACCTCAGTTCTCCTTCCATAAAGGTTGGTGGTAAAGCCCTCCCTGATGCCCATCAAAGTACTGATGAGTTGAGAGCTGATGGCAGTTTTGAATAGCCAAGGAAACTGATGATTTGAAGAACTTAATTCCTCCTATTTTAAACAAATACTTGTTTCCCTGGGAAAACTCATCAAAGCAATGAGATATTCTGAGAAACAAAAATCCTTCCCCTTGCCATACCCTCTCCTCAAGACAAAAAGTTTCTTCTTACAGCTACCCATCTTGACTCCTAGTATGGGCAACAAAAAGGGATATGAAATTCTGGGGCACTCTTCATCTCATCCTGAAGTCCATGTGTGAAATAGGTCAGATGCATCACTGAAAATGTGCCCTGAAAATGCCACTTTCTCCTTACTCACGGTAGAAGGAGGCTACCAGCACGAGCTTCTGTGCAGACCTTGGAAGAGGATCATGCCCTATCCCCATGGGACAAGGGAAGGATGGAAGCACTGCTCTGTCAGCTGGCAAGAAACTTCTTTCTCAGCTCTAAATCCAGGGATTAATTAACCCAGTGACACAAACAGGGTGCTCCTTCCCTCCAGCAAAGGTTTGAACAGTATCAGATTTTCACTTTGACGTACCTCTTGCCACAATCAATCTGTAGCCAACCTCCAGGGTGGAGCAGGGAAAGGTTTTTTTTTCCCCTGGCTTCTGCATCTTTCCTGTACAGGCACCCAGGCATGGATTTAATATAGGAGAATGCAAAGTCATCTTTCCGATCAGCTTTCTTTCTGATCCCTTTGGACTTGCTAGCTCATGGTTGTCTGAAGTCATATCTTATTGTCTGTTACTAAGTCTCCTCTGCAGCACAATCACTTCAGTAACAGTACATTCTGTTTTGTAAAAAAGGAATTTGATCCTTGCCCTCATCACATTGCTTGAGAGACTGATCCAGAACTTCATTCTTTGAATAGACTTGGTAGTTTGAAGCCTAAATTCCCTCATGAAAATTTCTAGCCAATTAGGTTTGTGCCAGCAGTGTCATTTAATTTAAGCACCTCTTTTCCCTCTATGATTTATGTCCTCTCCCTGTTCCCAAAAATACATTTATAAAGAGCCACCATATCCTATTCCAACCTTAATTTCTCCATTTCCAAAACCAGTGTCTTTTCATGGTTCTTCCTCAGGATGACATGCCATTCTTCTCACGAGTAGCACCTGTTGCAGTTTAATTAACTGTTGTGGAGCATGGGCAATCAAAGCTATATAAATTATTTCATTGAAGAATGCATGTAGATATGGACCGATATTGCCCTGTTTCTACTCAGCAAAGCCCTCACCCAGTAAGCCAGGTTTATCGCTATCTTCTCTTTCAGCTCAGAGTCATAGTGATGGCTTATGGCATCCTTGTACAGACCTAAGCCTCTTTCTTCCTTTGTGTGCCAGCAACAATAAAAGTTTCTCCTATTCATCTTCAAGTAGGGAGCTTCATATTTTGTGCTACTAAATTGCATTTGCTTCTACTGGGAAGTAATAAAGATGAGCGCTAAGGTCCAAAACCATTGGCTTTCTGGGGACAAACAGTACTTTTTCTTTCTGGCCTAGACAATAATCAGAGAAACAAAAAAAGAACTAAGAGTCTTTTCCAACTGCTTTCCCCAAAACCAGCTGATTTCATTCCTCCCTGTGAAAAAACATGGTTGGCATTTGTGGTTTTATGCTGAGGAGCACGTTTGCCAGTTCTGCCTGATGCAACTCATGGCAATGTGAATAGCAGCTGCTGTTTTGTTTTGTTGCTTTTTTTTCTGAAAGTGAAAAGAAGTGTGAAAACCAAAACTATTTAATTCCAGTTACAACTGCAAGAAGTTTTGCAATGTCATTCATTTTCCTAGGAAATATTCAAATATTTTTCTTGCTGTGCTCCAGCCAATATCCATCTGAGCTTTCGTATGAGGAAAAGAAAATAGATTTAAATTACACAAAGCCAAAAAAAAAACAAATCAACCACTATACAAGCTTAATGGTACACACAAACAATCTCCTACAATTATAATATGTACAAAAGTATTTAACCTATACCATTATCCCCTGTTAAAAGGTAACAGGGTGCGGGAAGAGAACCACGAGATATTCATGGAGTTATATACCTGACAGGAGGTCAAATTAGGCCACAACACAGTCATCAGCAGCATAAAATAATGGGATTATTGTTGCGCTGACGAAAGACCCCTGTGTCTGATCCTCAACTAGATTAGCACTGCTCAACATACATCAAAGAAGGTAAAAAGGAGTCATATCTGATAGGCAGTGCTAGAGATCCCAACTGCCTCCTTTTTTTCAGTTTACAAGAAAAACAACTGCATTTAGAGCATGTTACCAGTCTTTTTCTAGCCTTTTTTTTTTTTTTTCCAGCCCACACCAATCCTAATTCCATTATTTACAGCAGTGAGTGATGGCTGAAGTGGCCTTTGTTATACAGTCCAACATCCTGGGCAACCACCTTGCAAAAGGAAAGGGACAAGGAAGACTTGCAAACAGACAAAAAAAAAAAAAAAAAAAAAAAATAACCTATTGGTACAGTAAATGTATGCATTTGCTACCCAGCACTGGTGAGGTACAGCTGTTGACAGGGCTGATGGCATTTTAGTAGATGTAATATGGCAGCAAGCACTTCAAGGAGCACTCACAGCAAAGAAAACCTTGTTAACATCATGTTGCTTGCAGTCTCTGTAATCCATCAAAGGCTTTGAACAAGAGCTTTTTGAACAAAAGCATGCAAACTGCCCGCCCCCCTCCAACATACATGCTCAAGAGGATGGCCAGACCTGGGCCACAGAAGGTGTTTTGTTCTTCTCTGAACTTCTGTCTCCTAAGACAGAGAAGTAAGAATAGCCCTTTGGATATTTCACTGGGAAGATAAATAAATAAATAAATAAGATGCAAATACCTATTTCCCTGCTGAAAGTATTATGCTCATCTGTTTCCCTGTCTCCAGTGGCAAATATCCCATAGTGCTGCAGAGCCTTCGGTATAGGCAACCACTGTCTGAGAGCTGTAGTTACAGGTGGTCCTAGCATTATGGTCTTGCTCAAAAGAACTTTTGACTCACGTCTAAAAGGGAGACAGCCACTGCTGAGAGCCACACTGGTTTTGTACCACTATAGCTGCACTAATACAGTAAAACTACCTCTGGTGTAGAAGCAGCTGTGGTGGTAAAGCACAGTTACATGAGCCCTAGGCTACCAAACCACATGAAATGCACCTGTATGGTTCCTTTGCTGAATTATAAATCATAGGTTCCCAAGCCACCTGCATCTGAATCCTTACAAAGGACTCAGAGAGTTTGGCTCACAGCTGCTGAAGCTGTAGAAGCAGGGCCCCAGAGACTTTTGAAATGAAGTATTGAGAAGAATGAAAGGAAATAATTTGCAAATAGTTTGGTGTCTGTAGCTCATTTGTGAGACCGTCTTGCTTCCTAAGAATGTATTCAGCATTCAGCTTCTTCTACCACAGGGGTGTCAAAACAGCTTTTATCCCTGGTTGATTGCAAACAGTTTTGTTCAACTGTTTATAGTTCATTAAATTTGTTTTGTCAGGAAAGCATTATTTCTACTTTTGTAATCTCTGACTGGGGCCCTTTGAAAGGAAAAATATGAATAATGATCAACAAATAATAGCACTCAGCAACTAGGGAAATAAATGCTTGCCGCCACACACAAATCCAGGCATTTATCTGAAAGACAGCTTGCTGAGCACGCAGGCAAGCAAAACCTGACCCTCTGGGGGCAGCAATCTCTCCTTACGCTTGCCTACATAACAGCTTCTGGGCACCCTGTGAAGCCACGGAGCAGTCTGGTTTTATCCTAGCCCCATATTAATACTCAGCTGGTCACTTAGGCTCTGTCCCTGTCCACCCACCTGGCATGCAGCTGGGCTTGCTGTAGGATGCTGACATGAGGACTTTCTGCCCTAGCTTGTGTGGCTGCCACGTATCCCCTCCCTGAAACTCAGGTGGTAGCCAGCTCCTGTCTGAAAGTGCATCCCCCTGGGCAGACCGTCCTCACTGAGAAATCGTGCTGGTAGAGACAGAATTGGGTGCTCTTATAAATGGAGATAACCTACATGGTCAGACGAAAAGAGAAGGAAAAAAAAAAAAAAAAAAAAAGAGAGAGAGAGAGAGAGAGAGAAAGAGAGAAAGCATTTAGCCTATTTTTTTTAGTTTCCTAAATAAAAGAGGTTGATGTAGCCACGGGCTTCTTCATGCTTTTGTTCCCATCCATCCTCCCGCTGCCCTATCACCAACCCAATACTGAGATTTCAAAGACAGCAATTTCCTAGAAGTTTCTCAAGCAGGCAGCTGGCAACAGGAAGGACAGCTGCATCCACAGCCAAGGGAAAGGGCACAGAGGTTCACAAGCAAGGTCTTCAGGTCTCTCGAGTACAGAAGCCACGTCAGTCATCACCTGCTCTGTCCCAGGCACCAGTGAAGCAAACCACAAGGCAGAGAGCTGTAGGAAACCAGGTTTCGCCCACTCCCGACTTGCGGAAGCGCTCGCTCTGGAAGTGGGTTACAGAGAAGTGCATCATGACCTGGTCGCACACTCACTGTACATATGTCTGTGTCTGTAAGCAGGTAGACTGGGGCGGCAGCGGGAGCTGCTGAGAGCACACTGCCATGGGTTTGCACAGCCCCGCAGCACTAAGGGCTAGGTTTGCTCCCTGGCCAGAGCGCTCAGTTTCCTGCTCCAGCTGACCGAGCATTCAGCGAGAAGAATGCTGAGCCGCTTTTAAGAAGGAAGCCAACCAACTGTTGTTTTAATAAGAAAAGGCACAAGGTGAGGGAAGAAGAAGTACTTACCAAAAAGAAGCATAACAAAAGTCAACAATTTGCTAGTGCTTATTAAAACAGTCACTTCATTCTGCTGCTCTTCAGACCCATCAGATGTAAAGAGTCTAGAGAAGGGCAGGCCAGGCCAGGCAGTCCTGGGGAAAGAAAAGTTGTACACGGAGCAAAGTTACTCTGGAAAAGGTTTTGGAGAAGGCTGAGTGACCGCCATACACAGAACGTGCTGCATTGAGCTGGTTTTCCAAAAACATCCCAGGGATATCCAAAAAGACAACCAAGACAGTGGAAGGGTCTGAACATGATCCTGGGCATACCAAATTAACAGGCCATGGGCAGTCCTTCATCCTTGCAGGGAACTGATCTACTTTCAGGTCACTTTTCTGTGAAGAACATTAACACTGAGCAGGCCCTTGCTGCCACCAGGATGCTGAAGGGTGAGTGGATGCCGTAGATCACAGAGCAAATAGAATTGAGGGTAGGAACCCACCTCAGACTGAAACCACCACACATCACACCCAGCAGCTGCAGCACAACGATCCACCTCAGAGTGTGGGAACCGTATGATTTCTCTCCTCTTCTCCCCATCCACCCCCTAAAAAAAAAAAAAAAAAAGTGGCTGGAAACCTGAGCTAGATGTACTCGTAAACATCAAGCAAAAGAAAATCCATCCAATGTTGAACCTTAAAATTACTAACAAATAAATAAATAAATCAAAAGTTTCTTGAAAAAATAATGTCTATGGTAAGTCTGCACCATCCATATGGGTTTTCAAACCTGTTATACCATTTGCAGTGAAATAAAAGACCAGTCACTGGTAACACAGTACAGCTCTTGGAAGACAAAGAGACCTGGGTATCTACCGCATAAAGCTAGGGGCACACCAATCCATTGTAACAAGCCAATTAGTGAAAACCAAAGTGCTCAGGTGTGGGGGGAGAGGGAGAAACAACACTCAGTAGGTGTATTAAGTAAGCTGTTTTTTTCAACCCAATGCAAATCCAAATGCTCTTTTCTGTTTCAACTGATGCACGGTTTCCATTGCTGTGTTAAGTTTTTTGTTTTCCATTTTTGAAGGCTATAGATTTCCATCTCTGGCTCTTGCAACTGTTTCGGTGGTTTATTATTTTCCAGCTACTTCTGATTTGCTCAGAGAACGCAGATAGGCCAGCTACAATAAACTGTCACAGGATGTACAAATTATTCATGAGAAGTAAACTTCTCTGGCCTCTTGTTGCACCCACAAACAAGAAGATTGAAATGACACGTTAAACAGGAACAAGCCTGCTGTGCACGGGTGACAGCTGCTTTCAAATCTAAACAGCTCCCTGCGCTTTCTGACCACTGGATCCAACTTCCCAGCTGACTCTGAGGATCAAGAGCATCCTGCCCCATGAATGCACAGATGTCTTCAGCTCTGAGGTCACTCACAACTAAACATCAGAACTGTTGAGAAGTACATCAGTTGGCCTCTTCTACAGACAAAATGTCACTTAGAGCAGTAGCATTGTTTTAAGATGACCAAAGTTTTCAAAGGACACAGTCTTGCCTCTCAAAACTAAGTTACAATAAACCAAGAGTATAAATTGTGTATTCCTTTTTTAAGGTGGGTGCATGGATTTTGTTTTTGATACTTATTCACCATTGTTTCTACACTGGCAGAAAGAAATACTGGAGCCACATTCATGAGCTCGCTACACATCCTCCTGAAACAGCCTTACACAGCTTTCCCCTCTGGCCACTGTCCTGGGAGTGACTTGGCTCATTTGCAGAAGAACCAATCCTGACCCGTCACTCTGATGTCCAACAGCCTTCTCATTACACAAATTATCTATCATTAACCAAGCAGATACAAAGCTTGAGCCAAATGTTATTAAAAGGCTCCATAAAGAAGCAAAACACTACAAACTGAACAAAGTTGCAGTTTTCTACCTTTTTGCAGCCATTCATGCAAACACAAAATGATCAGATGGTGTTTTGCAGGCACATCACTTTAAACAACTTTTTAAGTCATGTTTTTAACCAATACACAGAAAAACATCCCTGCGATTTGGCTGGCAAGAGAAGCCAGGAAACATTACTCACAGCTTTGATTTAAGAAGTTTTAATCCCACAGCTGCAGCCACCCAAAGGAAGGGTTAAGACTCACTCAAAACTGCCAAGCACTATGTTGTCTACCAGCAAAACCATAGCATATCGTAGCTGAGGAGCCTGTAGGAATCTCAGTAAGTTCTGGTTAAAGAAAAAATCCAATGATCTGTTCTGCTGACCTGTTTAAATAGAACCCAACAGACTGGCTGTTCTTCAGCAGACGCTCCTCCACCAGAAAACACCTCAGTGATTTCCAAGCTGCTGCCAGCCTGGCCATGGCAAACGTCTAGCTGACCCAGGAGAAGGACCAAACACACCCTCTGAAGGGATGCCAGCCCCTGAGCAGCAACACAAACACTGTTCCTGATGTACAAACCCAGCACCTGCAAAATGATCCTAGGGAAAAAAGATTTGAAACCTTGGATTATATTCCTATTGGAGTACTTCAACTGTTCCGAGCTCTGGCAACAACAATGATGCTGCTAATGACAAATACCTATGTCTGAAGTCCTCCTAGTTTCTGCTGCTTGCCATTTGTAGGTCATAGCAGTTCAGAGGGGCTTTGATTCTTCACTGAACTTCCAGGAGACATTGCATTGTGATTAACACAACGATATTTGCAAAAGGAAAAGTAGTCAAGCTTGATGGCCTTCTTGCCTAGAGGAAGCTTTGAATGATAAAGAATCAATGACCATACAATAAATCCTCCATACGCTTTTCCACAGACAAATAATTCTCGAAGAAAACATTTTCAGCATAAGAGCTGAACATAGGAATAGGAACAAAAGACAAGCAAATATTCTTAAGAAAGTCCTTTACTTTTTCATATGGCTGCCAGAAAGTAAAAGTAATACCAACTTCCCTGTTCCCACCCTCAGTGAGGAGCCTGTAAATCTTTCGGAAAGAAAGGCAGGCCACAATCATTGCTCAGGTCTGTTCACAGTAAAGCTAAGAAGTTATTGGAGGTAACTACAAAACTACAGGTCAGTAGTTTTGTCTGCACACCATGGAAGACTGATTTCTTTTAACCCTGTCTGCTGGGGAACTCTGTAAGTTTTGGTGTTAGAGCAGTAAGAGCCTGAAGAAAGGGCTGGTGGATTAACAAACTGCTTGGCCCAAAGAAAACAGCCTCAGAGTGTTGAGGAGAGATTTAAAACACAAAACCTTTAGCTGGGAATGCCTGGGTTCAATTTGCAGCTTGGTTCCCATGTCTCCTTGAGAAAGTGACCGAGTACTTGCATCCATTACCAGCTGTAAGAACAAAAAGTCCAAGCAGTTACCAAGTGTGCAGAAATTACGATTGTGGAGGTCGGGTAACTCTGAAATAAAGCCCATAGTGCAGGACAATCTGGGGGGAGGATTCAGAGAGAACACAAAAACAAGTTAGTTACTGAGCGTTAGCAAGCTCACAGTAAAATCCTAATGGAGACACAGTCGTCGTGTTTTTTACCACAAGATAACTAAACAAGGACAACTTGCTTCCCTCCACCCATGAGTAACCTCACCCTCTTTGCTTCACTGTATGCATGGTATTTGCAGTGAGTAAACCAAATGTAAACTGCAGATAGCATGTCCCTAATAGGATGCCATGATGTGCATGCTCTTTAAATCAATTATATTAATCTTTTAATTAACATAAAAAGTCTTAACTGATGGTTTTGAAAGCTTCATTTCAAAAGGCCTCATTTCCCTAGGTGTGGATGGCTCACTTCAGACATGGACACAAACATCCAAAATCAAAGTCAGCCTTTGAAATGGCAGACCTTGGCTTCCAAGCACACGCTTTGCTAAAAAAGAGAAAAGCGGAGGCTGAGGGCAGCCATTCACAGCCATAGCCCCACAGCAGTTTTTCCATTCTCTTTAGCTGTAGCCTCTAAAGGGGAACATGCTGCCAAAAGGTCATATGCTGCCATCCATCTGTCTGTGGAAGTGTCACAGACTATGGGATTTCCCTCCTAGGGCTTGTGAACAGCTGTGCCTATATATAATATATATATTTTTTTTTTTAAAAAAAAAAAAAAAAAGAGCCCCACCACTACCATTTGTTTCTTTGAATGGAGCCTACTGTAGTCTCTCATGCTTGAAACCTCAGAGACAGAGACAGCACGAACCCCAGAGTGAGGAGGGCCACTGAGGCTTGCCCTCCCCGCAGGTCTGCCTCTGCTCCTGCAGAGAGCACGTGGTGCACACGATCCAGCAGCGAAAGCACTTCGGACTACTGAAGCGATAAGAAAGATTCATCACAACATCACAGCTTTGTTCCAGGTGTTAAGAAACCTTTCAAAAGCCCACTGCCACTTGGCATGGGTGGGGAAGGAGCACCATGCACTGCAGCACAGCTTTCCTGTGCTGCAGCAGGTCCAGCAAAAGGACAGAGCAGAAGTTTGGGATGCCAAGAGCTGCCAGCTCGCCTCTCACTGGGGATGTCCTTAGAGGGACAGTCCTCACAGCTCCATGGATGTACAGGGTTCATAAGCTGAGTTAAAAGGGGTGGAAAAGAAGAGCTGTCATGCAGAATTGCAGAGAAGGACTTGGGAACAAGGGCTCCCTAAGAGGGTTCTTAACTTCTGAAATCTGTTGCCATGCTAGGACCTTGCAATTTTGTGTGTAGGCTCACTCCTGAAACTAGACAAGTTTGGGTCTGTTTTGGCCCAGCTGGCTATTACCACGATAGTCCCCAGCTATTTGCTAAAGCTTGCCTGGAGCACACACTGCTCTCCCTCCTGTCAGCTGCCCTGCCTGTACCTGAGTCAGGCAGTACCTCCTCCTTCTCCTCCTCTCTCCTCTCATTTCCATCCTCATCCCATCCCTATAGGACCATCCCCAGAGCCTCCCGGCCCTTGGCAAGGTGGGTGGCAAAGGCAGACGAGAGGCATGGCACCAAGCCACCAGTGCCCGAGTGCGGCTACTTCTGTCAGCTGCACACAGCCCCAGGGCTGTCAGGGTTTCAATCCACAAAAGTGATTCAGCAGAGGGTCAACAGGATCCAGTGGGCCACCACCATAAGAAACAGAAATGATGCTGGAAGTGTTAGGATATAGCAGAGCCAGGACTTCCTCACCACAGCCAGGGCTGGGCCGGCCAGTGCTGATCTCAGCCGTGTCAAGGCAGAGGAGCTTTAGTTTTCCTGGAAGCCACAGCGCGGGTGACCCACCATGACGAGAAGCATAAGCTCTGTATCAGCACACCCCAGGAAGGGAAAACATTGTTTTCTGGCTACTTGGGTCACACTTGGATGGAAAAAAAAAGTGTATTTACTGACTTCCCAGTTGGAAGGGTATGAACCATCCATGATTTACTGGGATACCTAATTAATACCCAGTATACATAAACTGAAAACTATGCCTTGCCGTGTGCTTCAAGCTGTGGAACAGAAGCTGCCACTTCTCCAATTAAGAAAAAAACAGAGCGGTTTATTAAGCACAGTTGTGGGAACATAGTTTCAGTCTTCAGTGGGTTCATCTGAATATTTTTCCATTTCAGTTCATGTAAGTTCACGCCCTTTGGGTTTCACATAAAGCCCTAGGGTCTGAGCAACTCAAAATCTCAAAATCAAAATGTCAAGTTGAAACGAAACCATAAAAGGTATTTGGATTTGCATGAAAACGGGCCCAGATTTGCTTCAGGAGTTCCTGAAGCCTGGTAAAGCTTTTGAAGAGTCTAATCTGAGTTTTGCGGTTTCAGCTCAGACTGAAACCAGTGCAAGAGAACAGATGCACTCCTTTCAGGAAGCCAAGGCAGAGGAGAATGATTAAGAAGCTATGAGAACAAGAACCACAGGGAAAGAAAAAATCTCTAAAACCAGATTTTCAAGTGCCAAACACGAGGTATTAGGAACTAAAAGGACATGGGTCACATTTAAGCAATACCAACCCTTCCTGAGGATCATGCCCTCACAACAGGACACTGCAGTCTGGATGAAAGCCCACCCACAACAACACCATATGCCCTTCTGCCCACGTGTGAACGTCCTGTCCATTGCATCGCATAGCGTACTCCCTGAGAAGCACAAATCCTCCAAAATCTTCTTTTCACGGGGTTCTTGTCACTGTGTAAGTAAACTCACTCATACAGTAATTCCAACCACACAGGAGCTAAGGAAAAAACAAATCTACTGTTTTTATGCTGTCTGGCTAACATCCATAAACCTGTCCCAACATCAAATATTTCAAATCCTTGCAAAAAAAAAGACATTTCAATTTCATATGTGCTATATTTATTCATATTGTATTTTTTTCATGACATAAAAATAAGCACATTAGAGTGACAGGTCAGTTTAGTTGAAAAGATGCAAAACAAAAAAAATAGATTTAATTAAGAAATTAACATTTCTTTCCATTAACTGTCTATACACTGCATTCAATTACACTCTGTACATTAACATAATTTACACTGACATGAAGCAGAGGAGTAGGAGCTGATTGATTATTTTAGATTTAGCCTCTTGGCTGAGCAATAGAGTGTCTTAGAAACAACATCACATCCCGATTAATGTAAATGTTACAAATAACATAAGTGAAAACCGTGAAACTCACAAGTATCTTGCTTTGAGAGCATTTTGCCTCCTAAAGATGCATAAATTTTTATTGGTTTTACGTGGCAAGGTTTTAGTAGCAGCAAAAATGCAGGGCTGGCCACTGTGAGCAGAGTCCAGCAGCTGCCCCATGTCAGTTCAAAGCCAGCTCCAGTTGGCTCCAAAGGGACCCGCTGCTGGCCAGAGCGGGTTGTTTGCACCTCTGTGAGAGTAGATTTCAGAAAGGGAAAAAGGACTTCAGCAAAACAGCAACTGGGAGAGAGGAGTGAGAAGCAGCCCTACAAACCCCAGGTGAGTGCAGCAGGAGGGCAGGAGGTGCTCCAAGCACTCAGCAGCAGTTCCCCTGCGGCCTGTGGAGAGCTCCTGGTGGAGCAGGCTGTCCCCCTGCAGCCCATGGGTCCCACATGGAGCAGATCTCCACGCTGCAGCCCGTGGAGGAGCCCCCGGTGGAGCAGGTGGAGGTGGCCTGGAGGAGGCTGCGGCCCATGGAGAGCCCCCGCAGGAGCAGGGCCCGGGCCGGAGCTGCAGCCCGTGGAGAGGAGCCCACGCAGGAGCAGGGGGCCTGGGGGGAGCTGCTGCCTGTGGGGGACCTGTGATGGAGCAGTTTGCTGCTGGGGGATGGACCCCATGGTACGGAGCCATGTGGGAGCAGTTCTTGAAGAGCTACTGCCTGTGGGCAGCCCCCGCAGTCTCAGTTCAGGAAGGACGGCATCCATGGGAGGGACCCCACAGGGAGCAGGGGCAAAGAGTGACCGTGAAGGAGCGGCAGAGATGAAGCATCAGGAACTGACTACAGCCCCCATTCCCCGTTCTCCTGTGCTCCCTCCTCAGGGGGAGGAATTAGAATCCCTGAATCATTAAGGTTGGAAAAGACCTCCAAGATCATCTGGTCCAACCATCCCCCTACCACCAATGTCACCCACTAAACCATGACCCTAAGCACCACACCCAACCTTTCCTTGAACATCCCCAGGGATATTGACATGACCACTTTCTTGGGCAAACCATTCCAGTGCCTGACAACTCTTTCTGAGAAGAAATGTCTCCTAATTTCTAACCTAGACCTCCCCAAGGGTAGAAGAGGTTGGGTGGAGGGGAAGGTGTTTTTTAGTTTGTTTTTAGTTTCTCAATGTTCTACTCTGCTATTAATAGGCAGTAAATTATATTAATCTCCCTATACTGAGTCTGTTTTGCCTGTGACAGTAAATGGTGAGTGATCTCCTTGTCTTTACCTCAACCCTTGAGCCCTTTTCCCATTGTATTTTCTCCTTTTCGTGCTTTGAGGAGAGGGAGAGAAAAAGCAGTTGTGGTGGTGTTTAGCTGTCCATCAGAGTGAAACCAACACAAAACTTAACTTCTAACCTGCCAAGTAAACTTTCTTCATGCATTTTTTGAAAAATAAATAAATAAGAGAAGAAAATATAAATATGGCTGAAATGCCTTTTTTTCCACCATCAACAGAATACTTAGTTTCACTGCCAAACAATTCATCTTGTCAAAGGAAATCAAATGGTTTCCCATAGCTTCAGCATTAGCTTGAATTCGCATGAACTCAGAGTTCATGCTCTGAGTTACATGCTGAGCTGTAATCCAAGGACCACGCACTGGGGACCTGCAACATTCCCCACTGATGTTCTCATGAAACAACACTGTAGGTCAGCTAGTGGCATCTCCAGCATCTGAACATTTCATTTCCATTGTTTTCCCTATAGGATAGATCAGTATTTTAGCTTCCAAATTTCATCTTACATCACCATTTTGCACTCTCACCTTTCTTTTCATACAGTATGTTACCCTCATTTAACCTATTAAGCCTTTTACTCTCTTTTCCCTTTCAGCAGTATTTTTTGCAATTCAAATGACTTCCCATTGGTTTGACCAATTCTCATAGCACAGACACTCGCCTTAGCCACAACTTCTATTTGAGAGTCCATCGTAAGTGTTATGGCAAGTGGCATTCCTTGGCTGCAGTCCTTCCCGAGGGAGGATGGCTAGTTCTTTGCACTGCCAAAAGCCTTCTGCATCCTGCTAGCAAAGATCAGGTCCTGGCATTCAAAGGATGCTTGGTCATGACATTTTCATTGAAATCAACAGGGGTTAAGTGCTTAAGTAGGCATTCAGACTGGACCATACGGTCTCTAATATACACATATTAGATATGAAAGACAGTACACTTTTCCACACTCTTGCATTGCAAAGTTAAGTATGAGATTTTTGGGGGGGGGCAATGCAATGGGATTGATTTTCCATCTGACTACTCAGCATCAGTTTTGCCAATACCCTGGCTCAGGTAAAAATGGCTGTGGGGCAAAAGTTCCCATACCCAGACACAGCAAATCAACTGCTCAGGGATCCCCCCCCCTTCCCAAATGATGTGGTTTCATTCAATATTGTTGAAATAGACCAGAGTAAAATATAAATTCTTAAGATACAAACCAAAACCACATCAATTTACTCCATCTAAACAACACTAAAGGGCTTTATTTTCTTCCTTGGAAGGAAAGGTTTCAGGGAGTAGTCTGAAGTCCTGTTTTTCAGACTGTTTTGACCTTTGGGGAGAAAGAAACCCCAAACAATCAACATTCTTACACACAGCAGGATTTGAGTGTCCAGCCTGGCCCCAGGCAGGGACTGCTGAACATGCAGGAGGCAGGCACACACAACTCTCCATCCTTAGCTGCTGGTATCCTGAATAGCTCAGTGCCTTGTATAGTTCCTGACCTTTTTATGATCAGTTTTTGTTTTGTTTTGTTTTTCAAAAGATGCTTCAGCCTCAAAGGAACAGCTGCCCTGGCAGCCAGACAAACTGGAATTTGATTTAAATAACATGGTCTGGTTGGCTGTCCTCACAGTGCTTCCACGTCGACTTCAGCCTTTTCCTCACAGAAGAGAAATAAGCTGCCCAAAAATAAGCTGCCCAAAAAGGCAAGCACACGGGTTCCATGGACAGCTTGCAAGGTGGCACAGTCACTGCTGTAGAAGGGAGGGCTGGACATGGTAGTATTTCTCTCCCTACAGATGTGTATGGCCTATCCCTGGAGCTACTGCTGCATCGGACAGAAGTGGGGCACAAGGAGATTCTCACAGCTGAACTACAATGTCTAAAATCACCACACAGAACAATAATAATAATAATAATACAGGGAAAGGGAAGACAGTAGGCCAGAAGAGTGACCCCTTCAGCGTAGCTGAGCCAACTGGACTTGCAGTGTTTACCCTGACATTTGCCTCTGACACCATGTCTGGTCTGTGGCCTAAGGCAAAAAAACCAAAAACCAACAACAACAACAGACACACACAGAAAACCAGCGAAAATATTAAACCCTCAATGTTACGCAAAAAGAGAAGCACAGCTGGAATCATTTTGAGAAGGTCTGGGGTTTGTCCTGTGACAGTTTCATCTCTGTGGTTTTTCTTAGTATCGATGCAGTGAGGAAAGCAGACAGCTGTATTTCCTTTTTTAACAATAAACACAGTCCTAAGCAGAAATCACCCAATACATGGGGGATCGGAGCCTGCCTGGCCTCTCTCCCCTGGCAGTGCAGGCCAGAGCTTCCCCTCAGGCACCACGTTGGCCCCCAGGAGGGCCGCGTGCCATGGCAAGGCCCAGGAGCAGAGACAGAGACACAGGGTGACACCCAAACCCATCCCGCTGCACCTCCACTCCCTGAAACCAGCCAGGCTGCAGTTTGGAAGAGTGTAAGAGGAATACACGTATACGGTGATGTTTCTCCCTGAATACAGACCCATTCTCTGGCACTATACAGCTCAGGGACTTCCTGAGCCAGAAGTAGTTTCTGTGTATTTAATAACCGTGGTGGATTTTTTTAATTTTTTTTTTTTTTGCTCCAAGGCTGAACAGAACCTTGTGCAAAGACACACCTTTCTCTATTCTTTTTAAATATGCATGGCAATGCCTGGCTCTTCTCAGGCTTTTCAGGGGGCAAGAACAGCCTCATCTGTGAAGGCCAGCAAGGGCAAGGGGGTCTCTTTGCCTCTCCAGGAACAAGGCCAGCTGGAGGTCCTCAAAGATGAGGGGCTGGGCAAGCACGGTCCCACCCAGAACTGGGGTGTCCTATCAAGGGAAGAAGCAGAGAGCCAGCAAGGCTAGGCTAGCCTCAAGGCTGGGCAAAAGACATGAGCCATGAAAACGCAGATCCCGCAGCAGAGCACCAAACTTTCTCAAGGGCATAGCGCACCAGCAGACACTTAAACGTGAGGCCAGCTTTTCCCCCAGCTCAGCACATCAGGCACCATGTTCTTTGGAAAACCTGACTCACAGTGTTACAAGCAACGTCAGCAGCTCAAACCCTGTTATTTATCTGTAGGACAACAATGTCTAGAGGCCCCAGGCGTGGCGTAGCATTCCTCCGACCTGGCACTGCTCAATCCCGCTGGCTGCAAGCAGTAGCTCCAGGAGAGCTGACCTGGCATCAGCAAACACAGGCAGCTTCTCAGGACACTCCTGAGCAGACAAGGCTTCCCGAGAGCTACAAGCCATCCCCTTTCTCTTCTCTGATCAACCACATCACTGCAGAGAATATTTAGATTTGAAACCACAGTGCCAGCCTCTAGTGGCTCTGTTGCTATTGGGGAGGTACCTCAAGCACATATCGCTCTGCTTAATTTCATCCCATGCAGATTTAGCCCCACTGGGTCTGCGTCATAGGAGAGACAGACACAGGCAACCAGCATCTCTTTCTGTGGGTCATGTATGCATGCCTAATCTTCCATCAGCCTTCAGGGAGGAAGCTGCTACTCCCTCTCCGAGCTCATGTTTTGCTTCAGCACATCAGGAGCTTTTTCTGTGGGGAAGCAGTGTGGCATTTCCACAGCTCTGGCTTGTCAAGACCTCCTGAAAAAATCCAGCTGCAATCCAGAAGATTTAGTAAAACAAAGCTCATGCCAGTAGGGAAACAGACAGAATTCAGCCGACATCAGCTTCACCACAAAATGGACACAAAGCAAAACTGGGAGGTTTCTCAGTCTTATGGCCAACACTGGAAGAGAAAAGAGAGCTCACAAACAGCCTCACACAGCTGGGGAGAGACATCACTTAGTGATCTGCATCAGCTATACCTCAATTTCAGAAGCCCTGTGCAGAATTAAATGCTTTCTCACAGCTGCCAGGGAGGACTTTTTAAACTACAGAGGAAAAAGTGAGCTACCCCAAGCCAAGGACAGAGAGGAGAAAGGCAGGTCTGGTAGACGTGGACCCAGTGTAGTGCATAAAGATCTAGATTTGCATCTCTTTTTTGCCCTGACTTTCTCTGTGACCTTGGGCAGCCTGCCATAATCCTTCTCTGCAGAAGTTTTAAGCATTTTCTTTGTGTGCTGGAAGGGCCAGTGCTCAGCACCCTGGCAGACCAGCTGTATGCATATCTGGTCCTTGTTGGCCTTGCTGGGAGAAGGCACCACATTAAAGGACATCAGGAGCAACCCTGGCCACGTCTAGACACCCCTTTTGTTTGTACCACTTTACAGAACAAGAAGCGTTGCAGCCTTCCAAAACATGCTGTCATCAAGGAGACTACAGTCTGCTCTGAAAAGGCCTAAGAGCTTTCCTCCAGAAATCAAACCGTTCTTCACCATCCACCTCATCCTAAATAAGAGACAGGAGAAGGAACTGGTGCCACTGCTACAAGACGTTACAAGTCATGCCATCCCATCTTGCCCACAGCAAAGTGGATCAGAAGAGGAAAAGTCCTTGCTGAACCATAAAGATTGGCATAGCACGATTCCTCAGATTTGGACCTTGTCTTGCAGGCCTTCCACCAAAATTATGGGACGGCTCTTTACACTATGTGAGTCAGCGGTAACACATGGCTTTCTGTGGAGAGAGATATGCAATAAGATGTACCTATATGTTGTCAGGAGGCATTCCCATAGTAACTTATTAGACAGAACAATTTGCTTCAACAAGATGCCTGCAGAAATGGGCCAGCACTTTAAATTTTGGCACAGAATGAGCAACAGGATAGGTCATTGTTTCAAATCCGCAGCTCTAAGACAGACCTTGGAGATCTGTTACCAAATCCTAAACTATTAGGTCAAGTTAATAGAATCTAGAAAGTAATTTGAACAACTATTTGTTGTTATAAATACTCAAATTTAAGAATAGAGCATTAAGCACATACACATCTTTGAAGGCTACAGTACGTGTTTAGAAGCTCCAAGTCCGGAAGCTGAACAACGAGATATATGGTGCGTGCCACCATCAGACCACCCATGTATGCCTTACACGTACCCAGTATCACACAAACAGGAATTTGAGAAAAAGCCCTTATCATTAGATAGATAGAGATTGCTGGGTTGTGGGTCTGGGGGCACTGGGATTGCCCACACAGCTTCATCGCACTGCAGCATTTGGGCGTTGGGATTCAGGTTTTGCATCTCAAACAGGAACAACTCTAAGTTGATTCATGCCAAAAACAACGGGGGATTTTTGGTATGATCACAACACCAGACGTCATCTTCCTGTACCAGCAAGGGATATTGAAAATGACCAGCCCAACTTCATAAAAATATCAGCGTATGTATGGTGTGGTCTGCTACCACTCCACACTCGCACGTATTGTGGTTTCTGGGCACACAGCAATAGACTGCCTGCTACAGACTGTAAACAAAAATACAGGTTGGGAAACCAAAAAGGTGGGAGAGGACTCACACATGCACAGATGCAAGATTTCACAAGGAGCAAAACAGAAAAGCCTGGACAGATCCGTATCCAGCTGAGGTCAACTAACATTTGTGGCTGAATCAGTACAAAAGAAATAAGTGAATAGGAAAATAATCATTTCCTTTACTTCAGAAATAGAAACAGTGTCAGGCACAGGAAGTACATGTTCTCATGTTTAGATTTTCAAATAAATGTCGGATGAAATGACATCAAAGATGAAATAGAAAGAGCCTGGGAAAGTCCTTTTTTGTAGTCTTTGCTTTGCTTTCCTTTGCATAAAGGCAAGGTTTTGCCTTATTTCTACATTTGCAGTTTCACTGAAATCATTTCAACAGTACCTGAAATTCAGCACACGTCACATTATAAACCATTCAGCTACTGAGCAGGAAAAATAGTTGTGTGGGTTAAAAAAAGAAAGAAAGAAACCACAGATTACTTCAATTTAAAGTTTGTTATCTCCTTATAAAGACTTCACAAAGAGAGAGAAAAAAAAAAAAAAAGTGACAGGATCAGCACACAGGAATTACTTCAGTAAGACCATAAAAATAATTAAAACATTTTTTTGCTTATATTATCCTCCCATTCTTCCTGCATGTGGACCACTTCCCATGCTACTGGACATGGTGACTCCTCTCAAAGGTCCTTCACTGTTTAAAGTGTTCCTATAAAATTTAAGGGGCTTGGTGCAAGCACAATTAATGTTATTTGCATCTAAATTACTCCTTTGCTTCTGTGTTCTAGTGTATCAGTTTTACAAGGAAAAGGGGAAAAGCATTCTGGATAACCCAGAGAATTTTCTGCCAGTGGTGAACTGTGAACACTCCTTTCTGAGAGGTGAAGGATGTTTTCCTTGTATTTGAGGCTTTGAGCCTGGGACGCTCTCTTCAGTTTCCGATTTAGCCTTGATTCTTTCCAACTGTAATATGTTTCTGGGAACTGTTTCCACTCTATTCTGTTCAAGGCAGTCACAGGGACTTGCTGACCCCTCTGCACTGCGAGAAAGTGCAGAGCCCTCGGGCTGGGAATGGTCTGGCCCTGGGGACAGCAGGTAGTGAATCAGAGGAGGACTCATTCCCAGCACCTCACACGGAGCAGCAGCTGCAGGAAATTGCTGTTCCACTGATCGCTTCTCAGGAACGCTCCACTCCCACCAGCTCTTAGGGCTAATACTGAGAAACCTCAAGGCATGAACACCTCACAGGTAGCACCATTGTGCCAGATGCTACTGGAAACCAGAGAGAATCTGAATTCCTCAATCCTGCTCCACCGCGCTCCTATAGTCACAGTGCACCAAGCACTCACACCGACGGTGAGCAGGAAGGGTATGCACAAAAATGGTAGCACTGCTGGTACTACGTGTCTGGTGTGTAGGCACATGGCAGGACCCTGAAGAAAATATCCAGCAGCATCTTGCTCCCCATATAGTCTTCTCCCTGTGCTCCAGGTGAGGGACCAACCCGTGAAAAATAGCTTTAAAGGACTCAAACACCAAACCAGCCTTTACCCTGAAAACAAAAGCCAAACCCTGCCCAGGTTCACTTCTTGAAGCACAGAAGAAGGGATGGGTGATGGCTCATGGCCTGCAATCCCACAGTCTTGTTCCTGGAGAGTCCAGCTCCTGCCAAGCTGGGGTGGAGGCTGCATTGACTGCGGCCCGCCCACATGCCATGGGACTTGTAGATCAGAGGACTCCTCTTCATTTGCTCCCTTGCAGCACCGAAGCATCATCAGTTTCTTTGTGTCCATCAGATGGCAGAGCTATCGCTACCTTCTACACAGTAAGCACAAGCCCTGTGTGGGATCCCAGCCACAGCAGTTCAGCCTCAGTCAGCCTGGGCCAGGTTTGGGCAAAGCAAGTAACCCTCCAGCAGGAGCCCCAAGAATCAGAGTACCTCATCTCTGAGGAGGCCCTTATCAATATGCCCGATCTTTTTAAAATCATGGTGCTGGCTTGTTTTGCTTTTAGAAAGCAGCTGAAATCTGCATATGTCTCAACATATTTGAAGGGAACTTCTGCTGAGTAATTCTTCCTCAAATCAGTTTGCAGGAAAATGGCTCACTGGAGACTCCCACACCACGTAATAATAGTATGTGGTGATCCACTGTCAAAAAGCACTTTCTGTTTTTTTCAGAAAGGGAGAAACTGACAAGATCACTCTCATTTTTTTTCTGAAATACATTTATTATAAGTGTTTTTGGCAGTGCAGAAAGTTAACTTCAGAAAGGCAGTCTGAGTGATTCAACTGAGCCAAGCATCTTGATAGTCACTAGTTTCCCCTTCTCCATTGTCACTTCCTCTTTTGGAGGCATTTACTCATTTTAAAAATATAACGTAAGACCTATTTAAAAAGGAAAAACACGGTTTTTGTGTTTTTCTTTCCCTGTTTTGAAACTGAAGCAGCTGCCAGCAGGCTGGAGTTGGAAAAGCCAGCTGGGGCTAGGAGGACAGGAGAATCACCGGGTGACCTAAACACGTTGAAAGGAGAGGTGCAACCTGCTTCTCCAGCTCATCAGACAAACACACACACATAAGAGGGAGACCAAAAGGCAGTGGAAGAGGCAACATTAAACAAATATCCTTGAACCAGCCTGCCTCAGGGGTAGGCGTGCTGCGTCCAGGAAGGCATAAGGGCAAGAGGACGTGGGGTCTGAGCCCTGTCCTCCTCCTGTGGGAGCCCCGCAGATCCTGGTAACTCACAGTGATACCCACGATCCTGCTTCTCCTCTGTGCCCGCCTGTGTGCCACGCCAGTCTCCTGCCCTGAGGCAAAAGCTCACCAGCAGCCAAACACTGCAAACAGGATTGGTTCACCATACCCGCGGGAACGGCGCTGCACACCCACACGAGGAGACGATGTTCGGTCAGGTGCCAAGCCCTGTCCCTCTCTGTCCTTGGCTCAGCGCCTCACTCACTCAAGTGCGCACGCAGCTCCTCTCGTGAGTCAGCAGCCGTCAGCTCCGGCCCCATGCAGGAGGATTTGTCAAGGCTGTAAGGTCCTGCTCGCTGCAAGGAAGGGCCCAGGCCAAAGGCAACACCATGACCCCTCATGAACTGCAACTGGATTTGGAAGGGAGGCTTCGCAGCAAGAAGCAGGGTCCCAAGCCAGTGAGGTGAACAAGAGGAAAGTTTGAGAACAGGTCTGCCAAGGAGACAGACACTGCCCTTGATGCACCTTGCCACATGGGGAAATGGGGGATAAAAGCTTTCCTGTGTAAGAAATGAGGAAGGGAGAAGCTTCAGGGCAAGCTGATGGGTTGAAGCAGAGACCGAAAGGGAGCCCCAGCACCTGCAGTCTAGAGACAGCTGCCATCCCAGGTTCCACACCTTGCAGGCAGCCTGGGCTCCCAGGGAAAGGCAGGGCCTGCTTGGCTGCTAAAGTGAATCGGATAGAAAAGCAAAGAGGAGCTGCCAGCAATGCTTTGACTCCCTGGTTTAGACTGGGTTTTCACTTCACATCACAGATGCCTGGCCCTTCTCTGCTGCACGCCTCCCTGGCACCACTGTCCTCACTGCTCCAGGAGCTGCTGTTGCTGGAACCCTGCTCCATGTTTCTTCTCCCTGCCCAGTTGGGCAATCAGCAAAGCTCTTGTCAGAGGAGAAAGCAGCTATTGTCTGCTGAATTACCCGGACATATCGGGTGCAATAACTAAATATTTTGCAAGACCTGATCCTGTTCCTCTGTAGATCTGGTTTAGATGAGAGCAGTTTTCACCAGCTTCTGAGGTCAGCAGAACATTTGTGGAAGCGATTCCTCAGGTCAGGGAGAAGTCCTCCAACTTGTTCCCACAACTCACATTACAAGCACACAGAGAGGGACACGGTGTCCCTCAACAACCCTGCAAACACTGTCCTCATCAGAAATGGCACAGGGAGGAGGAGCTTGGATTCCCACCAGGCTCCCCTTTCCCCATCCTGTACCCTGTCAATGCCAGCTCCTGCTCCTTCCTCTTCTCCATGCAGCGTCAAGGCACAGCCGCATGCCTCGCACACAGAGTAAAGCCACTGAAAGACCTGGCAAGGGGAATCAGGCCCAGGTTGCTGTTTCAAAGCAGATCTGTATCTGAAGCAGCATGCTGGATTGCAGCCTCTCCACCTGCTACATTCGCAGTTGTGTTTGCAGACACGCATGTTTTGAGAGGAAAGTTCATCCTCAAGCCAGAAATTCATTAGGGCAGCGTTGAGCTAGTTAGGATGATAGCAATCTGCTTTGGCCAGCTCAGTCTGGGCTGAGATGCTGTCTGAAGAGGACTGAAAAATCCATTTGACTTAATTTAACAAGTGGGAATATTTTTCTGCAGCGATAACACTTAGCTTTCCTCAAAGTGTACTCAAAATGCTGGGCAGCTGCTGGAAGGGAACCGCCTTGATACGTGACATTTAAGTAGAAGACAGGACTCCAGACACAATACCTCCTGCTCGTTGGAAAGGACTCCAGGAGAATCCCACCTGAAGGTTACCTGTAGGTGTGCAAGGAGAACACTGCTTCCTGATCACAATTAATTGCAGAGGGAAATTCCAACTACCCCTCCTTTCCTCCTGCTAAAGCCTACCTGTTGAAGCCTTGCCAAAAAGTCACTTTGGGGATAAATGCCAACTGCGACTTTAGTAGCTCCTGAGTTTTTTAGAGGGGCTCAAAGATCAACCCCAGAAAAGATATATCTGATAATAAGAAACTACAGGGTGCTGCTCTCCAGCAACAGAATCGCTGCTTTCACCATGTACGAGATAAGCAGCTCTGAGATGAGAAATGTCTTGTTTTATGCAGAAACAAGGCATTGCCCTAATACATATAGATCATGGGCAAGACTTGAAATGGCTTTGGTAGGCTTTCCACATAGCCTTGTCACAAAGCCCACTGAAATCAAAACATAAACTCCAGTCTTGCTTCTCATCACATGCAGCTTTAAGTATCTGGGAGCTCAGAGTCTACCTTAACCACAGCAGACACTCAAAGATTTGCTGCCCTCTCCATCCTCCACCATTTAAAAATGCCATTGGGCACCTTCCCACTGCTGGGGACGTAAGCAGCCTCTCATTTTTCCAGCCCAAAACTAATGGGGGTTCATTTCAGAGCTACACACAACAGCCTGCTCCAAATGAGAGGTCACAAGTGGATGGGATTTCCAAATCATGCTCTGTCAGCTCGGCATCCCTACATGCTCATAACCTGCCTTCCTCCTTAATATACTTCAGTCACAACGCGCTCATTCAGAGAGCTTAAATAGCCAGACGGGGCTCCTTTCATCTCCGTCAGGGTGCAGATAACAAGCCGTTTTGCTGGCAGATCTAGTCGGGGCTTCGCGTTGCCTTCCCGCGCAGCAGCCTGCCCTGAGCGCCTGTGCCGAGGGCAAACCCTCAGACACCCGGAGGCAGCTGCATGCTGCAGGCAGGCGGGTTGTGCCTGGGAAATGCTCACAGAGATCTCTCCACGACACGTCAGAAAGGTCTGCGACTTGATCAGCTGCCTCTACCAGGCACCGCAGCCATAACGATGGTGCCGTCTTCCTTTAGCACAATTGAGAGAGTAAATTTGCTTTAAATTAAGAAGGAGCAAGCGATATAGCTTGGCCAGCTACTCAAAGAGAAAAAATACGTTGTCTCTGAAGAAGCAACCAATTTATAGCCCACCTGCTGCTCATTCAGTTACAGCTGTCTTGAGGTTTTAGGCTCTTTTGTGCAAAACTCAGATGAGAAGTTCACTTCTAACACGATAAAAGCTGTGAGCTGTGATGTGGGTATTTTATCTAAGCTAGGCAAGGCATTGACAGAGATCTAAGAGAAAGGGGGCTTTCAGCAAGCCGTACTTCTCATTTCCCATTGATGCAGCAGAAATACTTGGAAAAGACTTAGAGAAATTATATTTTTAAATACACTCTAACATCAACCAAACTGAACATGCATCTCAAACCGCAATCTGGAGGCACACAAGCAATAGATGAGCCCTCATTGCAGGCTCCAACAAATACAGCTGCGGGACAATATTCAACACATGTTGGTTACCCAGGCGAAGGCCACCACAACACTGACTGTGTGTAGGAGAGGTGGAAATGACCACACAAGAATCAATCATATAATGTGCATGTGCATAAAAAAAGTACATGCGGAGAGAGGATGAGGATAGTCAGACTATCTGAGACTAGCTTTAGGCATTGAACTTGGGTGCTTATACCAGCCCTGGGTGCTAAGCAGAGTATCCAGAAGGCAATTCAGATCCCTGGAGCCCGGGTTCAGGATGTACCCGCCGGGCGGGCTGCCCGCCTTCACCCCCAGCCCAACAGCCACCCCGGGTGCCCGCAGAGCCTCACATCAAACCAAGGCTGCAGGGCACAACAGGCCCAGAAGAGTTTACCATGCAAGTAGGACAGTGGCTGCAGAAATAAAAGGCACGTTGCTTACTGCAGCTTGCAGTAGAGGACCGGAAAGCAGAACCTGCCGACCTGAGGTCTCTGCTGAGAGAGCCCTCCCTGGGGTCCTGCCCTGCACCTCCACCCACCCCACTTTGCTGACCGGGGACCCCTCCAAAGAAATGCCACCAGCCCACGCATTCAGCTGCTCTTCCACGTGCTGAGACCCCATCTCAGCGCGAAGCACGCAGCATGAAGCAGCACTACTGGACTCATAACCAACTGCAGACAATCTTGCACTCCCCACCAAAGCACAGCCTCTCTCTGCACACTGTGAGCACTTAAATGCGAGCAGCTTCACAGAAGCACCATCCGCCTGGCACAGCACCTCCGCAGAGAGGTGGGGGTCTAAAGACAAAGCTCCAAGCACATGCTTCCACCCTGCTTTATAGGAGATGCTTTTTGGGAGGTGAGACTGACCTATACCTTCAGGCAGCCACCAGCCCCAGATCCTCTCTGGGACGCACATTGCCTATTCTGATTTAAGTAATGGATATCAGGAGTTGGACTGTGGCCAGAAAAGCCTGCTGAAGGGCTTTCATTTCAGGAATAAACATTATTCTCTCTAGGCCATCAGCTGCATTTAAGCCACCTGGTTACAAGGGAGAGATTCATTATCAATACCCAAATTACCTACTGGCATGTGCAAGTCTCTTTTTCATCTCTGCCCTGTATACACACAAATACAGACACACCATCAGAGCGCCTTTCCGCCACTCCCAGCAGCACCTGAAGGCTGAGCTTGCAGTCGGCAGTCCCAAGAAGCAACACTCAGCACGCGCTGATCCACCATCGCCACCTCCAAACACGCATGCAAACCTTCAAGGCTGCCATCTCCCACTCCGTGAACTGTGGCCTGGCACCAGCACGCTGTGCAGGAGGGGTGGACCCAGCTTGGATGGTTGGCTGGCCACCTCCCGGGCAGGACGCAGCACCCACTGCTAGGGTGGTGGGGTGAAAGAGAGGTGCAGAAGGAGGCTGCTTGGCTCATCTGAGCCAAAGACTTGACACTCTGAGCCAAGCAAACCTTCCTGCCACAGCAAAGCTGGGTGATGCATGGAGGGCGTTCCTGCTCCAGGAGAAAGTCCTAGCAGAAACAGAAGGAAGGGCTCAGGGTTTAGTATTGCCATGGTGAGACTCAGAGTCCTAATCCTATGGGCAAGCTCGTGTCCTAAATACCAGATGAACATGAAGAGTGTGGAAATGCTGCTGCCCTGCCAGGCCCCACAGGTGGTGACAGAAAGGACACCGGGAAGAATATTGCATCGACACTGTTGTGCACCAAGTCAGCTTAATCCCCCACAAGCCGCTTAGCAGCAGGAGTGTCAGTGGAGTACCTGCAGGGCCTCCAAGTGTGCCTGAAACAGAAGACACCAGTGTTTGCCATGACATCCAGGACCGTTTTTCTACTGCTATTGTAAAATGAGGAGCTGAAGGAGTCGATGGAGATCTGCTGTTTCACTCCAGCTGAGGAAAAGAGATTTGGGTCACTGAACAGACTTGGGTCTGCTTTTCTCACACAAATGCTTTATATGATAAAACTTCTAATTAACTATACGGCAAATGCGATGGGAAGATTTTTCTGCTAATTATTTCTATGGCTTTAGGCAACAGAATAAAATCAATATGAACCGATAAAACAATAGTTAAAGAACCCTGGCAACTTGGGCTGGGATGTAAATTAACAGCATGGTGGCGGATGGGAACACCTTTGCAAGTCAGGACGAAGGTGGGACCGGGCCTTGGCTGCGTGGCACCCGCCAAAGCTTCCCCTGCTCCCTTCACGAGGCCTTGCAGCTCCCTGCCGTGGGTCCTGCAGCCTCCTCCTTCGGGTCTCCCTGCAGCACTTGACAATGCCTTCCACGTAGCATAGAAGTAACTAATGCACTGCAATGTTTGGGGCAGGAAGGATCACTAGCAAATTGCACGTGTGCACAGATGAAGCCCTTGTTGAGGACTCCGCCAACACACACAAACGACAACATGTGGAGTTGCCTCCTCCCTGCAATGTGCACCAAACCCAGCACCACACACCCCAATAGACGTGGGCAACCATGTCCTGGGTATGTCAGGCTGTGCCACACAGAGCTCAGTACAAGCCGCTCACCTCTCCCCAAAACCTCAGTCCCTGAGCGAAGCACCATCCAAAGTAGGAAGGCTGTGACAGGGACCGCAGAGAGCAGCCACATCTGCCGTCAGATCAGATTCCACAGGATATAAACCAGAGATAGGATTTTTACAGAGATGAAAGGATGCTTTGCTGCGAAGCAAGGCTGCCGACGCAGCCCCAAGCTGCAGTCTGAGGCCAATGACTTCTTGTATCCCTGAAAGTTCATTGCTTGCCTCCTGTGGAGGAACCCCCTTCAGTGGCTGTGTCCCCTCCGTGACTGAACTGTATAATGAAAAAATGCACTTGAAGTCTTTGTATTCATCTGATTCTATCTTGTTTTCAAAATAAAAGGCATCCTGAGCAGAAAAAAGGGATCCATGTAAACAGTGTAACTGAAGAGTGGGCAACTGCAGAAATATTGTCCCAAGAACATGACCAGAGACCCCTACCATACAGCAAAACTTTTTTGAAGCACTAAACCTTCAGAAGCAGAAGAGGTTTCACAAAATGCTTGCTTGTATTCAAGAGCAAAGTCTATGCTAGGAGTTATATTGCTTTAACTCTATTAGAAAGGCCAAAAGGAGGAAAAATGATCTTAGCAACTGTGCAACTACATTGACGTAAAACTGCTCATTATTTCTCACCATGGAATAAGTTTCTGGATTCAGTTACACTGGTATGAAACTACGGCTTGTGCTGCGTGTCTCTGTGACCCCTCGTTAACAGTGCACAACCAAGGGAAGACCAGATCTAAGGACTCACAACCTAGGGATTTGTAATTTAGGACCCTCTGTTGTGCTGAGCCCACTTCCATCATCCTAGGATCCACTTTCAAAAAGCTGAAAGGCTTAGTTAAAGCTGGGCACCCAGAAACCAAGCCAGCCTAGGAGCTCGGTACACTGGGAAGCCTCAGTACGTTAGATGTGTTTGTAGGCCGCGGAGTTAGTTTCATTGATCAGAAGGCGAGATAGTGATTTGAAAAACAAAACCACAACCACTTGTTAGCTGTAAACTCCTGCACATACGCTGTATTAATTCAAATGCGAATTAGCCCGATTAGACATGGAAATACAGCCCCAGCACCCGGTGCTGGCGGAGCAGCCTTGGCTTCCAGGCTCCCCGTCAAGTCAAGTCCCGTCCTGCCGCGTTCCCATGCCAAGCTGGCAGCGACCCGCTGCTGCCAGCAGATAACGCCGGCTGCCGCACGAGAAGGCGCATGCAGAAGGCATGTCTGGCGAGTAGGCTCTCATGACTAACATTTTGTTTCTGCGATAACACGCTAGGCCACCTACACAACTAGCCCTCGGAATAAATACTTCGCTGCACGGGTTCCCATGAGCAGACTGATGGAGCGCTAGATAAACTGCTGTCGCTCTCACAGTGGTTTGCTAGGTCTCAGTTATCTTCCAGATCTCACACACCGCTCTTGCAGCACTGTTTTCTATTGGTATTAGTTTTTGTTGTTGTTGTTTGTTTGTTTTTTGTTTTGTTTTTTTCCTCCACTCAATTCCACTGCTCCAGTATCCATTATTATTATTTTAGACTGTTCCTTGAAACCTGTGTTCGTACCAGTATGTAGCACCAGGCCCAGTGTGCCCACCTCCACAATAGCATGCTACTCCACGGGCGAGCACTGCCCGGCAGCCGGTGGCACAGTGGCTTTTGTCCTTCTGCCAACACAGCCCTGGCTTTGCCAGCCAAGGCCCAGTACCTGGTTGCCACACTATCCGTGCACACAAGGACCATCCTTCTCCACCATCCAGCCCCTCCTGCTGAACCCACCACCACGTTGTCCTCTCAGGAGGGGGCTCAGCACATCACTGAGCTCCCAAAACACCGACTTAAGCCTAAACTATGATAGGGTAGACTGGATAGCACCCTGAAGCCCCTTTCCATTAGGCTACAAACACCCATCTGGCTCAGCAGTTGGTCGTCCAAGCCAAACGCTCCACAGCCCCCAGCCAGTGAAGA
Source organism: Heteronetta atricapilla (assembly GCA_011075105.1). Classification (NCBI taxonomy): domain Eukaryota; kingdom Metazoa; phylum Chordata; class Aves; order Anseriformes; family Anatidae; genus Heteronetta; species Heteronetta atricapilla. The sequence continues at coordinate 89,940,911 of CM021731.1, read as the reverse complement.
CACTCCCCACCTACTTTCCACCTTCTCCTTCCCTCCTGAATGTCTCAGACCAATGTGTTTTGAAAGGCATATCCCATGTGTCTTCACTGTCATCACATACCAACAAAAGCATTTACAGCTTCCAAATCTTCAGCAACAGGAGTTTCTTGGCGTTCAAATATAAGATTACAGGCTTGTTCACAAGAGTGAATTTACATCAAAGCAAGTCTTTGGCATGATTGCATTACCTGGCACACAGTATGCATGTCCAACAGATGGCTTTTCCACCAGCACAAGTCATTGCTCCCATTTCCTCTGCATGATGCTCTCAGCTGTGTCAGTGAGTAACCTATTCATCACTCCTAGGCCCTGAGCACTGCAGGAGCATTTCTGCAGCTCATGATGGGCAAGCTGGGAAAAGCTACGCAAAAATCACCATGTCTCACATCAGGGGCCACACCTCTGAAAAAGAGGGACTTGGAAATCCACCCTCACCGGGTGCCAGGGAAGGACAACACAAGGAAGCTCAGTGCAGAGCAAGCATGGGAGACCCAGGACTACAATCACATCCAGGGACATGATCATGCCACCATCACTTGCATGACAGGAACCCATCCTCTGAAATACGCCATGTATCTGCAAAATCACATGGGAGTTTGGGGAAACTGGGTTCCTAGCACCAGCTTGGCCAGCCCGGCAGATAACAGGGGCAGGGTACACCAGAGGGACCAGTCCCAGAGAGCAAACTGACAGGAGCAGCTTTCTCATTGGGTTTCCCAATGCCTGTCATTGCTCGGTCAGGGTGGCCAACAGCGAGGAGGGCACAGAGCCACCAGCACTCGCAGAGGCCAGGCCCTGTGCAGAAGCCTGGGTGGACCACCACAGCAGCCACAGGCAGCTTTATTTCTCAGGGATCTTTAAACCAGAACCACCTCATCGCTTTCTTGTTTGTACGAGGAACCTCCTTCGCCTCATATCTTTAATTAAGAGGCCTGTGTGTAGGTTTTTTTTTTTTATACTGTGTGGTAGCTTTTATCTAACAGGTATATGTAAAAAGTGTGCCTCGGGAAAATCATATTCATGGGAACAGACTTAACAAAGCCACTTTAACCCGGCTGCTTTTTTAAGAAGCACCCCAGGGCAATCCCTTGAAGATATTTATGCTCCTATGGTGAGTTAAAGGCTTCTGAAGACTCCCACTAGTCCCACTTCCCTTTATTCTCCTGGGTACAGGCACTGGGAAGCGCCACTGTCCCTTTTCTCTCAGACTAGGGCATTCATGACGAGCTGCTTTAAAGCAAGAGGTTGAGCTCCACCCTGCAAGATGCTGAGCATCACCACGCTCCCTCACGGCATCCGAGGAGCACTCCAGCCAGCCCAGGGGCTTGCAGTGAGATTGCAAAATGCTCCCAGGACCTGAATATCTGCCTAAAACACTGCTGGCAAAGCACCTCATAGACCAGATACACACTGCAAGCTTTTGCCAGAAGAGCTGTCAGTCAGGGACCAGGATGCCTGGCTGACCTAAAATGTGCTGTGAAGCACGACACAGCCCTGGCAAAACCTGGGGGTGGGGAAAGTTCAGGTTAGGGATGAAGATGGAATAAGTATGGGTGTTGGGTTTTTGTCTGCAATATTTCATCATTCCTTTTTGGATAGCATCAAAGTGCAATATCATTTTTAGATGGGATTTAAGGTTCTATTAAAAATCTGTAGAAGCTACCTTAAAAGCTTGGTCCACATGCTACTGAAGTCAGCATCAAAAGGGTTTCCCACAAGGATCATCCTCTTCCAAAGAGGCCCAACGCCTCAGGCCCGTGCTTTTGTGGGGAAAAGACCCATAGCAAAAGGAGGGTCAGACACAATCATGGTGATGACACAGTCCTGTTGCCAATTATGACAGCTGTAAGTACTCAGGAGTTAGTAGCCAGCCCCTTCCCTCTCCCCTACATCAATCTTTCCCATACCAGCTGGGGGGGGGGGGAAGGGAAGGAAACAACAACAACAAAGAAACAATCCCTGCAAGGATAGTTTATAAATTCAAGACTTTAAGACCAAAAAAAAAACCCAAACCCAACAACATCTGGATGGTTTCCCTTCAGGTGTCTAAGTGAGGGGAGTTTTCCAGCCACAACCCCCAAAGTTTTCACGCTTTCACCGCAAGCTCGAGGGCCAATTCAGCTCCCTCTTGCTGGTGGGATGGTGCACGAGGCTGTGCTGCAGCTGACACCCTGGGCTGCAGCTTGCAAGGGAGCAGAGATGAGCAACACAGCCTGGTGCATGTCCTGTGACCCAACCACAGAGGCTGGCAAAGCCCTGCAGGGCTCCCCAGCTTGTTTTTGCCTTCTGCAGATGTGGAACTGGGTTGCAAAACCAGGGATCTGTGCTGGCCATGAGATGGTAGCATGACCAAAATAGGTGCTCTGCACTGGGCCTCGAGACAAGGCTACGAACAGCCCCAGCCCAGAGAGATGCTCACGCTTGTGCTCCTGTATCCTTGCTGTAGGTGGCACCAGGGCCAGCACTGCTTTCTCTTGGGACACAAACATGTTGGATGCAGCCCCCAGTCAGACCCACTGTGCTTGTGACTGTTCCTGATGCTTTTCTGATTGCAGCATGGTAGGAAGTGGAGAAAGTAGGCAGGAGCCAAAGCTTGCTCATGGCTGGTAGGTGACAGAGCCTGCCCGGCTGCCTCGGTGTGCAGAGACAGGTGCCTGCAGTGGGAACGGCCACCCTGGGTGTCCCTGCAGCCCCAACAGTCACATCCCCTTGCACATTGGTGGGAAAGTGAACCGAGGAATGCTGGGCATCGACATTATTTTCCCAGGCCTCATATACGATGCAAAATGAATGGCCAAGGTCACTTTCTTTGGCTATTTTTAAGCCAGGTTCTGTTTATGCAGCCCAGATGTGGTGGTCTTACCTTTGCCCCCAAATGCACATACTTCTAACATGACCAGGCACAGCGAAAACAATCCCACTGAGCCCCTTGTGTTGCTAACAGCAGAGGAAAATTCCTGGAAAGGCAAACAGACCTCATAGGAGGGCTGGAGCATCTGCTGGTGCCACCCTGCCGCCAGGTGAGGTTTCCAGACTAGATTACCAAAAATACAAGAATGTGCATAGCAGCCAAACTGGGAGTTTTAACACTGAAGGTGGAATGGGACTGTTGTTGTTTTTATTATTATTATTATTATTGAAAAAATATTGTTTCCAGGGGGATTCAGGAGCTCCAGTCTTACAGCAGACTCCACACTGAACAGCAGGATGTGTCTGTCCCGGGGAGCTGCTGAGCTCATCCCAGAGCACACCCGAGCAGCCCGAGGCAGCACAGATAAAATCACTGATGCATGTCCTCATGTTCTGCCACCAGCTTGTGCTGCCTGGAACAAGCATCACAGGGCTCAGTCTCCTCAGACACAGACAGACAGACTCTGGAGCCTAGCTTGAGCCATGCTTTTAGCTGGGAACAGAGAGGCAGTGTTCTGAATCACACATCCCAGGCATTTTACACTGTAAAATACCTCCAGCCCAGTGTTGTGCATTTAAAAGTCAGGATACTCTGAGCTTTCGTATCAAAGGGCAATGTGGATGGGTGAGAGGCAGAGAAGTGCAGCAGAGAGGTAAATAAAGCGAAAAGCCTTAAGAGGTTCACAGCTGCCCTGATATAAAAGAATCATCTTTCACGCTGATAAAAATAATGTTACAGGCTGTGATAAGGATAATCTCCCGGGCTCTGATAAGAGTACAATAAGAACAAGCCTTTTACAATGCAGCATTATTGAACCACAACCCCATCCTGCCCAGAAATACCCTTTCTAGATGCCGCTGCCTTTTGTTCACCAGCAGCAAAAGCACTGGGAAGGACTGCTCTAGCTTTCCTCCCTGTCTAGAAAATTTGAGCAGCACAGCCAGGAAAGGACCCGATGGGCTCCACCCTATTGAATATGGAGCAATTCGCTGCAAAGCAACTAAAGCATGCAAATAATTGCATTGACTTCAAATGAAATTATTCCTATGTTTAAGTGCTCTACTGAATCAGGGCCAGGGTGCTCGGCATGCTGGAGTATCAAGTCTCAAATGTTTTGGAAGGCTTTCAGTGAGAGGGAATGGTTTGGGAAATAGGGGGGAGGAAAGTGGGAGGGAAAGGAGATCTACTGAATAATAGGCCAATTATTTCTGTGGAAGTTTTTGATGGGTATGAATAGAGAAAATAAGAATGATGGAAGGTCTGAATCTCTTTGGATGTTTGTGTTAACCGTCAGTTACTACCTTGTATCTGCGCTGACCCAGAAACTGGACAGGCCGTACAGTTATGAAATTGATTTAAGAAGTACATCCTGTATGAGCCTATGCACACAATGCAACCTACTTTCCCTCTGTATTTCAGTAGCAATACAATAATGCACTGAGCCAGCCTACTGCCCTTGAAGGGATGGATGCTAAAGATGCTTGAAATTCCGCACATCCCAAGCTGAAGATAGCAGAGAGGCTTTTTTGGTGGAGCTTAAAGGCCAGCTCCTCAGAGCCAGCTGAGCAGGAGCGCCTACCCATGCAGGTGGGGGTAGGTGCCCCTACCTGTAGCACCGGGGGCAGTGCAGGTACCCAAAGGCAGGCACAGAGCTGTTTTGCCGGCTCAGTCACATCCACAGTGGCAGGCACAGGGACGACTCTCCCAGAGCCACTGGCTTGGCAGGACAGAGTAAGGAAAAGCTCCGCAGAAACGCCTGCAGTGGCCACTGCTGCTTGCAAGGCTGCAGCCACCTCAGTGTCCTGCGGGTGAAATTAAGGAAAATGAGAGAGGAGTATGGAAAGCCATAGCCTCAGCTTTATGCTGGAAGACCAGGAGCATCCTTTGCCACATAATGCTCCTAAAGACCTTGTCCCTAGGACCTGGACATACAAAGTGGCTCCTTCCAAACCTCTCCCAGCGCAGCACCGACTTCCCGTCCTGACAGCGAGCGGTACATTGCGCTTCTCACGTCTGATGTCGGTTTATTCCAAAAGCAACAGATGAAAGCCGGCGAGCATTAAAGTAAATAGGAGTTTTGCTTTCAACCACATTTGGAGCAGAATTTGACCCAGAATTAAAAGGACACTTTCTACTGGGGATCCAGCAGGTTTCTGATGCTGTTCCAGTAGCTCCAGGAGGCACACCTGCTCTTGGATCTGCATGGCAATTTCTGTGGTTTGGCCACTGAGGATGGTTTTATATTATTTTTAAGCGCTACCATTAAAAACAAGGAACTTTTTTTCTCTTTTCTCTCCACTTCGCATGTTTTGCAAAGAGCTTGGGCAGAACCGAATAACCACACAGGTGAAAAAAGCCATGCAGAAAATATTCTCAGCGTTGTGCGCAGGCAATTCCTCCTGCAGTTGTTTCAGATGCCTGACCCAGCCTCAGCCCCTCACCCAGGGCCCCTTTCCCCAGCCACCAGCTGCTGGAGACCAACCCCAAGAGAGCCGATCGCACATGGTGCGCTCCCTGGAGGCCTCACAGGCCTGCCGGCCAGGCCTTAGCCTTGCTCCTGACAGGAATTGGGTGGCCGTGGGTGAAGACAGGCCAGCAGACCCTGCCAGCTTTGCCACCCACCCACGTCCCCATGCCGCCTGGCATGCAGGGAGGCTGAGGCCTGACCCTGAGGCGGGCTACGGCTGAACTCTCCCCATCGCTCATCCCCAGGGTACAACCACCACGTAAATAACATCGGATGGCTTTTGCTGTGAGTGACCGAACCAGAAGGGAACTCAAGGAAAATGTTGAGAAAAACACATAAAACTACTTGGAGCGCTGTGAAGCAGCCATTACAGCAGTTTTCCACAAGTATTGCCAATGGTGCGGAGAATGATTCCAGTTCAACACGGGGCAGGGGGGAGCATAGTTCATGGTGAAATTATTATGTAGGATGTGGTAAGAGTTAGGCCAGTATGTAAAGAGAGACTTTAAGTCAGTGAATGTGATTTTAACATCATAATTTTGGTCAATAATAAAAGTGTGTAGAGCACACACATGTAAAATGGTGCTCAGACAGATCCCCAAAACACGGTTTCTACATAGATGTGGGTGAAAACGCCACAGGACTAAATCAGAACAAGAGCCACAGACAGGAGCATTTCACTCTAAAAGAGATTAAATGTCCCTTTCAATACAGCCTACCTACAACAGGACTTCAACACCAGGGGGATTTTCAGCCCTGTCTGCCACCAGGATATTGGGAGCAGGAAGAGCTGAGCACACTGTCCCTGCCCAGGAGCTGACTGCATGGCTGAAATTGGACCCTGCTATTTGCGTCATCACTAAACAATTAGTAAATGCTTCAGGTAACTCAGGCCATTCCCCAGTGCTTTTGAACATGTTTGTGGCCGGATAAGGTCTGGCACATCCCTGATGTCAACACGGCAGCTTTGCAGTGAGCTCTGGCACATCAGCAGGGCTCTCTGTCTGGGAGGCTGGCAAAGTCGGCGAAGCACAGCTGTGGGTGAAGCTTGCCCTACAGCTTGCCAATGCTCACACCGGTCCATAGGAATAATAGCACAGGAGTTGCTCCCAGATCCACGTGATTTTTTAGCCCTTCAACAATCAAAGTGCCTAAAAAGCTGTTTCAAGGCATAGGAACAGCTGTAACATAGCCAAACTGGGGCCATTGCAGAAAGTGCTCTGACATTTTCTACAGTTTTCATGATTCACCCTGTGAACCAAAGGGAAACATTTCTAGTACGTGTTGAAAATTGGCTGATCCACATAACGTCTGTGAGACATGTTTCCTCTCCGTCTGGCTCAGCAGCTCTCAATGCTTCGTTGCTCCATCAGCAGGTGGATGCATTGATGACCACAAAAGTCAGTTGTCCTCTCAAAGAAGGCTGCATATCTCACTTTTAGCCTGAAAACAGAGGCAAGTATTTTTAAATCAGATACACGGGCAATTTTTCATCCAATGTCAAAAACAAAGAAGGAAAAGATAATATTACTGCTATTTCCACCAGTTCTTTTAAGATAGACTTGGGTAGCCCAAATCAGAATTCACCATTTCCACTAGCAAGAAATGCTTGTAACCTTTTTTGCTAGGTCAAGTTTTGCAATAATTTTGCACTTTTCTGGGCTAAGAGAAACCCCACAGACACACACACCAAGACACATGGTAGACAGAGGTGTAGAAGAGCCATTCGGAAGATTTTAGGTGTCAGGTGTTGCAGTGAGTTACCACACCAGATACAGAGGTATCACCATGCATGAAGGACATGCAAGGGGCATGAGCACACAAGGCAAGCTAAGGACAGCAGCTCTCAACAGGCAGAAAGCACCAGAACTCACAAACAAGAGCTTTTCAGGAATTATTTTTTTTTCCTCAACAACAAACCTTCAGAAGTTCACAAGGAGACCACCTCCAGTTCATGTAAGATTTTTCAGCCCAAACCCACAGCTTCCCGTTAAAAAATATATACTGTTACCATAGCCAAAATAGCCAGAATGACTGCTATAAATGTGTGGAAGAGCTAGTCAAACTCTGTTTCAAGGCTTAAATAATCCCTAACTATTAGTTTGACAGTCAGTTGAGCTGAAAGGCAAGATAATCACTGACTTCCATGTTTTTTGGATTAGATCTCTAATATACCCTGGCATCTGCTGCCTTGTTTGCAAACAAAACCAGGAAAAAAAAATCCTCCTAAAACAACAAGACAGGCAAAAAGGAATAGAAATACTAGAGAGCTGGAAGGGAGACCAAATACTTAGTAACACCACCATTATCCAGTAATCATGACCAGAAAAAAAAATAATTGTTATTAATGTGCACATATTAATTCTAGATGCCTCATACATGTAATCCTTAGATGTTTTCAGTGGATTAAATCCACTACTTATGTAATAGTCTGGAGATGAGTGGAGCTACACCCACCGTGGTTTGGGTTCCACCTGTTTTTAGGTAAACCCTGACTTCCCTCTATTCTGCATATCCCTCTTCCAGGAGCCAGAATGTGAAGACAAACTGTTTGTTTTCCTTGCTTTACCATCTCTGTGCTATATTGTCATAACATTCAGATCCATTTCCAAAAGGCAGCACAACTATAGCAAATAGCCAGGATAGAAGACTGCGCCAAGCAGGCTTGATGATCCATAAACTACACATGCAAGTACACATTTGTATTAACAGATAGCCAGGGTGTATTATAGGGGGGTAAAAAAATATTTCTGTGGTATATGTGGAAGTTTTAGAGACAGCAGAGACATTTGAAGCAAATGTAAGCCCCTGTCAGGAAACATAAAACAGACATTGCATGTGTATTTTCAGACATAGCATTTGTGAGCATGGATATTTCAGCTTTCATTCTGCATATCAGAACAGGGCTTCAGCTGTCTTGATTTTACTAGTCAAGATATCCTCAGCATCTTGTCTTTCTATGCAGAGTGTTGTGGCTTGGTGTGCAGCAGTATGTGTACTTGGCCTCTTGAATTACGCAATGTTCCTATTGTCCATAAGGAACATGAAGGTCCTTTTCACTCAGTTCAAGCAAATTATCAAGGGAGATGGCATTCTGCATGCAGTCTCAAAGCTCTTCTGTACTTTTGCTGCTTGCTGTGAGCCTACAGCTAAAGTCAGTGTAGGCAAATATTTTTCCATCCAAGATTTTTTTTTCCATTCTACAGCCATAAGCCGTTAGCAAACCATGCCAGTTTTGGGAATTAAGCATTACCAGAATTGAAGGAGGGCATGAAATGCTGGGAAGAGGAAGGCTCTAATCAGAAGAAAATATTTCAAAAATAAATAAATAAATAAATAAATAGTTTAAAAGGAAATGGTGAGCAACTGGCTATCTTAAACTAATCCAAATATCAGTGAAGTATTCAGTGCTTCCTCTTCCTCTAGATAAGGTTGCATACTGACACCAGAGAAACAGACCCTTAAAAATTGCTTCTTATCAATTTTATTGTCATAGTTTCTGGCCTTGAGGAAGTGATGGAAGTGAAAAAGGGAGCCAGAATTCGCTTTATAACCTATAATTTCTCATTTCCATTTTCCGTCTGTGTGGTACACAGGGCTGAGAGAACTCTACATCAGCAAGTGACACTGGAGTACCCCCAGAACGATGACAAGAGTTGGTTTGAAGTTAACACTTGAAGTTCCAGAAAGCTGCCCTAATGAATGAAAACAAACAAACAAACAAAAACATTAAGTTAAAGACTTTCCATGAATGCACAGACCCTGGTCCTGCTTTTATTAGGAACTTGCTGCTGCAGTCCGGATGGAAAGACAGCTGTCGACCCAGGGCAGCAGCCTCAGCCTCTCCTCAGGGGGCAGCACGAGCTTCAGGGCTCTTTGGGGACCATCAGCATTTTGGGCACCCCCTTTTGCTCAGCTGATGCTGCACTCCCCTGGCAGACCTGGCTGCACTGACCTTGTCTTTTCTGTCTTCAATTGACTTACTCATATTAAATGGCATTACTCAAGATCTGGGTGTAGCTTGGATTCATTGTATAATAACGTTCCTTTGCCATTCCAGCTGTTATGCAGAACACAAATATTTAACTGACTGCACGTTATTTCAGCTAAACAGTTGACAGAAGCATCCACTGCAGAACACACATGGGGCTTATTCCTAAATCATACAAGAGGGTTTTTGTTTGTTTGTTTTCCCTGGACAGATCCCATATGCTGTCCAGCTGCAAAGCCAAACATTGAGAATCAGTCCAGTAGATGGATGTGCAGCAAGTCAACAGTGCACAAACTCCTAAAGCTAACAGGGAAATATTCCGAATAGGCAAAAATTAGTTTGACTTACACTAGGGCAAGAATTCTTAAAAGGCACAGATTTGCTCTAAAACTGGAGAATAAGGTCAAGCCATCAACTCTCCTTGTTTGCAGATTCATCCAGCAACACTGATTTTGACAGTGTGGAAAGAACCTGGAACAAGATCACATCTGAGTTGCTCAAAATGTAAAAATCTCACCCTGCAAGACACAGCTCGAGATCCCACGTTCCATGATTCACCCCACCTACGAATAATGTTGGCTCCATCCAAATTATTCCAGCACACCAAAAAAAAAAAAACCATGATGTGCAGTCAATGGCAGAGCCAGCGGTGCAACACAGTGAAGCAGCCTGCCGTTTCACTGGTCAGCCAGCTATTTTTTCTGACACATCTTTCTGAGGCCTCTACCTGACCTGTACATGGCAGCTTTCCAAAAATTTTGCTGCAAGAGCGGAGAAGGGGAAGGCCTGCTGACCAAGACGAAATCCAGCACCTAGGCATTGTGCAAGAAGCAAAGCAGAGCCGTGGATCCTTACAAAGCCGCACCAGGGGTGGCACAGAGCACACTGCCACACTGCTGACTGCCATCCCCACCACCTGTGGCACCCAAACTCTGCATGTGACACCCTGAGGCACCCAAACACTCACCCTCAATGTGCCGGCAGTATGGGCAAGAAGAGGATCTGTGAGAGCAATGCCTCTCTCACGGCACAAGTAGGTGGAGGCTGGGGAATACCAAGGCTGGCAACAGGAACATCACCCACCTACCCAGAGAAGGATGAGTCACCTCTTCCTCCCTCTGTAAACAAAATATTTGAAACCCTGGTTTAGTGGCAAATTGTGACAAGTTTTCTTGGTTCTCCTACCAAGGTGCTTGCTGTTGGGACCAGCACCCCGCACATCATTTGAAGGTGAAGAAGTGCCAGCGCAGAGCTCATGAGCTCATCAGTGGGAAGGATCAGGTTTCTTGAAGAGCAGTTTTACTGCAAAGAGTGACTGCAATGCAAAAATACCTCTCCTCTGCGGGCTGTGCCCCTGCGAGGTGAGTCAGAGTTTAATATACGCCTTCGGTGACCGAGATAAGTTTGCAGGGACAGACCCGGGCTACAGGCCGGGCGCGCGCTGCATCCTCAGCCAGGCTGTTTACCCCATTCAGCACAAGTCAGTGGAACACCCCAGAGATTTCCCAGGCACAGAGATGTTATGACACCCCATTTTGTCCTAGCAGGGCATGAAACAAAGCCACCTGAGCTACTTGCAGCCAGGTGTAGAGATTTGGAGAGCATGGAACCAAGATCACCCCCTCCCACACCAGGGAACAGCTTATGCCTGACGATCCCAGTGACAGAGCAAAAGCCACATCTCATGCAAGGAGCCTTTCATTTGTACCTGCATTGTATTTAAAGCACCTCCTTTTATTGCCTCCAGTTGCATTTTACCTTGCAATATTAAACACAAAAGCAATCACCAAAAGCCTGCCATTAAATTGCCATAGACCCAATTTCTGCTTTGCACAACACTAGGAAATTATAATAATACGTCACCACAATTTCTTAACAAAATGGATGGTCAGTACTTGAATGAGAGATGTGGTAGGTTTGGAAACAAGCTCTCCCATTTTCTTCACCCTGTGCGTGCCGCATTACAGAACTGGGTTACCGTGGATTACAAAATTTCCTCTGAAGCATCACGTTTTGGTCCCCTCCAGACCCACAAGCATGGACAGTAGCTTGAAACAACAGGTTAGTATCACAGAAATGTGTCACACTTAAAGTCACCTGAAAAAGGAGGGAAATTCAGGTTTTCCAAATTGCATCTTTTTGCATTGAATGTCCTTTTCACTATTCCCCTCCAGAGAAGGCACTGGGATTCTCCAGCTAGCTTTTGCTGTTAAACACGTCTCATCTGCCACACTTTTCCCTGAAGGCAGTAGACCTAACACAAAGAGAAACACTGCAAAACAGAAGAAAATGCTTGTTGGAGGCCTTGTTTTACGACATAGCTCAAATGCCTGAAAATACTTGGAAAAACACTTAATCCTTGTTTTAAAAGAAAAACCTGCAGATTACCCTTCAAAGCCAAGGAAAACTAGTCAATGTGCCTAAATTCTTCATCAAGTCCTTGAGGATTTTCCAACACATCCCATGTATTTTTAATGTAGCCTGATAATCTCTGTTTTAACACATAACCTGTCAGAAGTAGGCTGTAGCTTGAGAATGTCATTGTTTATATTTAATTAAAAAATCCTAATTAACGTTTCTTCCCTTTAGAGTTTGAAAGAGAAAAAGAGCTTGGAAGTGGGACATGGGAACACCCTAAACACAGAGGAGAAAGAGCAGAGCTCCAAACTGCCTTCAGACAAAAATCATTCTTCCAAGCCCCTCAGTTCACGCTAAAACTCTGGGTTAGCACTGGGCTGGCGAGAGCAGCACTCTGGGAGAGCAGTCTTCACAAATCAGGGTGAGGATAAAAGGAGGGGAACCAACACAAGCCTATTTACATGGTCAGATCCATCTTAAGAAACCAACACCCAATTTTTTACATCTTCCGCCAGGCCTTTCCCTTCTTGGGTGCTTCTTTGGAGGACACACTCACAATTCAATTATTCACACTTAGGGGCCCATAAAAATGAAAACAAGCTTTAGTCAGCACACAAAGGCTGAGTAAAGACAAGGCCCAAGGATAAGGGCTTTGACGTGCAGAGATGCAAGACCAGGCTGAGCAGCAAAGCCAGACGCTGAAGGTGCAGATTTCCTGGTTGGAGAATCCATCCCCAACCGAGCAGAAGCGAGGGCTTCAGTCAAGATTTGCCCCTCAGTGTGGTGCTTGAAGGGAGAAGCCCTGTGAATCACAGTGTGTGCTTTCCCAAGGGTTTCTCAGGAGATTTGCAAGTCTAATCCTGATTGTAGCTTGCTCCAGCATGGCCGCTGGCAGGAGCTGCAGGCACACCACCCCCTCACGCACCACCCTCGCACCCCCTGAGCAAATGTCCCAGCTCCCAGCCATCTCTTGTCCCCAGACACTCATGTCCTGCAGCTCTAACCAAGTGCTCTCGTCCACCTCCACTGTCTGGGATCCAGCCCCATCTCTAACCTTCAGGAGCATTGGATCTACCAGTTACCAGTTGCTGGATCTACCAGTTAGCGCACTGGTGGAAAGCAGTAACGGCCCCCCTGGTCACATCTCCCTTCCCTCCCCATCATGGCCCCAGTCAGAAAACATCTTCCTACACCAAAACCTCTCTGAAGCATCCATGATGCTTGGAAGGGTCTGAACCTCGCTTCCAATCTCTTCTCAGCCAGCCAACTTGCCCAGAGCTGCCCAGCTCCTGGGTGAGAATTCAGTGCTGTGCAAACCTGAGGAGAGAAGAAAAGTGCTAGGAGCTCAGGAGTGTTAGTTTATGCTAAGAAAGGCAGGCAGCAGTGGGGTGTCAGCACAAGGAATGCAGCCTCGGCCAACAGCAGGTGCACGTGCACCACATCCCACCTGGACAGCCCAGGCCATGCCTTCCTCTCATAGCAGCCAAAAAGCATGCTGGCTTCGCCCCCTCCCACAAAATTCTTGCTGCAGTCAAGCTTTTTTTCTTAGAAAAACAGACTTCCCAGCAGAAGGTGGTTTGGTTTCATTGGAGCTCACAGTTTCTAAGAGATGTTTTCCATTTTCCTGAGCAGTGCTAGGAAATTCCAAGAGAAAACACCCAGTGGCCATTTCAGCCACCCTCCTCCTGTATGGCCAGAGCCCCCACAGAAACCACCACGGGGACAGAATGATGGGTCTGCCGCAGGCAGAAGGCAGCACCAGCCTCTCATTAGTGCCCACTCAATTAGATCTAAAGAGCAACACACTCACCTTCAGCTTCCCAGCCACTTTGGTACCAAAATCCCCATGCAAGACTTCTGCATCCCTCCCACAACCCTCCTGCTTGGTGCCGGGCATCACTCGTACGGCCAGTACCCTCCAGTCATCCCAGCATGTTTTGGAAAGAGGAAAATAACCCGGAGCACTCACATGGCATTGAGCACCTTGGACATTCGTACAACCTGCAGCTCTGTGGTTGTTTTGAAATTCATGCCCTGGCTAAGTCTCACCAGCGACAGAGGAGAAGCAGGGTTTTGCTACAGCAGCATGCCTGCAGGAGGAAGGGATGTCACTGGTACCAGCTATCCAAATCTTCAGCCAACAACAGCTCTCCATGGCCAGATCTGGGGGAAGAGGGAGGAAATATGGGTACAAAACACACAGAAAAAAATCACCCCAAGAATTTGGTCAGGCTAGGAAGAGCATACAAATCATTTTCGCTGAAAAACCCATTGGTGTCATTTGTGGAATAAACTGTCGTCATGTAACAGTTTGCTCAGCCCTCCAGATTGTCGCTGACAATTTCATTTTTTCAGAAGAATTAGTCATGCAGTAAATTGTTACACTTGAAATGAGAACCACAATTGCCAGATTATCGCTCATCTAATTAAAAGCAACCTATGTATTTCACACGATACAAACAGTACGGTATTCACGTGCCAAACATCAAGATACAGAGCGCTTTGGAGTTTGACGTCAGTTTTTTTGCTTCAATCAACATTTGCCTTTTAGGTCAATACATTTTGATGTTTGCCATAACAGAAGCTAGAACCAACATGCTTATTCTTACAATTATTTTGCTTAACCCTTTCGGTGTCTGGAAAAGCGTTTGCAAGAAAAAATGGAGAGCCAAATAGGAGCGTGCAGTCTCTGTGCATGGCCTTTCTCTCAGTTAAATCCAGAAAAATGCTGGTGCAGTTCTGTTATCTGGAAGAATCGCACTGTTCCTTGCCAGCGCTGGCACAGAGCATGCAACAACACTGCCAGTAATATTAAATATCACTAATAGCCCACCTGAATAGCCGGGAGACAAACATTCAGTTATTAAAAGCGACGGTACAGAATTGCCTAATTAAGCCCGGTAGCTTGCTGTTTACAGTGGGCTGGTGCCAAAAGAAGAACACAATTTTACAGCTTTTATTGCTATTGTTTCAGAGTATTGAGGGGAAAAAAAAAAAAGTTTTAATCAACGCCGGGTATTTGAACTCCACAGCCACCATTTGCTTCAGCCACAGCGAGATAAGCAGGAGAATGAGCTCTTGTGCGTTCGTCTGCTCAGTTTATACAAGCAGCAAGGAAACTGTTTGCTCGTGCTCGCTGCGCTCCCCTTGCCAGCAATCCCCATGCCAGCACGAGTGCTTGCAAAGAAAACAGCATCTGCCTGGCGAGGAGGGTTGGTGCAACGTGTGCCGCACGGACGGACAGACAGATGGCTTCCCCAGCCCCTCCGCCCATTCTGCAGGAATGACTTTGTGTCCCAAATATCTGAGCTTTAGATGAGCTCAGGAGTAAAAGAGGATGGAGGCATCGGGCCTGGAATTGCAGCGCCAAATGTGCACGCACAGTCACATGTGCCCTGCCAAAAAATGCACACACACACTCACATTAGGCTTGTGGGCAGACTCTCTCTCTCTCTCTCTCACATGTATATGTATAAATGCATATATGTGTATGTATATATGTATATATATGTATGTGTATATATATCTTTTTATTTTTCTCTGGGCTACAAGTCTTCCCTGCAAGCCTAGAATTGCCAAAAACCCCTTTCGTTGGACTCGCTCCAAACGGTTGACAGGACCAGCAACCGGCTGTGTTCCAGAAATAACAGGGAAACGAGGAACAGGCATGCTGCACGTAAAGAGGGAAAGGAGAGAAGGTCGTAAAGAGAAGGGTAAGTGCATGGAGGAGGTTTCATCACCACGGGTAAGACCCAGAGCAATGGGGGCATGGTGCCCTTGGGAGGGAGTAACCAGGAGTTCCTCAGCATCTCCCTCACACTGCCTATCTCTCATCCCAAACAGGAACAAAATCCCCCTTTCCTGGCTGGGGTCTGGGCACAGGGCATCTCAGCAGGTGCCCATGTCCCCAGTGCCCACCATGAGGCTCCTCAGGCACAGCACCTGCCCTGTACCACCCCCAGCACAGCTCCTCAAGGCAGAGGGGAGGCATGAGGTCAGCGTGCTCTGTCGCAGCCTAAAACTAAAGATAAAAAACCAAGCCAAACTGTCTATTAGCACATGGAAGATAAACAACTGTTTCTCCCAGTTTCCCATAACTCATTGCCATAATGGTAAAAGATAGGCAATTAATAGTGTGGCTTCCGCCTTAAATCACATCAGGGGCTATGGTTTAAACCCACTTTAAAGAAAGTAGGCCAATCATTTTATAAGGCGTGGGAATTGTTAGATTGTGCTATCCCTTCTGCTTCATACAATTGCATGAAGCCTGATACTGTAGAGAGGTTTTAATGAAGGCCTTATATAGCTCTAGGTCAGCACATTTGCATTTGTGAAGATTACATTGAAAGCACAAGAAGTGAAAGAGCATGAACAAACAGCAATGTTTTCATCTTTTAAAACAACATTCCCTCCGTGGGAATATGGTACAAGACACTGGGAAACAATGGTTTCTATTTCCAGCTCTGCTGTCAGCTCGCAGGAGTCTGACCTTAAGCAAATCATTTTACTCTGGAACCTCATTTATCTGCCTCGGGTGTGTAAGGCTCATTAGTACCCTTACTAATGAGCTCCACATAATCATATGCAAAGCACAGCATTTTTGTAGATTTTGGAAGACTAAGATTTGTAAAGCCCTTTGAAATTCAAGATGATGTAGATATGTAAAGATCTCCCTCCTGCTCCCTCTCTTGCGCACACAAACATGAACACACCATCCAGGTGATAAAGACAAATTCTGTTTCAAAAATTTCGGTTCCCAAGCACCAGCTGTGTAACTCAAAGTCCGGTTTTGAAGTTTTATTACTTCTTTGAAACAACATTGCTATAAAACACACACTCACAAAAGAAACCCAAACAGCAGCAACTTACCGGAATGGTTGGTCTTGAGAAGGCAATAAAAGCCTAAACAAACTTGAACTTTGGACTGCATGCTTTGTTGAGTTATTGAATTTGACAGGTTAATTTATTGCTTTGATCTGATTTATACACTGGCTGTGCACTTGCAGAGCTTCTGGTGAGGTGCTACTTTTATACTTGGTGCTCTGTTGTAGTCCTAATCGTACAGACGCAGCTACCTGCCAGGAGTGCACAATTACAAGCCTATCTTTTATTCAACTAATTGGTACAGGTGGATTAAAAAATAAAAGAAAAAAAAGTTTTCGTGCCTGCCACCCCAGAGCAAAGAATGACTCTGTTCCCAAAAAATTGTCTTATTTTTTTGCAGTTACAACAGTTGGTCTGATAAAAGATGTTACAAATCTCATCCAGCTGGTATCTTTTGAACAACACACTTGCAACAAAGCACCACGATAAAAAGTCTGACTCCTCACTGGAATTTGCAGGCTGTTTCTGGCAGCCTGCACACATCCACTAAGCGCTGGAATCCAGCAGCTGTGCTGTGACCAGAGCTAACTACAGTTACTCATGCAGCTTTAAAGATTAACCTTTTCCCAAAATTCAAGTGAATTGCTTAATGGGAAAGTGAAAACACAAATCAAGGGGGCTTTTGCAGAAGGCTGCCAAAAACAGTCTTGCAACGAAGCTGCAATATCTTTGCACAAAGATTTCATTTCTCCCTCCACGCGCAGGGTCCATAAGCCATACCCTGCCAATTTTTGTTCTGCTTAGCTCCAAGCCAAGGCTTCCCCAAGAGCCTCCAACAGAGCAGGCAGGTAAGTCTCCCCTTCACAGCCAGGTGCCCAAAACCCAGATGTAAAACACCTCCTGTCTGCAGGCAGGGAGCTAATTCAGTCGCAAAACACCTGGGCACAACTCAAGCAATCCAAGCTGCTCTTGCACAGCCAAGGGTTCTTTAGGGGACATCAAGCTATTGCGGCAGGTTTTTGGGATATGTGGCCATGTGGCCAAGGCTGCCTGGTCCCTGCCAGGTGCCTGGCCGTCACAGACAGCAATGGCTTGCAGAGGCAGAGCGAGGCAGAGCTTGTGCACGCCTGCACGTGCGGATGTGGAACAGAGACGTGCTGCTTTCACCTCTGCTCTCATCTGGAGAACGTGGGCCGCCATGTGCCCACACTGCAGCTGGAGAGCTTTTCATGGAGGTGACTTGCTGTGGGAAAAGCAGCCTGGGCAGCCCTGGATGATGCCCTGGGGCTCTGGTGAGCCGCAGCCTCCCTGCCAGAGCATCCCATGTACCCAAGAGCAAGGAGCTTTGCGAGGGGATGATTACAGTGGTGGGGAATTTGTCCCAGTTTGTTGGGTGCAGGCTTTGCACATGCTAAATATTTACTTGGCTAGAGTTTTTGGGCATTAAAATTAAGGAGGAACAATATTTTGGAATGATAAAGAAATGGTCCCCTTGGCAATTGAGATTTTGCCAGGGCAAGGAAGCAGCTGAAAGACCACCATTTTATGGAAAACGAGATCAGACTCTTATCTCTGATCAGTTTTCTACAATTTGTTTCTCCACCAAATCTAATTGCATCACTTTGCATTTATCCTTAGGTAAGGAAAAGTAGATTTAAGGTTCGATTTAAGAGAAATTATGTAAGGCAAAGAGGTCAGAAGCTTTAATTATAACCTCATCTTGCTATCCGACTAGCATTATTCACTCCTTGCACTTGCCATAACCCCTCAGAAGCATGGGGGAAGACCTCCATGCCTTTCTACAGCAAGTCCAAAGCCTCAATTCCCTCCACATCCCAGAAAAGCCACATGGCTCCCATGGTTTCACCAAACCAGGAGCAGATCTCCAACCATGTCCCAGATGCAGCAGGCTGCACCACTCCTCCAGGCAGTGTCACTTTGCTACATTAGGCCAAATCACTTCCAGCAAAATCCTCACCGTGAAATTTTGGGAGAAGATGATGAGCATGGTAGCCAGTTTCCTCCCCATGCTGATCAGAACTTATGAGCAGTCAGTGAAGGTGACCACATTGAAAATAACCCTGTAAAATATATATATATATATACACGTATATGTGTATATATATATATATATGAAAGTACAGAGGAAGAGTTACTGAGGCCATGCAACATCTGGCTGAGCTAAGGTGGTAGCAATTGGTGGGAATGGTCATGAGAAAGGATGAGGAAAAACCCAGCAACTCAAACCAAATCCCTGGAGGAGTCAGAGCTGGGTCCATTCATACTGCTTCATGATGTCCCCTATCCTGAAAAAAGGAGTTGCTGGTGCTTGGAACCCTGCAGATGTCAATACCAACTCTCCTGGGTGAAAACAGATTTTTGTAAGTGCTTTGTCCATAGAAACAGCCTTCATTGCAGTAAGGATTTTGTCCCTGACTGGGGGTATTGCCCCAGCATCCCCCCCAAGACCATCCCCATTCAACATCACTAACCCCCAGCCCACACCAGCACTTGAAGGCACGCAGGCAGCTGCATGTAGCTGGAGGAGGGACAGAGGTGAGGAGTCACCCAAACTCCTGCCAAGAGCAGCAGACAAGCCCGAGGCCCTGGTGCCCTAGGCAGAGGGTGCCGTTGGCTCCTAGCACCTCTCAGCCTTTCTCACCAGGGCAGAGAGGGGCTGGCAGAGTCCTTTGCCTGGCCCTGAGCTACCCTCTGCTGCTTGTTATTTATCCCTGGGGAGGACTCCCATACTATCCTCTTGTGGCTGAAGCAATGGTTGGTGTAGTAAGAAGTCAAGAAAAACGGTTTAAGGCATCTTATCCCACCAGACAGCTGTGCCAGCATCAGTCTCCATGCTGTAAACTGGATTGAAATGGAGAGGAGACAGTAGTTCCCATTCCCTCTCCCCCCTACCCAGGGCAGCAAAGCATCCTTTTCCTCACAGAGAGGAATGAGCCAGCGTGGGGCAGGGCTGCCAGAAGCCCCCACACAGCTCATGATTACAAAGCCAATCTCCTTGCCTGCTTCTCAAGCCAGGGCAGACACCGGGGTGTTTCCTCCCACAGGCGCAGGCAGCCAGCAGCCCACCCACTCCTGCCTTGGGGGAACGCTTGTTCCCTGCCCTGTGCGTGAGCTGGCTCTACATGCGTTTGCATGTCTCCTGATAGCGCCCAAATAGTCGCTTTTTCCAAGCCTTCACTAAGGAGACGCCAGTATCCCAACGCAGCATTATGACAATTAACTCCATGCTCTGTCTCCAGCATGCAGACCACTCGGCAGAGTGAGCTGGCACACAGCTCCGGGATGGGCCAAGTGTGACAGCGACACTTCCCCGGCAGGACAAGCACCACACGGTCACTCATCAGCCCCGGCCATCCCTGCTCTCTTGCATCTCTGGCACCAGCATCCCAAGCAGGAGCTGCACTGCTGGAAAGACACGGGAGGGTTTAAGAGCAACCCTCCCCTCTTCGCTTGGATCTTTCCCTTGCACCAGTCTCCTCAGCACCAACTCCAAAACAAGGTTTAGCTCGCAGGGAAGCGAAGAAAAGCAACACAGAGAAGGGGAAGCGGGAGAGAAGCAGCACGGAGAGCCAGGCCCCAGCCTGGCACGGCAGGGCCCAGCAAGCCGAGCCATGCCCCCGAGAGCTGCCGGGCGCAGATCACCTCCCACCCGCTTCCGCGGGCACAGGCCGCGGTGCCAAGGCGTCTTCCCCCGCGCATACCCGGCCTGCTCCTCACCCGTCCCAGCACAGAGCGTGCCATGGCAGACGGGCTCTGGGCCGAGGCCAGACGAAGATAGTTGTTTCTAGCTCGGCTCGCCCATCTTCTGCTCAGCTCCTGGTCTGCAGCTGAGGCACCGGCCTTGGCATCGCAGCCTGTCCTCACCCCAAGCAGACACATGTGGGGCTGTAATAAAGGCACCTTACCATGCTGCTCCACGAGTGCTTTTTATTAAGGGGGTTGTGGAACATACAATCAGGGTGACCAGGTGCTTCCGGAACTGCCCCATGAGGCCTTCCTTTCTGGTAATAAAGAGAGAAAAAGCAGGAGGCACACTGACACCACTGCAGAACAGAGCTCTGCGGCTGCAAGGTCAGGGAGAACAGACTGGCAATTCCTGCCCCCTGCCACCCTTACAGCCATGGCATTACAAGTACGGCACCAGAAGATGGTGGTGGCTTCACAAGTGGGGTACGGGAATGGCTGCAAGAGATGCAATGTTTTGCTGTGGTGGCTTCCCACACGGCACCTCTGCTTGGAAAAAGCTCCCAGCTGCACTGATAGACGTGGAAGCCAGGCTTATATTCAGGAAAACATCCCAACGTAGAATTTCCCAACAGCTTTCTAATAAGAAAAGATAACGCAGCATTTCCATACCTCATGCCATGAACAGATGTGTTTCAAAGGGACCAGGCTACATCCTGGTGATCCAAGATGTTAGCACTTGGGAAAGAGGGAGACCAAAGGCAAGCAAATAAAAACATGCAGGGAATACATTGTTCACAACAACAACAACAAAAGAACAGGAGAAAATATAACTTTCTGTGGGAGACATAGTCTCCCCACAGGAAGAAGTAGAAGTTTGTTTTAAGTGGGTTTATTTTTTGTAACATTATAAGTATTTTGTTTTAAAGGAATGGTGTTTCACCTGTAAAACCAGAGTTCATTTTATCTCCACCCACTCCTCATTAATCGACCTCAAAGAGCATTTTTACAATGAAGAGATACAATATTAGTTAAACTAATGACTTTCATAGGCAGAATCATTCCCTCAATCTCACCAAATGCTTGGATCAAGCAGACAGGTCCTGAGAACTGACAGCTCCAGCCAGGCTCTCGAAGGAGGAGGGCACCTCAGGGGACTCCCTGGTCCCAGACTCCATCAACAGCATCGATGAGGTGCACAGCCTAGGCCATGAAGATGTGACATGGCAAAGAAAACTTTTTTGTTGCATAGAGAAAGCAGCTGGCAATTTTCAAAGGCAAGTGCTAGGGAAAGAAATGCCAACCTCCAGACAATTGCTGGGCCCTGCATTGAGAGGCAGGATGCTAAGCAAGCCCAAGTGGATACTGTAGATAACAGTAAAGTCCCATGTAAAGGGTGGGCAGGAGGTGATCTATAGACTATGGCTAGCCTACAGCATGGCTGAGCCAAAAAGGACAAGGGCTGTAGAGCTGTAAGGACCCTGGGACCCACACATGGGGGACAGAAGCAGACACTCAATGTTTTAGCAATGGGTTGTGACCAGAGGAACTTCAAGAGGAGAGTAAGATGGTAGAATAGGCTAATTCTGGGCAAATCAGCAAGGTTTGGCTGCTTCTAGTTTTGACCACTTTTCTTTCCTCTTGTCATCTCCCTGAGTTTCAATTTCTCTTCTCCATGGCCAACATTTTGGCATGAGCAGACATAAAAGGAAATGTATTGGTGGTGTTAAAAAGGAAAGCTTAAGCCAGTAGGATTTGCACAAATGGGAAGGAAGACAATGGCTCTAAAGGTGAGGCTGGGAAAGAGAGCAGCAACTTTGAAGCAGGGAAAGTTTGGGAGCAGCAACAAAGAGCATGAGAGAGAGTGTGACTACAAACTAAATGCTGTGACAAGGCAGAAAGCCTGATCTGGTAAGGAACGTGGCTAAAAGCTGGAGAAATGGGTCTGGCTGGCACCCAGCCAGAACCAGCAAGAATGTGACACAGGCACCATGAGGGACAGAAGCAACAGGAGAGGCAGGATCTGCCCCCATGAGTTTGGCAGCAAAAGAGAAGTTTGCAAAGTATTTCCCACAGAAGTGACAAAGAAAAAACACTGGCAAAATGAGAAGTAGGAGAGATGGGGGAAATTCAACAGAGGACACCAGAACATGTAAAAAAGCAGAGGGAGAGAGAGAAGACAGAGAAAAAGAAATCCACCAGGACCAGTCCCAAAAGAGACATTGGGGTGCAGGCCATGGGAGAGCAATGCAGCAGGAATCTGGGGGGCACAGAATGAGAGAGGAGGGATGCAGTAAGACCAGAAATGCTCCCAGGAAAGGATTGGGCTCCATGATACTTCATGTAGGATCCATGCAAGACACAGAGAGATAGGGAAAGCAGGGACAGGGAGAGATGTGGCCAAAGCAAGCTGAAAGCAAGGCTAATGGATTTAGCAAAGGCAAGGAGTCTTCAGAAGCATGGGAGCAATAATTAAGAGGATGTGGCACCAAGATATGATGGCAAGTAATTAAAGGTTGGTAAGAGGCAGTAATTTAAGGCTAATAAGAGGCAGCAATTTATCAGGAGCCAACAAGAGTAAAGAGTCCAGGAGCAATAAATTCAACAATAGGGCAAAACCAAACAGGCAGAGCAAGAACCAGAGCCATCAGCATGATAACGAGGACCACAGCGCAGTAGCGTACAGACTGCGCACAAACCCAGCGAGAAGCTGATAGAGGCCCCCCATGGGGCTGCCGGGCCTCCTCCCTCTCCTTATTCAAATCTTCCCCAAGCGTGCCGGGAGGCTTCTGGAAGACGACAAGCAAGCGACCAGGGAAGACTCATCTGTTTGAAGTGGGGGCCAGCAGCGTCCTCGTCTCCGCGCCCAATGTCTAGACCAAGAGCTCTCAGGGCAGAGGCTGTCACGAGCCCCTGACCGCTCCAAGGGGGGTGATTTGCAAGGGTCAGCAGTCACTGGTAAGCCCCTGAAAGAAGGTGCCACCCCTGGGCCTGCAGAGCACAGGTGGCATGAGGAAGGGGCAAGAAGGCTTAATGTTTGCATCCTTAGCTAGGAAGTGCCAGCCAGGTACCACTTGGGAGAGCAAAGGCCTGACCTCCCATTGTAGCAGGAAAGCAGGAGCCTGAGCACCAATTTGGGAGCAAAAGGACACAAGGAGCATGCTGCCTTCCCTAGAGCTCTTACTGCATCTTTCTTACAGCTTCCTAGAAGAAAAAGATTTTTTAAAAGTTTTATCAGTAGTGCTTCTACTCCAATAAGTCCAGATTGACAGAGAACAGTTGTACTCTGTCCAGGCTTGAGTATCCCAAGCTTGAGCATCAGCTCATGCTGCTCCCAAGCAAGCTGTGGAGCCGGTCAGTGCCCAGTGACCGCACACCCGCAGTCAGGTTTCCTCCAGATCCACCTCCCTGGGCTCTTCCATGGCCCAGCCCGAATGTATGGCTGAGGACGATGGGTGTGGAAAGGAAGGGTTGCCCTGAAATCAAGGGAAGCGTCCTGAGACACTGATGCAGAAACCGTGGGAAAGAGGCTAACGACATTCATGCTCATCAGCAGACAGATAAAACCACTTCAGTAGCTGTCATAATGTAATTCTGCTAAGGAATAATAATAAAAAAAAAAATCTTTGTTCACTGTGTCTCTAATAAGGTGCAAAGGTATCTGCCTTTGCACTACTGGTTGCACGGGCAGGTTGCAGTCCTGGATGAGGGCTGGAAGTTGCTGTTATGCTATGTGACACTTTCCAAGCAGCCCTTTACAATGTTGACTCAGACATCCCACCCCACTCCAGCCCCTCGTGCTATGAAGTGCACATAAACCACTTTTCCTGGGGTCCTCCTCACTGGAACAGAAAGAGGAGAATGCAGGTTTTGCCAGCTCACATAGACATGGACTTTCTGCATTTACAAGACAACCAAGTGAGAAGCAGGGAGCACACTAGGGTCCTCACCAGCTGTCAAGGACGTGCTTCATCCTTGTCAGGCATGGGAGAGTCTATGTCATGTTCATTCTCAGGACAGAAAACCATTAGAAACCTAAATTTTATTCCGTGTAGAATTAGAACTTTGCTTTTTTTTTTTTTTTTCTTTACTACATGTTTTTACTAGTTCATTCCATTTGCAAATTCAAGGGAATAGTATGGGAAAAGTTTCTATTTTTAACAAAAGAAAATAAAAACTTCTGAAGTAATGAAGTATTCCTGGATTAAAAGATTAATCTTCTTGAAAGAGTTTTGCTGCCTTATGTACTCCCACACAATACATTTTACATACTTACATTTTGCATGCATATATACATACAATTCTCCTGCAGAGTACAAAAATAAAGTGATCTATATTCTAAACCTACTCTACATATGCATTTTTCTTCTTCAGACATATGTGAGAAAGTTTGAAAAACTATACCAGCCTGCAACTAGGGTGATGGGCAAGGACAGAGCTGGATAAAAGCTGTGTATTTATAGGCAGTAAAGCATCCTCTCTTATCTGTTAACTTTAAAGACACTTTTATTATTTATTTTAACTATCTTTGTTAAGAGAACTCTGTCATCAACAACAGAATAGCCGTCCTGATAGCATAACTTTTAGTGTGTCATTCACATCCTGAGCTGAGTCTTTCTACCCCATCCCAAAAGGAAAACTTGTGTTATACAGCTGTCAGAATTTTCATGGCAATATATAAAACACTTTTAAAAGGCCATACCAGTAAGATAAATGTTTATTTCTCAGTTTGAATCATCACTATTCTTTTCTGAAAAATCCATTAATGACTAAGCACACTTTGTGACCAGCTTTTAAAATCATAGACTCATTTTGGTTGGAAAAGACCCTTAAGATTATCCAGTCCAACCGTTCACGTAAGACTATGAGTCTGCTGCTAAACAACGTCCCTAAGCACCATGGCCATGTGTCTCTTCAATACCTCCAGGGATGGGGTCTTCACCACCTCCCTGGGCAGTCTGTTCCAATGCATGACCACCCTTCTCCATTAATTTCTTCCTAAGGCCCAATCTAAGCTTCCCTTGGTGCAACTTGAAGTTGTTGCCTCACATCCTATCACTTGTCACCTGAGGAAAGAGACCAACACCCTCCTTACTGCAACCTCCTCCCAGGTAGCTGTAGTGAGCCATGAGGTCTCCCCTGGACCTCCTCTTCTCCAGACTAAACAACCCCAGATCCCTCAGGTGCTGCTTGTGCGTCTTGTTCTCCAGCCCCTTTGCCAGCTTTGTTGTTCCCCTCTGCAAACACTGGAGCAACTTACTATCCTTCTTGTAGTGAGATGTCCAAATATGTATGCACCTTACATAAGAAAAAAGAGCTGTCACAGTTTTGCCTTGTTCACAAAACGCAGTAACTAGAGACATGGGCATAGCTCAGAGCTCACTAGAGTGGTAACACTAAATTTGCTTAGGTCTACTTTTTCCTGGTCCAGGTCTGCTTTCCTTCCTCCTGTTCTAGCAGTCTGGGTTTCAAAAGGTGAAAGGTGAAACTTTTTCCTGAAAAGTTTGCAGCTCATTCTTGAGCTTTTGACCAGGGGTTGACTTGAACAGTCTGGCAAGCCTAGCAGTATCACGTGCAGGGTCTCTCAAAGTGAGTGTACAAATGACATGAACGACTTACAAAAGGATCGTGAATGACCTACAGATCAGACATTGCTCACTTCATTATTCAGTAAATTTAAAAAGAGCAGGCAACTGCAGGAGTAATTGCAAGCCTTTGCTGCCTTCAGATGAGGCTCTTGTAGTACTCTTCAGACAAGCTTCTCTCTACCTCTGGTTTCTTATCTAGCTGATACAATTAATGACTGACTGTCCTTTGAAGCCACCTGGAAATCTACTGATGAATAATGATAACAGCATGCTACCATAGTGAGGCTTTTCCTCGAATTGCTACTAAGGCCCTTCCCCTCAAAATGTATGCGGACTACAACTGGTGACTCAGTTCTAACTCCTACATGCTACACCAAAATGCAGCACATTGCAAAGGACAAGGTCACAGGTGGCACTGTAAGTGTCTTGCAAGATCTTTCATTATTGTGACCTCAAATTTCCAATTCTCACCCCAAAAACCCCAAGTTTATTGGCATCATTTACTGGGTTGGTTTTGGTAGAATGAAAGTCCTTGGGCAAGGGCCTGTGGTCTGCCTGAGGATAATAACAAGATATACCTGCCCAGCTCAGCAGGGTTCACTGGTTGGCCAGGAACTGCAGTGTTTATGTTTAGTCCCAGTCCTCTTGGAAATTTTACAGTGAGCCTGAGTTTGATGCTCACAAAGTGCAAACATCCTCCTGTCTCTCCCCACAGGCTTGGGGGCACCCCAAAAGCTACAGGGCAGCTCTGGGCCTTCCCAGAATGGCACAGATGAAGGTTAATCAAGTTCTACCTCTCTCTAAGGCCAAGTCAACAGAAAGAGCTCAGCACTGTCCAGGAGATCTTTGAGCTGAGGCCTAAAAACCAGCCCCATGCAGCATTTGGTACTGTGAATGACATGTACCATCTGAGACCATCTGAACAGGCCTACAAGTTTTCATGAAGCATATGTGAAAGCATCTCTGCACTGCACTGATGTAAACATTTCACTCAGACTCATCACCAGTCAAAATCACAGCCCAGACAAGTTGACAGAAGCAATGGGCAACTGCTTTCAATTGTCTGCTCCCACTCCTAACTCTAGAGCACCATCTTAGTCATCTTTCCCTCAGGCTCTCTGACTAGCAAGGGAGGGGAGAAATTTCACCAGAAACTGAGAGGAAAACCACGTGTGAATTGTTTAGTGCAACAACCACTTTCTCAAAACAGCCTAGATCAAGTTTTCAGAGGTAAGAGGAAGGTTTACCAAGTAAAAGCCAAAGAGTTACTGAGTCAGCCTCTTAATCAATCATAACAGCTGGAAACAAATACACACTCAAACACAGCCCAAGATAGATCATCTTTCCCCCACAAGACCAAAATAAGTGCCTGAAGAAGGAACCAATTCCCAAATCAAAGCATCTGCAAAGAGACAGCCTTTCACATAGCATCTTTGAGCTAGTGAAGTACACAATTTCGTTAGTGCTATCTTGAGTTTTTGCTAACAGTGGACCAATCTTTAAAAAAAAAAAACACACCTCCATAAGATTAGATACATGTCCATTAGCCAACAACAGTGGGTAAATTTTGCCAGGACACACAGCCGGCCAGTGGGCTTTGTTTACGGATTAGTATTGCTAGGTACCAAGGCTGGCTATAAGGAAGTACTTGAATCAGGGGCTAGTTTTGCCTCCTTTAGAGGCAGAAATATCAGCAAGTCCATCCCTTGAGCAAACTAAACCTTTCTCCTCTCAAAATAGTACTTAATTTTCCAGGAGTTCAAAGATGTTTAGAGGTCTCCTCTCAAAATGGCAAAATGCAGCCAGGTGAGCCCTCACTGCCATCCTGGAGGCAGTGGGGAAGGGAGGTAGGATGCTTGTTGAGAGGTGCCCTGACTTTCAGGGGTTCCACTTGCTATTCCCAGACACAGATCATTCTTGTCACCACAATTGCTGGTCCTTGTCCTAGTCTTGAAAAGTGATAGGTTACAGTGCTGGACACTGACTGATGCTTAATCAACCTGATGAGAAGTCAGGGGTACAAGCCATCAGTATCTCAGGGCCAATATCTCCAACAAACTTAAGAAAAGTAGAAGATAACAATAGGAGGATTTGTTTTGAATGCACGGAAAGATCAGATCAATTTTTGCCAGGTATTTAATTGCAGGAACCTGTTCTTTAACTTCCATTTTCAGGGCACTTCAATCATCCTCAGCCCGTCTTACAGAGGACAGCATATATATTTTTAAAAGAAAGGCAACCAGATATGCAAACTGTCAGGCGAGAAGAACAAGCACTTCGTGTTATACCTTTGAAGTTACTTCCACCACACCCAATTTCTCTAAGAATGCACTTCCTGGATATGTTTTCTTTTTCTGATAAATATATAAAATGAGCAATAAATGTGGGAAATGTACTTTTTTCCATCCCCAGAAGCAGAACGCATTTCTTGGAAATCACGAATTGCCACCTTCCCCAACTCCAACCAGATGAGCAGTCCACAAATATCAAACAGGAACCCTTTCCTGAGGTTTGGCTTACTTAGACAAACAAATCAGAAACATCCTGGGAACAAAGCTCCGTATGTCTAAATATCCCTACTCGGACCAAAGCCAGAGTCTCTTCTGCCTCTGTTCCAAACAGAGAAATAAATGATGTGCTTGCATCCAAGTCAATAAATGCCATTCAGCGCTTTCCCAGCACCACAGGTTTTCAGGTAAACATTATTAGCTTGCTAAATATCTAATGTCATTTGCCCTTCACTAAAAAAAAATCATTTTTTATAACTATTTGTATCATATTAGATACACCAAAACTCCCCAACGTTATAGGGTAGAAAAAAAATGAGTCACTTGTACTCTGGGTAAGTATGCTTTCTTGGGAAATTGCCTACTGAGTCTGAGACAAAGAAATTAAGCTCTTGGCAGATTAAATATGTTACAAACACTTCAGTCTCCCCTCAGGATTATTATTTTTTAAACATGGAATGCTTTCAAGAACAGATCTGCAGCACAAGTGTCACTGAAAGAACAGCACCACTTGCTAAACATCTCTCACCAGCAGCCCCTATTTTATGCTCAAGCAAAGACTGAGTGCATGCTTATGCTTTACCACCCTTAAAAGCCCAAGGTACTTTATCCTTTGTTAGATGACTCAGTTAACAACACCCAGAAAGGAGTGCCAGGCAGTCAGATCAAGCTGATATGAAGGCCAGCATCTCATCAGCAAATTTTTTTTCTGTGTACTCACCTTTTATAAAGAAAATGAAATGAGAACTGTGCTATTGGGCTTTTCATACAAAAAAAGACTTGAGTGCACAAACAGTGAGCAGTGCACTCAGATGACAGCATATTCAACACAATCTAGGCCCAGTTAGTTGTTCACATCAACAGGTGCCATTTCTACTTTGCATACTGTAACTAGAAATTCAATCCCATTTCCACTCTCTATCACCATTTCATAGTCTTATCTGCTAAACAAGGTACACCTCTTTTCTCCATCACCTTACCTCAGCACCAGAAGCCATTTTTGAGGCCTCCAGGGACCACTTTTTACACGGAACAGTGGCAGACCAAAAGATGTTAGCTCTCCCTGAAGCACTAAACTGACCACAAGATGAATTTCCCAGATTTTCTTCTCATGAAAGGTGTGACTGCTACCAGTGGAGCCAGATTAAAGCTGTGAACCACTAACAGCTTAACTAGAGCAAAAGGTTATAGTCTGCTGCAGTATCTTGTCCAAGAGTGTCCATTAATAAATCCCCAGCGGAATTAAGCACACAGCAAGCCTGTATGACCATACAGTACCTCAAGAACTCTCCCAGCACCCTTCAACAGAGGGAGGACTGTTTAGAAGCGCTTCACAAAAAGGTTTTTCTTCTAAGTATCCTCCCAGTCCCTCCCTGGTTCAGCAGATACGTTGCTTCTACAATATTCTTCAACTATCTCAACAAATGACATCCTTTTGTCTGTTGTACACTTCGTACCTTCATTAATAGCCTCTGGCTCTTATACTGGAATGCACAGCAAGCAGTTAATCCCAATCCAGTTTCTCTGGCCTGATATGATATTGCAGGCATGTTTTATCTGCTGTCAGTCACTGCTCTTGCAGCTGAAGTGTCCTCATCTACTCTGCTCCTCCCTGTAGAGAAGCTCTTCCACACCTCTGGGCCTCTTCCAATTCCAACACACTTTTACCTGAGGGGACACCCTACCTGCATGCAACAATAAGGAGGGGACAGGGTTTATACAGATAGCATGGAAGTACTTCTATTTTCCTTCAGTCCCTTTCCTAGGGACTACATACTTCAACTGCTTTTTGTCTGCTGCTATCTCACTAGCTCAATGCTCAGCAAGCAGCACCCAGAATAAAGGAGGATCCTCTATGAGAGAGTAATGAATTGTTCAGGTAAAAACCTACAAGTTGGACAATTTAGTGACTATTAATTCGTTCCATTTGGGACACAGCTACCAAATACAAAGGCAATACAACCACGCAATGCATGACCTGAAGTGCCCTAGCACCAGCTACAACAAAAAAAGCATCAAACAAGAGTAAACATCAACAGCGGGGATGGAAAGTAGACTCCATCTCATACTTCACGAATGAACCTTCACCAGTCTTGCATATTACTGTGCTGTATCAGTTTTATCTCAATCTTGATTTCATCATCGGTATTAATCACAGACAGTAACCACAACTGTGTTTAAGTAACATGTTTATTCAAACACAAGATACAGGAGACCCTTCAAGAAATACATCACAACTAGGCCTCAGAATATTTAGATTCTTCCACTTAGCTTGTCTACAAGACATACTTTGTCAAACAGCAAAATCAGACTAATTAAGTTGTTATGGAAGAGAATTGCGTGTGATGCAAGAACAAGTTAAGAGCAAAGACCATACAAAGAACATACTGCTGGATTACAGCCCAGTGTAGATTGTTGATTAAGTGATTGGAAGCAGTTTTCTCCAACAGAATACAGCATCATTAGTACACATTTTGCATTAAAACCCATAATTATTAAAAATAGAAAAACGTTAACTTCAAATGTTTGCTTTGCTATCTACTGTACCTATAAGGTAAAACCGTAAATGGACTAACTCTGCTTAGGAGGTGAGAAACACTAAATCTCTAGAATTAACTAGAGTCCAATTCAGCAAGCTATGTAGGCATGTGCTTAAGTCCTACTGACACTAGTGGAGCTTACACATATTGAAGTATAAGGAACATGGAGAGATTTCAACATGCATCAAGAGTTAAGTACATGCTAAATACTTTCACTGAATCAGGATCATATTCGTTGAAGTATGACAAAGTTATATACACTATTTAAGTCACAACATTTCTCCCGCAATCTACTGTCCTGTCAAAACAAAAGCCCTCTACTGCATACAAAAAAAGCTGATATTGTCCCCTGAGTAAGCATGGCTTTTCATCTTTTATTAACAAGTCCAAAAGCATGCACAAATCAGTGCTAGGGACAATCCATCTTAAATTCCATTTTCAGTCTTTAAAAACAACAGAATTTACCCGATTTGCACCAGTATTAAAATTCCTTATGCAACTTGCAAGTTTGAGATTAGAGAAGTTTTCTTCTTCAGATCATTCCCAAGCTATCAATAGATACTCAGAACTATACAGCTGTACAACAACACCAAGGACTATATACAATCCTGCAAAACACATTGGAAGGAAGCCACAAAGGTATATAAATAAAATTTCCACTTCAAAAATATTTGATTTCTCTTGCACTTAGTATATTTAAGTGTTATTAAAAACACAAACAAAAGCCTCTGCAATGCTGTCACGTATCAGCCCTCCCCAGACAATATTTACTGTAGAATTATCCTTCTCCAGAAGTTAGATGCATGGCTGTTTAAATAAATCAGTCTTGCTGTAGCTATGAAATTCAGGTATCCGTGCAAAGTTTCCACATACATGGGAATAAAACATTCCCATTTGCTCGGAAGAATTTGATTTGTTGAGGTTTTTTTTTTTTGATTTTTTTTTTTAAACTCGTACATAACCCACTATATGATAGTGAACAAAATACTTTTGTTTCATAGAAACAACTAACATTTGCCAACGCTAGGCAAATGGTCTATTTACAGATACATTAGGACTGCCTGACTGACAGTGAGTGTAAGGTAGATAAACTCCAAGAAACATGGAGTTTAAAATGGCGACGCTCTTTGCTGAATCGCCTTCCCTTTCAGGATACGTCTTATCTACAGGAGAGAAAAAAGAAAAAAAGGCATTAGCATTTATTATCCTAAATTCATAATCTTAAATTCAAATAAGAAAACTAATTTCCAGTTCTGCACTCCTCATTTATCTGAGACTAGATTCTGAGTTCAGTTACACAACAATTGATCCAATTATACAAGACTTGAACCAAGTAAATAAAACAGAATTACTGAGTTGCTTAGGTTATTAGCTCCTTAGCTCAACAGCTAGCTTTTTTTTAAAATGTATTTGTACAGCTCTTATGAAATAGGCATTTTCTTCATCTGTTATTCAGGCCCCAAAATAACCATTTTAGTTGCTCATCATAATTAATAACAACATGATTTTAAGCTATACAGAGATCAACACAAAAAGGGACATTGCATCCCATGTTCTCAATGGTTACTGAGAAAAAACAACTCTCAATACTAGTTTGACATGAAAAAGCTTTTGAGGAAAAAAGCTACAAATGAAATCTACATTTCAGGTCTTTGCATGTTCTTTCTGACCCTAATATTAAAACCAAAGATCTCTGAAGAAAATGACATTTGCTAAATCTTTTCCTTAAAAGTTACTACTCAAAACCTGAAAAACGTTGAGAGGAACATAGCTTTTGGGTTGGTGGGGAAAGGAGGGCTTTTTGTTGTTGTTGTTGTTCTTGTTATTTTAGTGGGTTGTGTTGACTTTCTTTTTTGTTTACCTGTTCTCCTACAAGGCCATCAGGAACCAGGTGAACTGGCTGCTCATTTTCCAAATTTCTGGCACTTGGATCAGCTCCCTTCCGCATTAGCAGGCGAACTGCATCCAACTGACTCACCCGATATTGCAGGCTAGCAGCCACATGAAGTGCTGTGTTGCCATTGTATGCCTGGAGAAGACAAATACCATGAATAAATGGTGGGGGCAAGAGTTTCAGGACACTTACAGTGAGCAGCTCACATACATCCCGGATTATATCTGCATTCGGGAAAGTCACCATACCTTCGCATTAACGAAAGAAAGGCAGTTGGGCAGTTCCAGAAAGAGACGAATGAGCTCCAGGTTTGCTTCTTCTGCTGCCAAATGTAAAGCTGAGCGACCACTTTTGCGATCCTAGAAAGAAAGAAACTTTTAGTTTCACCTATCCAGGTTGAACATGCAGATAAACAAAACAGATAGAGTAACAGAGTGTTGAACATGAGTATTTATACTGAAAATCAGTCTGAATATATATTTTATCATCTAATGATAAAATTATTATAAAATTATTATTATGAGACCACACCTCATCTAGCAGTAGCTAAAAAAACAAGTGTTATACCAAGTAATGATCTGCCCAACACTGATCTAAACTGGACAGGCAGCAGCATGTAATTAAAATGTACAGTTTAAGAACAGGGTATCATCAGCACCCTATTACTACAGATACCTCAAAATACTCCAAACATATTCTTACTTTTCAGACACAACCAATTGTAACTGGTGTAACATCATTCTTAATCCAGAAATTAGACTGTGACCTCCCTTTTCCCATGGTTCATTTGCATTGATAATATCTTGTTCTTAATAAACGCAACATTTTCATTCCACTTGAGTAAATTAAAATATAAGTTGCTTAGGAAGCTTTCACATCAGTCTACTTCCTCTGTAATAAGTGGGTTGAGATGTGGCATGGGAGAAAGGGACACGATCTGCTTCCCTATTTTCTTGGGATCTGACACCCCACAGAAAGCTGTTTTACTCACTTTTGCTTCAACAGAAGCACCCATTTGTATCAGAGTCTTGATGGTTTCTACCAGGCTCTTGTTTCTCAGCAGAAGCTCCTGAACCTCAGGGGAGTGAGGTGGTTGACTGTTTTGCAATTCATGCAGCACAGCATTATGGGCCAGAACAGCACAGTGCAGTGCTGTCAAACCTTAATTTGAAAAAAATAAAAAATCATTAGCAAATGATCACAGTAGAGAATTAGTAACTGACTGCTTGTTTCCACATTTTTAAGTGATAAGGACTGCTCCTGCATGGCTCAGGATTTGAGTTGTCAGTCAAAGAGTTAAGTACCAACTTATGGGGAGCAACCAGCTAGCAGGTAAGTAAAAAATCTCTTTTCATATACTTTGTTAAAAAAAAAAACAAAGTATCAATTAAAGCAACTCTCTGGTGCCAGAGATTCTGCATTCTCTATCCACTGATACACCACGGGCACTCACAGATTTTAAACAATAGCCCATTATCATCTAGAGTCTCCATGCCAAATGTGTCCATCAGTCAGAGGGAAAAAGGAAAGATCCCAACAGGCAGAGGATAACCATGCTTTTATCTGACAAATACGCCAATCATAATGCAATTTCGAGTGTAATTGCCGATTTCAACCTGGCAAAGATATCCCCCATTTTATTGCTTTTCACCCAGAATAAAATTCACATCAACAGCTATAAAATACTGTAACGTCCAGGATTTCATAAGTTATAAACTTCAGACTACTTACCATCGTAGTTCGTTGCCTCAAGGTCCACATACTGATTGCTTCCCATGGCTCCCTTTTGGATTGCCTACAAAAGTAGGAACAGGCACGTGTTTAGGTTTACCCAAACCACATACTGCTTCCTCAAGCTTGTATACAGCCTTTTTGAAAAGTTACAATAAATAAAAGCATTAAAAAGAAACTTAATTACTGATTTCATGCAGCACAGGATTCTACCACATTACTCCAAAACACTGGCAAGAACCTTGAAAGTCAAATTCAAGCTCACTTTAAACCACTGCTGTAGAGCCCTCAGACATATCTACAAGGCTACACAGAGAAAGATAAGGGGAGGTGTGGTGTTTTCAGAATTTTCTAAAACAGCTAATACCAAGTTAAGAGCTACAATAGGGTTTCTCACCTGAAGGACCTGGGCATGTCCCTTCTCAGCACAAACATGCAATGGCGTTCTACCCCAGCAGTCTGTGGTGTTGACTTGAGCCCCCAAGCTAACCAAGTCCTGCACAATGAGATGCTGATTGGCCGCCACAGCAACCTGAAAAGCACTCTGCAAACATTGAGAAGAAAATTTCAACTATTAGTCATCTGATCTCTAACAGGAAAGAGCAACTAAAACAAACACAAAGCCTAGCTAGGTACCTGGTACTATTTAAGCAGTGATTATGAATACCAGGAAGCCAGGATAAATGAAGTTGAGTGTATAGTTTTACCAGCGCAAGGTGATCCCAAGAAGTATTAATAGCTCAAGGTCAGTATTAGTATGCAGACTAAATCTCGGGGTTAATATTAAATAAGCATTTCACCACATTTTCCTCAAGGTCCAGACGTGCAGAACACTCAGGTGCACAAATCAGTTACAAATACTTTGAGAACCTCACCTGACCATTGTGCTCTTTAATATCCAGCATATGCAGAGCAGCCATTTTCCTTGCGAGAACGTAGGAGAGTGCTCGTCTGCCCTGGGCAACAGCAATGTGAAGGAAGCTGCAGAAAAGAGGGAAAACAGTTACACAACCATGCAACCTGAGGCTCAAACCAGTACAGAGATCCAAACATATGTTATGGGAAGGGTACTATACTGCCAGCTTCAGACTGCTGGGTGACTAAGATGGGAACACAGGCACCTTCTTCCCAAGGTAATTTAAAGCATCTAAATTAGAATCTTTTTCTCTCAATTTACTAGATAAAAATCTAATGATAACTACCTGAAATTAGATGATATAACTACCTTATCTATCAA
Organism: Heteronetta atricapilla; assembly: GCA_011075105.1. NCBI lineage: Eukaryota > Metazoa > Chordata > Aves > Anseriformes > Anatidae > Heteronetta > Heteronetta atricapilla. The sequence continues at coordinate 89,905,119 of CM021731.1, read as the reverse complement.
GTGTGCTGCAATTGCATGCATCACAGCCCATCAGCCAGACCATGATTACTGAAACCACCACACTCATGACACAAGCACTGCTATCAAACAGCTTTCATTAAAACCCAATAGTCCACCAAAACCTGAACAGAAGTATTCCCCAACCCTCTACTTGGGAAACACTGAGATAAACAGCACTCACGTGTCTCCATCAGAGTCTTTTGCGAGAAACTGGTCTTGAGAGATGTTAGCCAATTTGTTTTCCTCCTGTTCCACTTGCCACTGAAAAAATGACTTGCCCAGCTGCGTTGTGTTTCTGGCAACATTTTGGTGTGGTAGCGAGACATTCAAAGCAGCCAAAGAGATGCTGCGCTCGAGACCACCACAGATATTATTGGGAGCCAAGCTGAAACTCTGAGCATGGGAGCTGACATCAGACTGTGGGTGGGCATTCGTCAGCGGCTGAAGGGGGGCAGAGACGTTTTCCGAGCCTTCAGAATCGTTGAGGAGGGAGGAGAAACTTTGTGAAGGGCAATACTGCAGTTCATGGCTCTCAAAGGTATTCGGCTGGTAGCTAGGAGACTGGTCACTGGCAGAAAAGGGCCTGTACTCCAGAGATGCATCCGAAGTATAGCTCTGTGACAACTCCTGGTTCTGCGATGAAGGAAATTGGTAATGCTGGGGAGGATCAAGCATACTCTGGGAGGTGTGATCCTGGAATGCTTGGTATTTCTGGGATGGGGAAAAAGTCTGTGTTCCTGGACTGTCTTGGTATTGCTCACCAGGCGAACTGTGATTGGAGACACCGTGCAACCAGCTAACCTGCACTGTGTTCAGAGAAACAGGGCTCGACTCATTCTTAATGTTTATAATGTTCTGGAGCAGATCAGAACTGCTGTCATGCTTTGGTTCATTTTTATGCGTCTCCTCCATGTTATCCATTGAAGTTGGTGTCTGGGGTGGTGTCTGTCGGAAAATGAATCCAAACAAGTACCAGCGAGTTAGAGGCATTATTTTTTAGCTAGCATTTTTTGATTACACAAAAGAAAACAAAAAGCACTGAAAAAAAAAGTAGTCCAAGCTTACCAGGAGGTGTGGGTGAATATTAGCTTGGCGTTTGAAAGAAGGTCCATCAGAAAGGAGCTCAGGAGCCTTTCTCTTGCCACTGTGACCCAGTATGCTCTTCAGCTCTGCTGAAAAGAAAAGGAATTTACAATCCACTCAGAGATTACTCCTACTATCAACATTTAAAATATTATTGCAGTACAAAAATATATATTTTTTCTTACCTGTGTACTGTTCGTAGTTAACCGATCCTCCTTGTGCCTTTGGAGGAAAAAAAATCCAGATTATTCCATTATTACAATGTTATTTCAGTGGAAAAAAAAAGACAAAAAAACAGAGGCTTGCTTCTATAAACAAAGAATATACCTTAGAATAATCCTAGTAACATGGTAATCTAACCCTAATTTAATTGCTTTTAATTAAGGTTAGAAAACAAAGAGTTTTATGGAACTGAAACGAAAACCGCCATTTTTCTTCAGGCTTTTTAAGCGATTTGTTACAATACCGCAGAACTCAAGAAAATCTAGAGACAGACAATGTCCTTAGTGAGGTCTCAGGATTTTTTCTTAATGTAAACCTGCCAAGTTTACCTCTCCCAAATGCTGTAAAGTTTTCTATGCAAAAAATTTCCTGTGGCAGCACTTAACTAGGAAGCTCAAACGTACTCTCAAAGGATATTGTAAAGAAAATCCTCTTTAATCTTCCAAACATTTCTTACACCTTTCTGTTCCTATCTTTCCAGATTGGGATATGCCTTTACTCTAGAGGAATGCAGCAGTATGACAATCTGCTAAGTGATTCCCTTCTGAGAAGGCTCCCTAAGAGCAGGGACTTGTGACTTCTGAGGAGCTAACGGGGTGGTTATCACTGTCTCTGAACACAAATGCATATTGGTCTGAGCTCCCTTTAGAAAATAAAGCTGAATAAGTACATTTAAGTGCCTCTCTCTCCTACAGTAAACAGTCTCACTAATTTCCTCCCGGCTCTGTTCTTCCATTGTGCATTGAAAAGGAAAAACAATGACTCCATCCACATCAGATAAAGCACTGAACGTACTTCTACTGTTATCACATGTTTTTTTTTTCCTTTTTTGCCAGCTTCAGTAATCATTAAACCCAATTATGTCAGCCCTAGAAAATGTTCTTCGTTACCTTGCATTCATCCGCAGGAGCGCCCGAGGACATCTGCTTGCTGCTCCTGAAGTGCAGCAGGAGCTCCTTCACCGAGTTCTTCACGCGGACCCCCTGGAAGGGGCCCCTGTGCTGCTTTCCTCCCCCCATGTGCTGTTCAACTGCTGAGACACGAAACGCGGAGATTAGTCGTTAAGAAATAAAACAGGAGAGAAATAAAGACAGAAGGAGAAACACGAACGGAGAATGAGGCAAAGCCCTGTGTCCAGCTGCGCCGAGCCAAGCAGAAGCCCCGCAGTGCACTCCCCTCCGTGCCATTTCCTCCGCCTGAATCACGCCGGAACCTCCCCGTCCCAGCGCCAGCTGTCGAAAGGCTGGAAATAACCCCAAAACCGGCCCTGAGGTCACCGCTCCCTCCCGTCACCGCCTGCAGCTCCCACGCCCGCTCAGACGCGGGGGGTCTCCCCCCAGCATCCCCCCGACGGCGGCGGCCGCCATTTGCACGCCCCCAGCCCAGCCCCCGGCCGCCATTTGCTCGCCCCCAGCCCCTCCGTACCTTGCAGAGCGGGGCGGGCGCCGCTCCGGGAGTCCCGCCGGCCGCCGCCGCGGCTGCTGACCGACAGGTCTGAGTCGGAACCCGGCGAGCCCGGGGCGGAGTGAGCCGGCGAGCAGCTGCCCTCGCTGGAGTGGGGCGAGGCCCCGTAGAAGTACGCGAGGTTGATGGGGCTGCTGAGGGCGCCGGCGTCGCCGCCATCGGGCGCCGCGTCGCGGCTGCTGTCCACGATCATGGCGGTGCCGCGGGGCGGCGGGCGGCGGCGGCGGAGAAGGGCGGCGGGCAGAGGTGCAGCGGCAGGCGCGGGCACGGCCAGGGCTGGACGGGAGGACGGGCTGGCGGCACGGCGAGGACTGGGGGGCGGCGGCCGTGGCGACCAGGCTTATAGCGGCTCCTCCCCGCCGGCGGAGGAGGGCCCGGGGCCGGGAGGGGCCGCGCTTCCCGTAAGGGCGGCGGGGGGAGGCGGGACGCGGCCGCGCCCGGGGCGGGGACGTGGTGGCACGGGGATGGTCGTGGCCCTGCGAGGGGCAGGCAGCGGGTAGACGAGGCGGCCCCCGCGGCCCTAAGGGGGCAGGCAGCGGGTAGACGAGGCGGCCCCCGCGGCCCTAAGGGGGTAGACAGCGGGTAGACGTGGCCTCCCCCACGACCCTGACCCCGACCCCAACCCCATCCTCCAGAACAGCTCGGCACAGCTCGGGGGATTCAGCCCTGGGTCGCCGACGCACGTGGAGCAGACAGCGAAAAATGTTTGTTTTTCAGGTTGCAGCACGCTGCTGTGATACAGCCGGAGCCTGGCAGAGAAGTGGGTAAGTCGCACGGTGCCGAAACTAAAGGCGGGTGAAACCATGCACCTGTGACAAATGTCAACAGCAGCGGTGACTTCTGACCCGCATTCGCCGGGGAGACTTCTCCCCATCTTTCAAAAAAATACATTTCTCCTTTCTCAACTACCACCAAGGTCATCATCGTCTTGTACAAAACAAGCGTGTGTGTTTGTCTGCACGACATTGTGATTAGGATGTTGTTAGCACAGTGGCTGCCCCCAAAAATATGCAGTAAAACAACAAGGTATTTCTAAAGCATATTATGTAGATTGGAGGTCTATAATTTAGATTATTATACATGTTTTAATTGTGCTAAAAAACATGGGACAGGTGCAACGTGAAATTATATTAATCAGCCATGAGGAGGCAGGAGGGAATTATATTATTCAAACATTTCTTCCCTTGTCAGGTGAAGACAGGGTTTCACTTGGAGTTATCTACAGGTTCCTACTCCAAAAAACTGTGTGCGCTTTTAAGCCATAGATCAAATTTATGCAGTCACAGTAAAACTTGCAAATGTGACGTATTAAGTCAAGTAAAACAGTACATTGTGCCAGAAATAGCATAGTCTAATAAAGGTAAGAATTCCTTTGTTACCTAATCAGCAGCTATCTCCTAACTGAGCGTTCTCACTGATTTCAGTGAATCTCTTTATGCAAGCAAGGATCTATGAAATCAGGCAGTATGTTTTAAACATGCGAGAAGATTGTTCTCTGTTGTTCTCCAAACCTTAGATCTCAATTACGATACCTTAGCCTTAGGTAGATACTTAAAGTATTTCCTTGTTAAAAAGCACTTGCTGATCAGAGATCCCTTAACCCTCGAATGCTCTTTGTGCACTCAGTGACTGATAGGAGGATCTGTAACACAGCTTTCTGAAAGCAGATCTGACTAGATCTTGTCTTCTTACAACTAAACAACAACACGAATCTGAGAAGTATGTAATTGAAAGAATTAGATTTAGCGTTGTGGTTGTCTGTAATTCCCTTAAAAATGCCAAGGGTAAAAATGAATGTCAAACCAAAAGTGTATTCTACTCATTTTAATTCTACTAGGTCATGGAAGGCCCTCACAACACAAACTGGCAGGGACGAGCAACATCTTTATCGTTGCTATTCCGTAATCATTTTGGAACTGATTAATTGAAGATTAGCCTCTACATATAAGTGGAAAACATTCTGTAAAACATTTTAATGAGGTTTTTACCTTAATGCAAAGGGGGTGTGGAATTTATTTTTCTATTCCAAAGTTTCAAGTCTACTGAAGGCTGAATTGTTGACTTGCTTTCATTTTACTAAGCAAAATCCACTTCAGGCAACACTCTGATACCTTAACTCATGGTTGTTTCATCAGCAAAATCTTATTTATCAGGTCTTTTGACATAAATCTACTCCCAGTCAAAGCAGATTAAGACAAGTCTAATTCCACCAAACTCTGTAACAAAAGGCTCTTTCAAAAATACACACACCCATGTTGCACAAGATGAGCTGGCTCCCAGCAACCTCATAACTCTCAAAGTATTCCGTGCAAGTTACTGGCAAATTATTGCTACATTTACAAATTGTAATTATTAATGCTGCAGACCTCGAACGTTTCTTTTGGCCCAAACACCACGTAACATCCAGTGACCAAAACCCTGGCAGACGTCTTCAGCCTAAGAAAATTCCTCCTGGGCAGGGTAGCGACCAGAAGTGCTCGTCACCTCTTCTGCCGGGAGAGCTGGCAGAGCCTGTACAGACAGCCACAAGCCAGGGAGGAGGGAGGTTAGCTGGGAAGAAGCTGCAAGGGCGCAGCGAAGCAGGCAGTTTCATCCTCTTTTGGCTGAATGTAATGCAGCATAACCCAGCAAGCTCCAGAGCTGATGTCTGAGGGGCCTGCACAGAGGAGGATGCCTCAGCTTGCCAAGAGTTGGCCTGGTAGGTTTTTATTGCACCATTACCTATACTGCGATGTATCAATAATGCCAACTAGTGGCCAATATGAGCAACACGTGTCCTGAAACCTATCTTAAGTACACCTGCAAATGGTGACATATTTGTATATCCATATCTCAGACCACTGCAAAAGTGAGACACAAAATGTACTTGTTTTCAGACCAAAACCTCAGTTTCTTCGCTCACTGCAGCATAAAGCCTGAACAAGTATTGTGGAATTAAATCTAATCAGTCGTGGTTAGGTTATACCACTACACTTGATAACTGAAACAACTTTTATCACTGCTTTTGGATGTATGACGTGTGCACACCCAGGAGCTATTTTGGAAGGATCTGAAAATTCAACTTAAAACAGCAAGAACAACAAAAAAACGACTGTCTCAAAATTTGCAGTCATTTGTCAGGGGCCTCCCCCTTCATTGCCAAAGTCATAATGGTTGAAAGACACCTTTGAGTTTTGCTACCAACTAAACATCTAGATTAATCAGTTAGGTCTCCTCTTTGCTATCCTGTTGAGAACCAGCACTGAGCAAATACACAACAGAGATGCTGTACTGGGCTTTTCCATCCATTAGGCCTGAAATAACTGTATTCTTGGTACAAGGAAACAGCCGAGATGCTGCCTTAAGTTGAAGTAAAATCAAAAAGCCTCTTCAGTGCTTGGGGGATTTTCTGTTAAAACACACTTTCATTATTTTCAACACCCTTCTTAATTATAACCATGAGGTATTCTCTCATTTCTGGGTCCTCATGCTGAGAACAGCATTTTAATAACAATAACACAAACTCAGACTGAGGGAGATTTTTTTCTGTCCAGCTTTCAACCATCTCTGGTTTATGCTTTCTGACACAAGCTCTGCCGCCTGAACCAGAAGGGGAAGGGGACTTCCAGGACATATGTGAAGTGGCAGTAAAAAAGATGGAAAGAAAACTCCCACAGAACTGCCTTAACATCAGATAGAGACACAACTGGTGTGATGAGCCATGTAAAGCCCCATGGCACAGGTAACAGGAGGGGTACTAGACAGATGGACTGAGCACTCTCTGCTCTGAAAAATCTAGGCTGCAAAGTTTAGACAGAGGTTTGAGCATGATTTAAAATACTTCCTCACAACACCCTGCATCATCCCGTATAGCTTCAAATGTAAGCGGAGGCCAACCTAATGAAACTAGCCCCTACTTCTGTATGGTCAAACATACAGCCCCACAGTTTACTCTTATATCCCAGTCCCAGGATTGGTAACTGCACTTCTATGAGCTCAGTTCTGGGATGTCTTACAAAGCAAAGACACCCACTCCTGCGGATGAAACCTGGGCATGGTTTGCTCCGGGACTGCTCCCTAGAGGTATTGTGGGCAAGGCTGTGTCAGTTGCCTTCCTCTATTTTGTATTACTTTCCAAAAAGGTATCCTTCCTCATCTTCCCCCTCAGAAAAATCCCCTCAGAGCTGTAGCTCCAGGTCACACATGCAACAACATCTTGTTTTAAAAGATGCAGAGTGTTGGCAATGCCACATTATTTCAGGCGGTCAGAGTTGAAAAGGGACAAAAAAAAAAAGGAAAACATGTCCTGAGGAGGACTCTAAAAGAGACCACAGCAAAGGGTCATGCTTTATGTATTTGGCCACTCTGCTGTAGGGAAAGGGCTAGCCTGTATAGCATCAGTATACCTGCACTGCTAGGTCCTGGGGCACATACTGGGGTGAATGCAGCAAGTGATGTAGTCTTCAAATAAATAAAAAACATAAGTAAATAAATCAAGCCCCAAAAGCAGAACTTTGCCTTTACTGTGTGTAAGCTGCCTCCATGACTCCCAACAGAGCAAGAAGCACAAGGAGTGTGACAGCTCCCAGAACAGACCCCAGTTTGGTGGGTGTGGGAGTGGGCTAAACTCTCTTTAGTCTGTCCTAAGTAGCAGCACAGAACAGGGGCGAGCCTTTACATAAAGTGGCAGAGCACAAGCTACTAGTAACAAGAATTTGGTTTTGCAACACACTTCTGGAATTGTATGACCTTTGTGGTATTTCTTGAACTGAGAATAAAAATGGTAGTTTACAATCCAGTTGCTTAATGCAAGTGAATATTTACTGTATGGATGTCAAATGTTGCTTATTCTCAAATTGGTGTAATTAGCCTCCTGCTACAGACTTTGAGTCAAGGTGTGTAAGTACAGCTGCCACACCTCTGTGTACTAGAAGCATTTCCATGCAGCACACAGATTCCAGTCCAACATAACATCGAACTTGCTTTTAGAACAGCATCAAGAAATCTGGAGATAAAAGCTTAGTAACTATTTCAGTCCTAGAGACTGTTCTGTAGGATCAATAAGTGTGTTTGCTTTAACAACTTAAGAGACCACATGTCAGCAAATTGGAAATGGTCCATGGCACATTTTTGCTCTAAAAGCTAGTACAGAGGAGCCTGTGTTTCTAACCTGTTCGCTATACTTGTATTGCTACATTTTTCCTCAATGTTGGTCTCAAAGACTGCTGTTCTAGGATTAGCCTGAACTTCAAAAGGCAGCATGTATAATTCTTCATATTAAAGGAAAATTCAGACTATTTCTTTACCATGTATCTTTTGGGGCTTGCTCCTTTGATCTGAAGAATGCCCTCAGTTCGCCTTTTTTCTCCCAGGTTGTTTGATATTAAAGAAAAAAAAAAAGTTGGTTGTTCTTAAATAGATTCTTCCACAGTCTGTATATAAAGCAGCTGAAATAGTACAGAGGAAAAGAAAACACCAAACATGGCGAGTATTACAAAGCTGCATAAGTTGATCTGATTTCTCTACCAGTAAACAGTCTCCCTTTACACCTTATATTTGTGGACATTCCTCTCAACATACTCACTGCCCTGGTTAGTCATGTTTTCTCATAAGCTGCTCTATCTCATTAGCTCATTACCACCTTGCAGTAGGAACTCATCGCTAAGAAATACACGCACTGCTGATGTCACAGCGTATAAGTATGGAGCAGGATGCTTTTTCCCCATAGCAAAGGACAACGTCACATGTCAATGGGGAAGGATACTGGTGTGTACATAGATGAGGTAAATAAGTGCATGTTCTTGCCTCAAAATATTTTGCTTCTTACAATATTCCAGTTAGAAAGTGCTGTTTTTCAGTGCTGCTGAGGAGCCTCATCACAAGTCTAAAGATGTAAGCATGAGCTTCCCTTATGTCTCACACTTTTTCCTTCTAACTCAGGCGACCAACTTAGGTCAAAATCTTTCATTCTAAGCCCATAGAAATTTTTATTGTCTGCTCTCAGAGACCGGGGTCTGTGCTATAACCACGGCAGTGGGCTTGTCTCCAGCAGACTTCAGTTTCAGTCTTTGTACCTTCCACAAACAAGGACGACTTCAATCCCCAGTAAAACAAAATCACGTTCTCACAGGGAATGCAGAGTTATCTCCCAGAATGCAGCATCACCATTCAACTCGTTAGTACAGGTACAGGAGAAAAAAACTGCTTTATCTCATTGAGACTTGAACCCAGAAAAATAACATTTTTTCAAACTGCAGTTTACCCAGGACCCAGCATTTCTAGTCTCTCAGTTTTTAGATTGTAATGGGTAAGCTATCTAAGGCTAAGGTTACTATACAACTAGGCTTCCCAAACACGTTTTTCTGCTCAAAAAATGTCGTCCAGGCAGATTTTGAAACTTTGTTCACTTCTTGGATGCAGCAACCAGTCACACCTACGGCACAGTAGGTCCAACTGGGCTGACACCTGGCCAGACATCCCAGGCATGCCGACAGCATGCATGCAGATCGGCCATGCTGTAGTTGTGCTGCAAGGTCAACACCTGCAGGGAGCCTCAGCATTGATTTGCACAGCCCTACACAGCTTATACACACGAGCATACACACGAGCATCTACTGAGCCCCAGAGCACGTATTGGTGCGCAGGAAATCCCAGGCAGAAACAGGGCAACACTAAGTGAAAGAGTGGTAACAATGCAAAGCTTATTGAAGCACGTGCCCTTGCTATTCGCGTCTTGTGTCATGACCTTGTTTCACTATGGTTTTCATTCTACAGGTTTTAAATGCCTTTAGTTCAGACTCCCAGTTACTAGAGAAATCCCAGCTTTCAAATCACATGGCTATCTGACCTCAGGAAAGTCCTGAAACTCAGCTGTGGAGCTGTCCTCCATTAGTCAGACAAAAATTCAATAAACAGGAAATATTTTCATTTTAGAAAGCACCTAAACCAAGGCAGATAAGTAAAATTTGACAGTGGTAAGGAAAATGTTAGGTTTTTTCCAAGCAGCAGTATAAAAACTCCTGGTGCTTGGGATGAATTGCACATTCTAGGGCGGGTTTTATCCTCAGATACATGTGTGCAATTGTCTTCAACCAGGACATCACCACTATCTATGGGTCAGAATTTGCTGCCACATATGTCTCAGCAACATATTTCCTACACTTGCATAAACAACATAAATATCATGAAAAATAAGTATCATGAAAAGGATACTAATGCCATGCCCTTCTTGCTTTCTACAAGCTTAACAGACAGTTGCTACGCATCTAAAAAGAAATCCATGTCAATGGATAGTAAAGACAAAAACAGTAATATTTAAATGCTGCAGCACTTAGCATAAAATATCACAAAAATTGAAAATGAAGCCTTTGATTCAGTGGGGCATCATGCAAAATTGTGTTCCCACACCTTGGCTCTCTCCTTCAGTTCTCAGCTGGGAAGACACACCAACTGAGGCCAGAAACATCCTGTCTTACAGGACACTGCTTTTCACAGAAGCTAAGCCATGGATTTTTTAACTTCCTTTAAATTTCCTGCCAATTTCTTGCAAAGAAAGCAGAACTAAAGGCAGCTCCAGTTTCTGAGACATGTTTTGTCTCAGGAGCGTGTGACTGGAAAGGCAAAAATCAGGCCCAGGTTTCTCGGCAGCATCATCAGACCTGAGTTTTGCTGCCCCCAATATCCCGGGCTAGCAGCGAGGCACGGTCCCATGCCGCAGCAGGAGGCAGGGCAGATGGCCGGGCTGGGACCACCTGTGCCACCCTGCTGCTCCGGGAGGCCAGGGACGGGAAGGACGTGCCAGGAGAGAGCGCGCAGGGCCGGGCTGCTCCAGGGCCAAAAGCAGCCCAGAGCTTCACCGGTGGCCAGCCCCGGGCACCCGAGGGCATTTCCCACACAAACACACGCGCACACACATGCACACACACACACACCCTCCCCCTTTCGACTTCCATTAAACACAAAGCGAAACATGGCTTTCGGTAAAGAAAGTCAATAAAAGGCAGCCAAAAAGAAATCGATTGCCTCAGGTCGAAGCTGATACCAGAGTGTAACTTGGAGCAGAACCACGGCCTTCTTCCCCACGTCCCCAGGTGACGTTTGCCCCCAGACTGGCTGGCGGAGTGTCCAGGGTACGGCCCTTTCCCTGCTCCCTGTGTGCCTCCAGGCAAGCCAAGATATCCCAGCTGAAAATACCCAGCTCCCATCTAAAGTACTCGTACGCCGCCCATCCCCAGCCACACGCCAGCCTCATGTGATGCTGTGGTACAACCATACCCCAAATTACAGTAGCCTGAAATCCAGACCACGTGCTGTTCTCTGCGAGAAGCGTAGTGCCGAGCTGCCTCCCGTCCCGGCAGGTGCAGGCCCAGGGAATGGACGGGGAGGCTGTGATAATCGGCCTCACGTGGTAAGCCAGAGAAACCCTCACGGGGTGAAAAGGAGTTCACGGTTTGGTTTATCGAACTGCTTAGTGTAACAAATTTTGAAGTGAAGTTTGGTTCATTAAACTTCTTTTCACTCCCACAGAGTTTTGTTAAATTACAAGAAAGCAGGCATAGATCCCTATTTTTAATATATGTTTTGCTGTGCTGTCACCCTCTGAATGCACCACAACAATTTTACTCCTGTCCCGTTGAGTCTGGGCTGGGTTGTATGCTGGTGATGCTCTGCCATCTCCAAATTACCGATTAGCAGCCAGAATAGAAACTGTAATCCAGATACACAAAACACCTGCTTCCACTGAATGTTCCTTCCATGTAATGCCCTCAGAGCTTAGCTTCCCATCCAGCCTAACTCCTCAGAGCTTTAAAGCCTCCCATGAAAAAGAGATTATTTCAGGGAGACTTGCCCATAACATCCAAGTTGGTTAGAGATAAAACCTGTAGTTAGTCCCACTTGCCTTTTGTCCCTAGCTCCATTGTGGGTTTCAGCAGTCCCACCATTCCTTGTGGTTTCTCCCCTTAGTTTTATTGCCCGTGACCCTCCCAAAACCAGCCTTTCTTCCACACCCAGCCCCGAAGCATGCATCAGCGGACAATTAGAGCACAAGCCACTTGCAAGGCTATTAGGAGTGAAAAAAAAAATAAACCTATACCGTTCCAATAATTACAATTTTTAAAGAATAAGACAAATAGAGTAATAGTGTACCTTCATGTCTGACGAGTGAAGTTAGAGTTAGCTCTATGGAAAGAAAGGCAGCTCCTTGCACCCCACTGGCAACTGATCGTCCCTTATGGCCCCATCTGTGTGAATGACTGAAAAGTTCCTCTGAGGTTTAACGGTATGAAACAGAGAAGCAGCAGCAGGGAAACTTTTTTTTTTTTTTCCTCCCCCTTCACAAATGTCCTGCTTACTCCGGCTTTTTGATCACAGAAAAAAAAAAAAAAAAAAAAAAAAAAAAAACCCTAAGCTCCCCCCCCCTTCCCCCAAGTTTATTACACCTCCAGGCTGGGTGCCCACGGGGCTGGTTTTTATTGCAGTGGCTCAGGCACCATTTATCTTTTGGCCCTGGCTGACTGGGGAGGGCCAGGGGGAATGTTATGACATGTGAGAGGAAGCGGGAGGGTGGAGGAGGGCGGTGTGAGAGTGGCTCCCTGGACTTTTTGTGCACAGTGGAATTTCCCAGGCAGGGTGAGCCCTGTCAGGGACATTCCCCTGCCAAAGAGGCTGGCAGGAAACCCCGGGCTGGCGTAATGCTGCCAAATAGGGGCTAGAAAAATGCTGACGCGAGCTTTACGGCAAGCGCAACGAAAGAGGTCTTGACAACAGCGGGGTGACCAGAAATTCGCAGCATGCAACTCTGCAGGATTTTTTTCCTGGTGTAGCTGGGTTCTCTTCCCTGACCACCTTCTGTCTGCAGTACTGTGGGTACATCCGCAAGAAGCGTTTTTATAACCCTTTCCTGTCACGGCACTACAGGGTGATCTGGACAAGGGACTGCCTGTGTAGCAGTCACACAGAAAGCAAGAGAGTGTCCTGTGGGTTTAGAACAAACAAACAAAAAACAGCTTCAGCCTTCATGAGTCAGAGCCCAGAAAAACACCTTGCTTTGGAGACTGCCTGGATTTCAGTGGGATTTTGCCTTCAGAAAAGCTGTGATGAGTTTCACAGAAGCTAGCATCTGTGCAAACTCTGCACAATCAGAAGCCTGATTAAAAACAACAACAAAAAAAGTATTTCTCTGAGTCATAGATGCATCAGATGTAAAACAGTCATTTCAGTCATTTGATTCAGTGGATACACCAGCCTTCAGAATGGGAGAAGTTCCAGGATTTTCCTAAAAAGACGGGGGCTCCACATGAATCACCCTCGCCTTTCGACTCCTTTCACCAGTGGCACGTGCCAGGATGTCTCATGGTTATTAAACGTGGCAAGCAAGGGGAGGACATCCAGATCCGAGGGCAAACATTCCCTGGCTTCAATGCTTTTCACAAACCTTTCCCAAGCAGTTAGCACATACTGTTACCAACAAGGTAAAAACACTTAATCACTTATCCCTCTGCCCTGTGCATCCCCAGTGCCTCCTGCACTGGAGTGTAAATGTTCAAAAAAAGAAGAAAAAAAAAACCACACACACACACACACAAAAACACCATCAGACACTACCCCCACCTTCATCCTGCCTCACCAAGCTGAAAGACGTAGGAGATCTCCTTCCCAAAGGTGATCATTCTGAAACCTTCCGCCTGCAGGCAGGAAATGCTGCGTGGGCTCCACCTTCCTGTTCTCAGATGCATTATATCACTGGAACATGTTCAACTGATAATACTTTTCTTCGAAATAAGGCTATTTTGTTCCAGCCAGGGCTGGCATTTGGCTGACTGCTAGCTGAAGAGCCATGGTGCAGCAGTCTTGTATAACGCATGGTAGGGCAGTGCCCCAGGCCAACCCTCGCCCAGCTCTCTTGGAGCAAAGCGTGCTGCGGTTGGAGATCCGACTGGCCTCGCAGTGCCTTCACAAGGTACTGAGACACCTCTTTGCAAAGAGAGGGCACAGAAGGACCTACATCACCAATGGCAGCAGAACATGGAGCATTGCTCTGCTCATCCACCTTCTCCAGCCCTTTTCTCCCCAGGTGTGGCAGCCTTCTGAACCAGGGCAGCTCAGGAGCTCTGTCTCCCGTGCCTTTCACCTGGACAAACAGCTGGTCCTTGCTGCAAAGAAAAGGAAAATCCAAATGGGACAAGAAATAAAAACTGGGGTGCAGAAGGGCAGAGTGACAAAGCCAAGGTCAAACAGCTGATGTGTACCCCAGCAGGAAGAGTCGTGATTTCAGTCAGAAATCAGAATACCTACTTGTAGCAGTACTTGTTGGACAGAAAAATCGGGACACCAGGATGTTAGAAATCTGTTGACACAGAATGTACATTTCAAAGAGTGGATATGAAATTGTTGGAAAACACACATATTTTAGATGCATTTTACAACAATAAAAATATAAAAATATTGTAATATTTGCTTATTACTGGAGTTCTTGATTTATTGATTTTTAAGGTAGTATCTTCTTTCCTTACGAAAATAACCTTTTATTTCTAGCTTTGCTCATTGCTGTAAAGGGAAAAATAAGAGAGCAGAAACAAATAATACAAGCACAAAGGGCAAAAAAACTGTCGATAAAGATGAAACAGAAAGGGAAGAGAAAAAATTAGAAGGAAGAAACAGCTAAGACAGAAATACCTGCCTCACCAGTGGCAAGTGACAATTCCCTGAGAGAATCTGATTCAGGCAGAGAAAAAGGGCAGACAGGACTGGAAAGCATGACTCAACTGTCCCAGGGAAAAACAGAGGGTAGGAAGGAGTGGGAAGAACTGAGTGCAGGATGATGAGGGAAAAAAAAAGTGTCAGCGTGTCCTGGTTCTTCTGCCTTTTACTTCAGGTACTTTCATGATGCCTCCCACCTGCTGAGCTCCAAATGGGCAAGTCCCACCTTGAAGCTCTTTTGGGAGATCCTTCAGAGCAAGCTGCCCTGCTGTGGGAGAGCAGTAGAGCTTGTCACATACCTAGTCCCCATCACTGCAAAAAAAGAGCGATACATGGACAGAGTGAAGAGTCCTCTATCAAGCTGAACCAAATATATATATATATATATAATCAAACAAACAAACAACAACAACACACAAAAACAAAAAACAGGCTCATGCAGATGTGCAGAAGGACCAAGCATGAGGGCAGCAGGTGAAAAACACTTGTCTATGTTCAGGGCCAGCTAGGGAAAGGAGAAAACAGCAAGTGGAGGGGCCAGACAAGATTTTTAATGGATGGCTGAACCGAGGAATGCAGACCGTCATAGCACGGACCTGCTGTCAGGTCACACAGCCTGACATGTTGTTTCCCATTGCAGGAAAAAGACATTTGAGATGGGCTGTTCTATTCCATTAAAGTTTACTTCTCCAGATGCTCTTGTGATATAGGTGGGGAAAAAATAGAGATTTAACAGAACGTTTAGGGTGGGGAAAAAAAATCATCCTCAGAGGGGCATTCTTAAGCCTACCTGAAAGTTATCAACATCTATAGTATCAACTGAATTTCATTCTAAATTGAACTCCAAATAAAAGAGGTTCATCCAGTGGTGTTTGTGCCATTCATTTTCAAGATGCAGATACTCAGGAATTAGAAGAAAACGAATGAGCATCAGCTTTAAGACTACTACATTGTGGCTCTTTTTTTTTTTTTTTTTTTTTTTTACATCTGAGAGTCACCCTGGGCTCTTTTTCAATGCCTCGAAACCCTCTTCTGGCTCAATGCATTAATGATTCACTAATCTGTTAAGCCCATACCAGCTGACAGCACTGGGATGCGGGGCAGCGCATAGTGTTCTTGCACTTGGGTTTAGTATGTGCCCAATCCGCATGTGAGGCTCATACAAAACAACTCAAACACTCTTAATTCTCTAGCAGCCTCCCACAGGCTCCCTCTGCTCCACTCCAGGCAGAGAAGTTCCTGTGCAATTCTCCGCGACAGAACCAGAGAGCACATCAGCTTATTTCACGCCCCCCAGAAAAAAAAATAAACAATAAAAAAAAAAAATGCCCACCAGAGGCTAGCAAAAGCAACAGTGAAGGAGGATGCACTAACTTGGACAGCATTTTAGTTACTGCAAATTTACGAGGGGCAATGCCAGGGCTCGGTTACTTAACAATAGAGCTCAGATCTGGGTGACCAGCACCAGAATTAACATTTCAGGTGAGACTCAGATCTAGATTCAGGGAGAAAAATAAACGTTTCCCTCATTTTAAATACATTGGTTTTGTATTGTAAATAGGACAGCTACTATGTTGGAAATTATCCCAAATCTTGCTAACTGAGGATGCAGTGTTAAACCACAGGATGAACAAGACCCATTTCAACTGTATCACGAACCGTAAGGTCTCAGCTCTTTGCCATTCCCAGTGAGCCTCCTACTGATCTGCCTGGCATTACAGGGCTCCAGTCTCACTCTGGGACACGCAGGTTCCAGTCCCTTCTGTGCCAAGCACTTGTGTCATGTGAGGCAAGTTATTCACCTTCTCTGAGTCACTGAGCAGCACATGACACATGATGAAAGCCTGTCTGCGGACGGCTCCTTACTCTGGTTATAAATGTTTTGGTTCTATTTTAAAAAGTTCCCCACCTCTGTTATCTGCCATGTCTACATACACGTGTATACGTGGCTGTGTAAACAAGCTGCAAGCAGAAAGTCTTGCAGCGATACCTACACCCAACAAATGAGTGCTACGACATTGCTGTCAGGGAGGTGTAGTAGAGAAAGAGCAGCCTGGATGAGAAGAATTGTTCCATTTTGTTGCCTGTGGAGAAATATAAATATATAAATATATATTTCAGAGTGTCATAGCCAAGGAGTGACTGCATCCCACACAATTAGCATTGCCTTTGAAAACCTTCACATTAGGAAAGTTAGGGATTTGGTTATCTCCTTAGTGTCAAAGGACAAGACCTTTGCATGATGTCCATCCGGGGGGGCCCCCCCCCCCATCCCTTTTTGCTTCCCCTCTTTCCTATCCCTCACTCCCACTGGCTCTCTAAGCATGTCCATGGCCTGATCTCACACCACACTGAAAAACATCTTAATCTTTGCAGCCCCTCTGCTCCTCTTTTTGGCTAAGAGAGCAGGTGGGACACAATGGCAGTGTGCTTTGCTTTCAGTTTCCAGAGCAGAACGCAGGGGAAGCTGCTTTGCCACTGCCCTATTACCTAGTTAGTGGCTGTCAGGTGGCATTGCCTCCAGCAGGCTGGGGCTTGAACTTGCTTCTGTTTTAGCGGAACAACCTCACATAAGAGCAGCACCCTAAATCACACCACAGGACACGGCATCACACCCTTCCTCCTTCAGTGGTCAGCATCAAACGAGAGGGGGAACAGAAGAACAGCGCAGACGCTTTGCAATCCTGCCTCAGCATACTCTCTTACAGCGCCCATGAACTTGTAGGTGAGGGATTTTTCCAAGTCAAGCAGGGCATTATTGGCTATGCACACAGGAACTCAGTGCACAGGGCAAGGCACCCTGCTTACTTGTTTCACAGCTGTCAATCCCAGCCACAACATAACCCCAAGGCAATTCGACAGCAGTCCCCTCATTGATTCCATCCTGGCCCTCAAGCCACCCCAGCGGCTCTTAGATCTGTGCAGCAGCTCCTTTCCTCTCCCCTGTGACTCTGCAGGCACCCCTCTTGTCCTGGCATGGAGCAGGCATGCAGCCAGGCACTGCAGGATTTCTTCCATTACTTGGAGTAAAAATTGTTTGTAAGCTAGAGAAGCCATGACCACACTGCATCTCTTCTGCTCTTCACACTGCTTTTTAAAAATGAAATGGCTCAAGGATTTTCCATGGGCCATCTGGCCTTTAAAAGCCCTCAAAGGAAGAAACCTCTGTTATGTACAAAGCTTTCTTACGTGTCAGGACTGTTATGCTGACAAGAGGAAACATCATGTTTCAGCATTACGTCTCATGCCAGGCTTGTGCCACTTGCACAGACCAATCCCCTCCAAATGTACATTATCAGAGGAAAAAAAAAAAAAATCAAGTGATTTTAATCTATAAACCACTGTATAAAACTTCTAACCAACACGCAACACAAAATGTAATAGGTAAAACGAAGGGAAATATGACACACTTCTAAAGCAGCTACAAAAACAAAAAGGAAAGTTATGTGGGATTTGGGCAAACAAGATAAACTGATGCTAAATCAGATAAAACAATTCTAGTGCACAAACTTGCCCTCTTTACTAGGAACTTTTTATTCCTTTAGCTTTTTGGCTATTTGAATTGCTTTTCTGATCACATCAGGAAATAAAATACATTACAGCCTTCTCTGCATTGTAAGCATTTCAGTAACATACATAAAATAGAACAAAAAAGCCTTGAAAACAAGTTATTTTTCTAACATACAGAGTCCTGCACTGCTGCCAAGAGATAAGAAGAGCCTTCCAAACAGTCTAAATATGAGTGTAAACTAAGCACAAAGAAGTGAACTGAACAAGAGCTTTATAAATTAAATACGCATTTTGTGACAGACTTCTTTTTGCTTTTACTTGAGTGGAAAGATGCTTACACACTTCTGCAACAAAAACAATGCAAAAACCCCAATACTCTTACTTTTCCCAGAAGACAACTTCAAATCTTTGTTTTTGTAACATGTCCATGGAAGCATCATCTATAGCACATAAAAAGCCATACAGACCCTTCTAGTAAGGAAAGTTCCTGTTTTTGAAATGCTTACGTTTAACAAGTAAGAATAATGAAGAGTGGTAATTTGAATCTTAAATAAGATGTGCAATAATGTTGTGTAGCAGAAGAAATTAGAAGCAACTGAAATTGAAAAAAAAAGAAAAAAAAAAAAAAAAAAAAGCAATGGCAGCTACTACTTTTATCCTCTTTCATCTAGAATTCGAATAACATTTCCAGTAACCTTCCGGAATCATGAAATCTGCCTAACATGATATATGAAAAACAAGATTCTCGAACAACCAGTACCAGAAAATCACTGGGTATCAGTCTAATCTGTAAAATAGAGAATACTCATTTTATAAATTGCTCTGAAGTCTTCTGATAAACACCATTAAAATACAAAGCCTTTTCCACCAGTATCTGAGTTGCATATGGAATAATTAAATTAATATAGAAAAAACCCTCCACTTTGAAAGGTCAATAGTCAAATGGCTCAGGATGGGAATGAAAATATCAAAATCAATACAGTTTGTTCCCTTCAACTGAAGAGAATGGAAAGGAAAACAGGGCTTTGAAAGTCTCATGAAATAATTTTTTACATGTAAATTAAAATACTTAACTGACAATGGAGAAATTCCTTTGCAGTCCTGTATCCTATTAAGTAACTTGAAAAAATAACCAACCTCTTAAGTCCTCATTAAAATCCATTTAGAAGTTTAAAGATTTCATGAAGATGATTTAAAAATATTTTATTGCTTCTGATTATGTTTCTACACACAGTCCATATACAACTGGTGCAATGGGTAACAAAGGAGTATAGAAATGAAAACAAGCTTCCAGTTAACTGAATGACAGAAGCAGAGCATCCCCAGTCTTCATCTTTCAGCAGTACTCACTCCTCAGTTTCTCCCGTTCTTCTCCCTGTCTACTCCAGATCCCAAAGAATTAACTGGCTATTTCCCTCAAGTTCATGACCTATAAGTTAATCTGTTATTAATAATAATAATAATAATTTAATCTAATTAATCTAAAAGGTAGATGTTCTATCAGACTGTGATTAGATATTTGCTAACAGCAATCCAGTTCTCTTCCTTTCAGTTTTCATAACATTTGAAGAGATCCATTTTTTTCTCTTTCCGATAGCTAACAGTGATGAAAAAGTATCTGTTGAAGAGCAGCAGTGAACACTGAAGCATTCAGAGAAGAAACACGTTGCTACAGCTCTTTCACACATGATACGGCTTTTTGAGGAAAACCAAATGGTTAGTCCACAAATTAAATAGTATCCTTCAAAGTAAAAGTTTGCAGTCTTATTTTCATTAACATTACTTTAACATTATTTGGATAGATTTGTTATTCAGGATGAAAGCCTTATACTCTACCCATTTCAAAAAAACACACCTAGAAAAGATGAAAGGTCATTTTGCATTGTGGTGGCTTACCTTCCCAGACCTGAATTGGTATGGTCTTCTCTTAGCAGCGGATAAATTTCCATTAACATATTAAAGTAAGAAACACTTACCTAAAGCTAATACATGGGCAGATACTATGTGAGACAGCTGTCAGTAGTAACTGGCAAATTGGACCGCCTTAATTCTGATCTGAAAAGCTAAGAATAAATGTTTTTTTGATGTATGCAACTCCTCCGGTCATTTTTAAACATGTAAAAAATATAAGTTTATATATGGTTGCTACTGACTTTTACATGCTAAAAGCATTTACATTTGGTTTTAAAACAGTCCTTAGTTGTCCTTTAAAATGAAACGAAAAATCAAAACACTGTTCCTCTAGCTAGTAGCATTAGCTCTCTTCATGTTACAGCAATAACAGCACAATCTTCCTACACATGGCACCAAACCTGGCAGAGAGTAAAACACTTCTGATATGAAGCTTATTTCAAGTACTGCACTATGTGCAACCAACCCATTTATTAATTTTCATCTTCACGGTTGGCTCACAAAGAATCAGTTGCCATATTCACTTTAAGCATTCTGAATTTCTTGAGAAACACTCCATGTGTCTTGACATTTCTCTCAGCAAAGCCACTGAGAAAGCCCTCCTTTGGAACCAGAAATAAGACAACACTGAACACACCTCTGCGACATAATCTGGGGACCGAATTTAATCAAAACACTAAAACAAAGTGTTACTGATTACAGCTGTAGACAAGTTCAGTCAAATTAGCAGCAGCAAACACCGCTGCGAGAGGCCCAGGAGCCACCTGCTTTCACACTGGGAAAAAAAAAAAAAAAAAAGGTAAACATTTACCAAGCATCTGCATGAAGGGCAATCCCATGTGTGTTTGGCTTTTGGGTGGGATTTCTTTTTTTCTATTCTTTATACTGGCAGCAGTGAAGCTGATCAAGTGATAAAATGGTCAAACAGAAGAAGGAAAAGGAGGACGTCATCGCTCGGCCATGACACTAGCGTGTGCCAGGCTTACGCTGTTACCCATTTGCAAAACATCATCAAGTGCATTCAAGTAACTTGGCTTTTCCATACAAGCGCAATGGACATCTGTATGTACAAAAGCACGGACCAGAAGCTCAGCTTTGCAGGAGCATAATGGAATATGTTTATCTAACAGGGAAGGGAATCACTTTCATTAGGAAATGTCTCAGGCTTCAAATAGGCAAGCCTGCAATTTTAACGTAACTCGCAGAAATTGCCTGAGACAGCATCTTCGCTGAGATCATAACATACATATTTCTCTGTCACAGATAAATCAAGAAGTAGACAGTGTATCAAAGCTCATAAGAGATTCAGTAGTACAGGAAACCAAACCAAAATATTGGCTACTTGCATTATTTAGCAGCTATCTGTAAACACCAAGGGTGCCTAACTAGTGTGCTCTATTGAATTTCAGCCCATTATTGATGGCTTAATACTACAGACATTTTGATTGTGCTTCCTTGACTAATATTAGTGGCTTTAGGACACCCCCTTTGTATTTCTAATTAGGACTTCAAAACGAGAACAGACATTGTGCTTCTCAGGCTGACAGAGGACTGCAGGGGATGCCCCTCAAACTGTGGGATACGGGAAAAGACCGATCCCCAAAATCTCATTCCCGAGGTTCCAGGCAGTTCTGAGCAGCGAGGCCCATGCAACAGAATCCGTGTTGTACAGATTAAGCATACAGTGCAGACAACTAGTAAAGCTAATAACCCACACAGTTCCCTATCGAATCTTGTCAATTTAAGGTGCTCTGTAATAATCTGAGATAGAAAGGGTAAGGCTGAAGGGAATCAGCCTCACAGGAAGATACGGCCTGAACACTCAGCTCTTCTCTACCACCCTTCAGAGCTACCAGAGTTACGGCCAGCCACTCTTACCGCATACAAATACAGTAACCAGAGCTCTTCCACACCATCCAGCAAAAACTCGATAGCTCTGACAAAGACCAGCTTTACTTCAGCCACAGCAAAACGTGACATAGGATACCTACTTGTGCTAAGTTTGCAGAGGGCACACATAAGATAGAAATGCATCTATTTGATTCCTAACAATAACTTCTTTTGGGTGCAAGTTATGTGGCAAGTAATGAGCCAGAGACATCTCCCAAGCATCCACAAAGTGCACAGCAATTCCTGAGAACATTTTCCTCATGACAGAATCAAGCTGAAGGGAATACCAGTCACTGTTAAAGAGGCTCACTTCTGGCCCGAGCTCCTGAACATTTGCGGTTCTGATGATGATTAAAGTCTTGGGGCTGCGATCCAGCAGTTGAATGACTGACCTCCGAATGTTCCTCAGCCGCCGTATGTACACTTCCACGGGGAAAGTGCTGAAGTGGGACCATATAGTTATGGCTATCACGGTGTTTCTCCCACCCACAATGCCATTCAGCTCGTTGGCAATGTAGCGCAGTTCACTGCTAAAGACGGTTGTAAAGCGAATGGGTGGCCCGTGACAGCGGAATTTCAGTAGGATATTGTGCTTCAGGTCCACGGACATAAAAGGGCCCACGTTCTTAGGGCTCCCCAGATTAAATTCCACTAGATCTGAAAACCCAAGAGCAAACATTAGCAAAAGATGGCATAAGAGATCAAACTATCAGCAAGAGTCTAGGATCACAGGGCAACAGTAGCAGTACACGAGCAAATACTTAATTCTAAGAACCCAAAAATGAAATTGAAGATGAGCATTGTAAGTGTATTCCAAAGTGGAGTATACCAGTATTGAAATCTGCAGGACAGCACACTATACTTTCAAAAGGCTGTCAATGCTTTTTCCAGCTTTCCCCAACTGTTTCTCTCCTGTAAAAAAAGGAAATTTCTAAATAGACACCTTCGGTCACTCTTGCCCTATGAATCCAGAATTCTTGGCAACCTTTCTGGCAACATCCGGACTCCATTAAATTTAAATTTAAATTTAAATTTAAATTCAAGTGGTCGACATTAAGGAGTCTCAAAGTCTGCATTTCAACACAATTGAACCACTTTGGGGTGGTGAAAGAGGAATACTTACTTGGCTACTGAAATTCTGTTGTTTAAGGAAAAGTTAAAATAAGGGAAATGAAAGAAAGAGCTAAAAACCAATCAACAGTAACGGAAGTCACTTGCTTCCTGAAGTCATTCTGTTACTTCACTTCATCCCCAAATTACTTCAGTTACTGGGCTCCTGCAAAGCCTTATACAAGCACCCTACATGAGTTTTGTTGTGCCCCCTCATGGCCACATATTAACTCACAAGAGCAGTAATGTCCTTAACTGGTGAAACATTTTATAGACAGTTTTACAGATAACTTGGGGCTCTTTTTCCCAAAGGCCTATAAATTTCCAATGTTTGCTCAAACGTATGACTGACTTTCTGTCAGCACTTCTGGCCATGTTTTGCCGTCCCTCTTCCTTTTGATTTGTCATTATCATTTAATAAGATCAGCTGCATCTGAGATGCAAGAAATAAAGCTTTGCAAAGGTCTTTAAGGACAAAAACAATTTAGAAAAATAACCTGGAACAACTGATGTCAGATATTCAAACCACTGCCTTATTGTAGAGTCTCCAAACAAGTGGATTACTTTCCCTTGTAAGCACTTGCTTATATCATCTGACTTGTTAAAATGATGGATCCAGTGTGTTCTTGGCCTCCAGTAGTCTTCATAGTAATAACCTGAAGGGGAAACTGTGGGATCTTCAGCTCTGTCCATACTGCTTGAATCTGGAAGAAGAAATTCCTCTGAAATTAACATAAAACAAAAAAAGCCTCCATAACCGTCATGGCCATGGATACAGTTTAAAGCGAAGTAATATGATATACAACATCAGAAAGCTCAGTGCAACACATTCCTGTAAGCCCAGATATTTTCCCCACTATTTCTGCAGCGAAACCTACTGCTACTGACACCTGACCACTTACAGTTTAACCGTATCTTTGACAATGATTAAACATAAATAAAATAAATTAAGTAGCTGACATTTTTCACATTCAGACAGAAGTGCTCAAGCTTGGATGCATGCAAAAGGTTTAGGGGAATACAGGGAGAAAGATCAGCAGAGTACGTGATGCTTCCAGTCTGGACAGGATCCCAGAGCTCAGAAGCCCCACTATCCTCCTTCCAACAAACATCTGCAATCCTCTGCGCCGAAGTGCACTTCTCCCCTCTAGCGGCCAGCCTGCCGACCAGAGAGGACGTGCAGCTGCTGTGCATTACTGGCGCTGCTCTGCAGGAGCAGCCTCTCCCACGGGAGCACCAGGCACCAACCCCAAGGTGAAAACATGCAGGGGGCAACTTGGTACCACGCATAGTTGCTTAAAATAAATAAATCCTTCTACTGAACAGCCCCCACACTGACACTACTCCTGCCCCAACCACACATGCTGTAAGAATTAAATCTGAATCATAAGGACTCCAAAACTAGGAAATGCCAGAATTACAGTTATCGACAGTAATTTCATATGCCCTTTGAATGTATAAATTATGTTAATTTTTAATTCCAGGGGTTTCATACTTTCTCTCTGTTATCTAGCCCCTTCCTCTTTCGGTGCCTGGGATAGGATGCCCTCTGAGGAGCAATTAGACTACCCCAGGGAAAATCTGTTCTACAGGACTCCTGCTCACCTTGCAGAAGTTGGACAACATGCTGCAATCCAGGGCCAGAGGTTACAGGAAGAGAAGCTGCAATCTCATGGTTACGTCAGTCAAAAATGGACATATTTTTCTTAGTATCCAGTGTGATACAAGCACATTTGTTGAGGTCATTAAGTACAGGTTCCTCCTTTACCACACATCTGTTCTAATACCTGGGCCTGGGAATGTGCTGACTCACACTGGCACACAGAGAATCACAAAGCCACAGCCTGAACAGAGAAGTTTTCTATGGCAGTAAACTGAGCAAGCATGGAGCTGCTCTCTGGCACCAAAACCAGTAGCAGGGACCAGCCACGTCCATCTGTTAAAACACTTTTCCACACCTTGGCATGGAGATTACCTGGCTAAGAAAAGCCCCTGGCCTGTCACAGCTTGCAGCTGTTTGGGAATACACACGTCAACGTGGCCAGAATCATGCCAGGGACCACTGTAACTACGTAGAGGACTGGCAGGGGAGTTCCAGCGCCCAGAGGCATCTTCTGGTAGATTCATTATAACACAGGTGCAGCCAAACTATTTAAATACTCAAAATCCAAACAAAACAAAAATTGATGAATAAATAAATCAGGCCACAGGCAACTTTGAACACCCATCCATAACTGTAAATTATGGGCCTTGCTGTTTCTATGCAAAATTCTGTGTCTTACATCAGTAGATGCTAGCCTCCTTAAACCTTACAGGGACACCGTAACAAGCAAACCGCTGTGTTTGCATAACACAAAGACTATAGTCTTCGTTACCACAGAAAAAGCAGTTAGAAAACAATGATCAGAGGAGGATTAGAGGGCTGCAGCCCCTCTCCTATGAAGGAGGGAGTTGGGGTTGTTCAGCCTGGAGAAGAGAAGGCTCCAGAGAGACCTTGTAGCAGCCTTGCTGTGCCTAAAGGAGGCCTGCAGGAAAGGTGGGGAGGGACTCTGTGTCAGGAAGTTTAGGGATAGCACAAGGGTAATGGCTTTAAATGAAAAGAGGGGAGATTTAAATTAGATATAGGGAAGAAATTCTTCACTCAGAGGCAGTGAGGCCCTGGCACATGTTGCCCAGAGAAGCTGTGGATGCCCCATCCCTGGAGGTGTTCCAGGCCAGGCTGGATGGGGCTCTGGGCAACCTGGGCTGGAGGGAGGTGTGGAATGAGGTGGTTTTTGAGGCTCCTTCCAGCCCAAACCATTCTGTGGTTCTAAAATCTTATCTTTGGATAATTTCTTAAATAATACATAGCAAATAAGGCAACAGTGCTGATGAAGAAAGAAAAAAAAAAGACTCAAAAGCAACCAATTAATAACGTTGACTCATCTAATCTGCATGAAATAATTGTTCAAAGGAAAAAAAAAAAAAACATCATATGGTCATTTAATTAAAGATGAATTCATTATGCAACCTCACAACTTCAATTCTTTTGCTTCTTAAGTTTTGGTGTAAACATTTTGCTTTTTTTTTTTTTTTACCTTTTTAATTAATTTTAAAATTAGGTGTACAAAAAATACATAGAATAAGATATTAGAACAACCTGTAAAATCACATTAAACCTAACTCCGAAATTTGAAATCTGTGTTCAGTACCATACCAGTTTCGCTCCAGAATTCAGAGACATTACTTTGGGATTTTAAGGAGGAGGGTAAAAGCTCTGACTTGAATAGTTACAAACCAAGAATAGACAGCAGTTTGTATTTCAGAAAAATGAAATTTTAAAAAGAAACTTGATCTACATTCACCCACAAACAGAAATGTATATGCAAAAACAACAGAATGAGGAATTTAAGTACGCATCAACCCTAGGAGTCATACACCCGCAATCTTTATTGCAAAGTATTGAATTGACTTATTCAGAGACTGTTCCTGTTAGGAGGAATTTCCCTGAGGAATATTGTGCCACTCCTATCTACCCTTTCTAACCCATCATTAATCCTCAGGAAAAACAGACAGGTTTTGATCATCTGTATCCTGAAAGAAGGGTAACATAATCAAATTTCAAATGTGCAGCAGTTTCTCTGAGAAAACATAAAATTAGACAACAAAATCCATCTCATCTAAAGGGTCTGGAGAAAGAAAGGGGGAAATACTGCTGGCCTAATAGCAGATTTTTTTAAGTGAACAGCAGAAGTAAAAATCAAGAAATGCTGTAGGCTGCTTTCTCTTAGGACATGATTGCTCAAGTCATGAACTCTACCTTTAAAATCTCCTACAGCCTTATAGAAAAACATCTGAAAAGCTTTCAATTATGAAGTAATTCTCTGCGTATCACATTTTATGCAGTTTTTAGAGGCATTAAAAGCATACACGTGAATATGAATAAATCCTTTAACTTAACATAGATTGTATTTTTGTTCTGTGTTTACACACCATACAGAAAACTTAGGTTCTGTTCCACAGCTTTAGGTTATGAAAACCTGTGGTAACACAAGTGATAGTAACAATTAAATGCAAATTGTCTAAAATCTATTACCTTAACTCTCAACGAAGAAAAGTAAACAGGAAACACCTCACAGCCAGTTTTGCTAGATTAACCAGAGTGTTTGGAGAGCAGCTACTTTCAGACATTTTCCCTCTCAGTAAATGCCAGAAAAGGCACTTTTGGCAAAAGAACAGAAAACTGCTATTCTTTTTGCTTTATTTTTTTTCTAAAAATCACACTTATGTATGTAATTTTAGACAAATTTGCTATTAGCCCTGAGCTTATATTACAGTAGCACCCAAAAATGTTAATCTTCAACACACAAATTTTAAAGTATATTTCCATTCCATGCTATGAAAGCAAATAAATCCATTACTACTCATTCTTCTAGTTCTTTTTACAGATTTAATTATAGGTTTAATTATCAATTAGGAAAAAAGAACCTTATAAAATTCACTTCACCTGTAAATGGCCTGGGCTTTACAATCACTGAGTCAGGTCCACTGGAGAGTATCGGCCTTTTGATATTCACATCACTTGAACGAAAAATAAAATAATAATATTATTAGGCTGTAAAATTTGAAGTTAATATCACCATCACTTTTTCTTAATCCACTTCAAGTAAGCACACAGGGCTCACAATAAGATTTTTTGGTATTTATGTTTACTCCATATACCTGAATGCATCACGTGTCAATTTCTTTAAGACCACTACCACTGTTCTGAGGCACCATTCAAGATTTAAGAGCACCAGGACACAAATCTCATTCACATTTTCACTGGTACAAACCTAGATAAAGCTATCAGGGTATTAGAAGTATGTTACATGCTTTGAGGGATTAACCACAAGGACGGGAAGTTCCCAGCTTGCGGTGTATGTACCACTGCCCGGAGGCAAACCACTTGCAAGGGTGTGCTGCAAAAGCAGCTCCCAGCTCTGCCTGATCTCTGTAGCTGCTTACCACAGTAAATACCTCAAGTCGAGGTGGCTACCACTTTGAGCCTCTGCAATCCCACGGCACACAGTGGAGCTTGTGGCAGTCCAGCACAATCACCACCTGCAATTTTAGCTCTAGGCTGTGCTACCGGTGGTGTGACCGGGATAACAGTACTACCAGTCAACATCCAACCCATTTCAGACACCTCCAGCAAGGACTTCCAGCAGTACTGCAATTTGCTGAACGTGGAGACAAAGCTCATCCCCCTAAAAACCGAAAGCCATCAGAAGTGCTTCAGTGCTTCTTTGTGGACATCACAGAATTCTGATGATTTTGTGTTGCATCCGCATCCCTACTGTACAACTACTGTGACAAAGGCAGAGTTCTAATGCAAAGCTCCTGTTTTGTCTTTTGATGCTGTTTTACAGAGAACTCTCTTCTGATTTTTTTCTCCACTTAAGAAATAAACTATTTGGAATTTCTATAAGCCATTTCAGTCAAGAATCTCAGAGCTGAACAAAACAAAAACGAGCTAAGGAAATGTCACAATCCCATTTGTAAGGATCACCAATCAATATAATATCAGCCGTATTTTACCGGCGATATGTCTGAGCCACAGCAAGTCAAAAGATCCACTTACAGACTTGATAAGGAACAGCCCTGTCCCTTCCCTAATTCAAGAGCTGCTCCCCTGAAGTCTGTCCCAATCCAAGCCTCAGGCTGACATACTGACAAAACACTTCACTTCCCCACCTGTTTTGGAGAGCAAGGCAGTAGCCTACAACTACAATTCTGACACAGCACAGCAGCTGTCTGATCTCAGCTGAGGGTATAGGCCAAATCAGTTGCCTTATGTGTACCCACGCACTAAAGATATTAAAAAAAAATCTGAATCCAGAGGAAAGAGATGACTGAAATTATCCTAATTTGATACCTTACATAACATGCACAAATCATTTCCACTTCTGTACAAACCTATTGCTCAGCAGTTTGTTCTGCCAGGTGTTTTCTTCATGACAGACTTAGTTACGCCTAACACTTCAAAGTCGTACTGAGCATTATTGTTGCATTACATTAAGGACGTCCTTTGCTGAGGATAAAAACAATTGATACTCTGTGCAAAAATAAGCTTAAAGCCTGGACCATTTTTAAGTAGTCCAGACTCTGCCAAAAATAAATCTTAAAGCATTGTTACCAGTATTTCAAGAATAGGTGTGGAAACAAATGTAAGGAAACAGTCCCCAAAACCACCACCAGACTTAGACAGCAATCTCATGTGAAATTCAGCAGGTGTGCCCAGGACTGAACACAAAGCATGGAGAGAGGGCTACATTCAGGTTTCTTTAGTTTAACATTACTGTACTCTTGCATGGCTGGATGGAGGGGAAGAGAATATTCAACTACTCACATCAAACACCTGCTCCTTCAGGTACATTCCTCCTCTAAGGCTGGCAAACAATCATATTTGTCCAATAACCTAAACTTTGTCTTGAAAAAAATAAATACTTGACCGCATACCTATAAAGTCAATAACATACATACCTTTGGAAAAAAAGGCTTTCCTCATGTGTCAGAAGACCTTTTTGATATCCACCCTTGGCATGGCTGATTCGGCTGGCACAAGAGAGTTTTCGTGGCTTGTAACAGAACCATGGCTCACCCGTGTATAGATCTGTGAAGTTACAGACTGGAAGATCTCCAGGCAAGCATACGTTACACTCAGTAGTTTCTGAATACCTCCCAGACTTGAATGAGCTTTTGAAGTAGACCCTGTCAGGCCTTTCTTCTCGTAAACGCAGGAGTACTTGGATCGCTTCACTTGGATGGACAAGTGTCACAGATACTTTGACCTCTCCTGGCCAAAGCAAAATAAAAAAGACTTTGTAAAGGCCATTATGGCAATCTACAATCCTTCCTGTCGCTCCAGCTTTCAGCAGAGGAGAGTGGATTCGTGCCTGTAGATAGTCTCCACCATATTGCTTGGGTTTTCCTTGGAAATCCTTCATGCGAACGAGCACCTCTAGCTGATCACCCACCTTGAAGAACCCCCTAGGCTTCACAATCACAAAATCGCTATGGACCGGATCAGTGCTTTGTAAAAAAGCAATTTTGTCATCGGGGGGCTTTGGCCATTGTATTGCAGCAAGCAATGATTCCTGTTCCACTTGTTCTCTTTTGGACAAAGTCTGCTGCTCATAACCACAGTAAGGCTTCCTGGTAATTTTAGTTGTCTGTGATAGAGAAGGCTGGTCATTGTTTTCTGTTATCCAATTTGATCCTGAAACTGTGTCGTCATCCAGGTGCTGGGAAGGGAAAAGAATACCTGAAACTGTTCTGTTAAATACAACACTGTGACTAACAGATGTTTTCTCAAGGCATGGCCCTCAGAATTGGAGTTTGTTTTACATAGTTCTGAAGCTAACCAAATGAAGCAGCTTTACTAGAACACACAAATCTATTACCTTGACCGTGAATTTCTAAAGAAACAGTTGTGTGATCTGTGGTTACTCAAAAATAATTTTATCCTTCTCTAGCAAAGAGACTTTTATATAAAGCATACTGAGTATTTCTGGCGTAGTATCGTTGCTACTAGTGTATTCTGTAAATATCAGCACTGTGAAAAAATTATGGAAGATCATACGATTAAACAGCTAAGTAAATCAAATTTAATTTCCTTACTGTAATCTTAAAGCACTATGCTGGTTTTGCCCAGGACAGAGTTAGTTTTCTTCATAGTAGCCCACATAGTGCTATGTTTTAGATTTGTGATGAAAATAGCGGTGACAACACACCAATGTTTCAGTTGTCGCTGAGCAGTGCTTACATAGAATCAAGGTCTTCTCTGTTTCTCAAGCTGCCTGCTAGCAAGTAGGCTGGGGTGCCAAAGAAGCTGTGAGGGGACACATCCAGGACTGCTGACCCCCAGCTGATCAGAGGGATGCCCCATACCACACGGGGTTGTGCTTAGCTGGGTGTGGGGGAAGAAGTTTGCCAGGGATGCTGTTGCTCAGGGGACTGGCTGGGCATTAGTGAGCTGGTAGAAAGCAATTACATTTTGCATCACACTTTTAAAAACACATTGGTGGCAAAATTATATATATATATATATTTTAATTATCTTTATCTTAACCCACAAGCTGGTTGTTGTTTGTTCTTCTTTTAATTAAACTTTTGCCCTTCCGATTCTCTTCTCCATCCCACTGGGGATGAGGAAGTGAGCAAGCAGCTGCACGGTGCTTAGCTACCTACCAGGGTTAAGCCACAATGAGCACAATGAGGTCTAATAGCTGCCCAATATAATGCAAGGAAATAGGCTTTCTTTGAGACAGTATGCTGCAAATTAATTTAATGCACCCTTTGGTCATGCTGTCAAGGGAAGCCTGCTGCATGTAGCAGCTGTGGTCATTTCTCAGGTCACATTCACATCGCTTCTCATCTAGTTAGCTAAACTTACACCTTGAATATACACAAAATCAGCAGTTAGTAAGTATTTAATTGTCAGGGTATGTGTAACAGAGGTTATCCATATTTCACATAGAAACAAAATATGATACATCTTTTTTCAATCAATGATGAAAGCTATACAAAGTATCATTCATAGGACAGCACAGCTTATGCTAGTTTAGACTTTAAAGTTGTTTTTTAAAAAAACTGCACTATTTGCAAAGTTTTAAAAGCTGGTTGTACTTACCCATATCCTAGTCTTTTCTGTTCCCTTCCTCCATAACTTACTGCTCAGTAGCATACTAAAATCCCCAGCACTTATATTAAACCTCTCCATTGTTACTTAGAGTAAGAGGATATTGAGTACATCGTGATGTAGGACAGATAAAGAAAAGTTTGTTTGATTTCCACATTAACAACTAAACATGAAATTGTAAATTGTTACATTTTATTTATGTTTTAGCTGTAAAAGATAAATTAACAAGTGCCCATGGATACACATGGTGTGGATTTTTTGTTGTTTTTCTTGTTTGTTTTGTTTGTTTGGTTTTAATTATGGTTTATAATAGAACCACACACAAATACAAACATCTCTGCATGTTACTTTTACCAACCCAGTAAATTGCAGGCAACACTGAGAATGAATCTCAAAGACAGATCACCTTTAAATCTCACCTGCATGCATACCAGGCTTCTGTCTTTGGATACCTTCCCATTGTCTTCCTTTCTTTTGTTCAAGTGTATGCATGGCATAGATAACACTACATAGAAAGATTTTTAAAAAAATAAGCATATATTTAAACACATCCAACAGGCTGGTAAGTATGTCTGAGTCAGCAAAGGAGGGCTGTGAGAGGAGAACAGGTATGTGCACAACTCTTGGGTTCAGTGTACACTCTCAACAGAAAGTTTAAATATTTTAAGCTGGTTCTTCAAGAGGTGGGAGTGGGAAGGGATGGAAAAGATGTACATATATATATATGCTTCCAAATGAACAGCAGAGACACAGCTACCTAAGAAAGCCTTAAAAACCAAGCCTATCACCATTTTAACTTTCTATAAATTTATTCACAGTTTTTAACCTATTCTTGCTGTCCAGGATTTGCAAGATGTTGTTTGTGACCAAGCTAGCCTTTCTGAAATCTCTCCAAGGGCATATCTAAATCTTTCAGTAGAAAATAGTGCAGAGAACACTGAGCTGACTCACACAGTCACAAAACAAAGCAGAGAACATAGTTCAATGTTTCTCAAACAGTCTACCTACACAGACTTTCTTTCACAGCACCAGGCCAAAGCTCCTCACTTGTATGCAGATGAGGTCCTAGACAAGCTCTGTCACCTCAACTCAAGCATCTCCTGGTTATGGTAAAGCAGAATTGACCACACCACAAATACTTCCTCAATCAGTCTTCAAGGAGGAAGGGAAGCAAAGAAAAACAACCAACCAACCCACACCACACCCTCTCCACAAGGTAAATTCAAATCTTTTCCATATCCTGAAGGACCATTCTTTCTGTAACATCCTTGTTCATCTTTACAGTTCTCTTCCAAGCCCAAACTAGACTGTATTATTGCAGAATTATAAGCTAATGTATGAAAGTAAGCTATACCATGTACAGTATTCACAGGAGAAGATATTACGGAGATTCACTTTTCCAATGAAGGCAAGGAAAGCTTCAGAATCAATTCATTTACTGAAGATCCTTGACTGGAATAGAAAATCTTTGCAAACCATCTTCCTTTTGGAAGTGCTTCTCAGGCTCATTTCCAAACAAGAACTCAAACTCTCCTTTCTCTATGGATAGGCATGGCTTGCCCTGAAGTGGATTGATAGGTCAGTTTACCCCCACTCCATTCCCTATCCCCTCTTTCATTGGCATTTACAAAGCTCTCTGACTCCTGCATGATAAGAAGTGATGCTGAGTCCAGTCAGAAGCCTGCCATGCCGAACTGTGGGCTCTCTACTCTAATCAGCAGTAAAAACACAATCATATTTCTTGCGGTAAGACAGATAAAAAGTATTCCTCAAGATTTCTCAGAAGTCCTCTTCCTTTATCTTGTATGGACTCTTTTACTTTTTAATGCAATCTCCATATTGAACAACACTGGCCCTGCTTTATTTTCATATATACTCCATTCAAGATGTCTTGGTTTT
The DNA here is from genome assembly GCA_011075105.1 of Heteronetta atricapilla. Classification (NCBI taxonomy): domain Eukaryota; kingdom Metazoa; phylum Chordata; class Aves; order Anseriformes; family Anatidae; genus Heteronetta; species Heteronetta atricapilla. The sequence continues at coordinate 89,871,689 of CM021731.1, read as the reverse complement.
GAGTGCGGGTCCTAACATCTGTTTATTTGCTGCATTCTAAAGTTAACCAGAACACAAATGTAATCACAGAGTAATGTAATGGATGTCTACTGAGTAAACAGGCAGGACAGAATAGATTACACTTCAATTAAGCACAAACAAATCCACAAGCTGTTCCTGGTGCACAAGAGATATGCCATAAGCAGGAAAAAAAGGAAGCTGCATTTTCAGAAGAGCTAATGAAATTTTCACCTCAACTATCCAACTTTTAGCATTCTTGCTGCCGAATAAGCAAAAACTAAGTATAATGTATAAGCCCAGCCTGACAATCACACTCTCAGAGATATGTCCCTGCCATGTTGCCCCTGCTCATGGCAGGGGAGATGGAGTAGAAGATCTTTAAAGTATAGTGATCTTCCAAGTCAAACAACTCTATAATTTTATCATATTCTAAAACAATTACTGGGGAATTGTTTAGAACTGCAATGAACACTTGTCCTTGTTAAGTGCAAAAACATAGGTGGCTGGTTAAAAAAAAAGAAGAAAGAGATGAATATTTCAGTTGCTGCTGAAAAGGTGTAACTCCATCTATATTTCAAAGTCCTATATCCTCCATCAGCCGTAACTGTTGATCTGGCCTAGTACATCAGGAGCAATTGCCATAAACCTGTGTGTGCCACTATTAACATCAGAGCAGGAAACATCACAGGACATTCTCAGATGACAGGCATGGCAGTTTAAAAAGTAGTTCAAGTTCATCTCAATAGAGAATCTTAATTAATGCAGCAGACAATGTTTGAAACTGAACAAACCCCATTTACTGAAAGACCAGTCATCTTATTTTATGTATTTTACCAAGTACTTTATCCCTAGATGTTTTCTAAGACAGGCATGAGATCAGATCATTGCCTTTACTGTCTCACAGCACTGAGTGGGTGTTAAGTTTCTCCAAATGTCAAAGCCAAACCTAAAAAGCCACCATCTGACAGACAAGTGTTCCAGCAATAATCTGAACAAGATGATGCACTTATCTCCTGTCAGCATCTGCATTTACCAGTAACAATAAAAAGCTTTGTTATACAGTTCTTTTGTTCAGTTCCAGCCGTTCTCATTCAACCATTCCCATTCGTTTGTTCTTGCAAGACACTTCCCTGTTCCTACACACTGTCTCTTTTCTAAGTATTTTTAAATAAAAGAATGCTCACAACCAACCCTGAAGTGGTTCTATCACTCTAGAGGCAATTGGTACACAAACACCCTTGTAACTTAAACCAGGATGTTGCTCCTCAATACTTTGATCAATAACTTCATACTTCGTAGAAAATTATTGATCATTTTCCATCTGCATGGGTGTGTTTGAAAAAAAAAAAAAAAGATTAAGAAAGTAAAAATACATTTCTTCTGGTGCTAGAATACAATGGTCAGCTGCCAAGAAAGGAATGGCTCCATACTAAGAAGCAAATTAAACAATAAGTAGATTATCAAATGTTTTGTGGACAGCTTGATTTTATTTTCATTTTTTAAAAACAAGGTTAAAAAAAAGCAAGGCTCCAGACAGACATGAGACTGTTGACAGCTTATCATTAGTAACTCAAGGACTCAAGATGGAAGATTATTAACATGAAAAACAGTGAAGTCCTAAAGAAAAAAAAAAGGCAGGGAGTCTAGTCAGATTAACTCAATGATCTGTGGGAAGAAAAGAATGTTTGATACTTTTGCAAACATGTTCTCAGCAATAACCCATAATAAGCCTTCCTTCTAGAGCCTGACTGGATTTCATTACGGTTAATCTGTGAAAACTTTCTAGAACTTTTTCTGGCTTTGATCCCTACCTGAGATGAATCAGCATAGATACCTATAGTAGTCTGCCTGAAAGCTGTGCCTAAAATAGAGACCAATACCAAATCAGGTCCATTCAGAAAAGTTGAGACAACTGAAGAGGCCAAAGTTGCATGTTACAGTGTAAAGATTTACCAGAAACACAAAACTGAGTTTGGAATATCAGACGTATAAAGGTCAGCAAAGCCATGTAGATAATTATCATGAACAGTGCCAATAAAAAGCACAGAGTGAATGCCCTTACTGCGTTTTTCCTTCAACTCTCTTAGGTCTGCCATAGCCCTATTCTCTACAAAATGCAATTTTAAAAGAGAAAGCAATGAAATAGGCTAGCTTTCAAAATATCAAAACTGTTCTTCATTCAACAGCCTCAAAGAAATAAAATAGAAAAACAGCAAGAGACAACAAAAGCTGCCTTCTACACTATACAAAAATGGCCATACTAACTCAGACTAAAGGTCCCTCAAATGCACTACCTTGTCTTCCAGTAGTTTCCAACAGCAAGTATGTGGGGAAAAATAAAGACAAAATATGTTGTGTTACTTTCTCTGAAGACTTATCCATCATCTAGCCATGTATGATTTAACGACTTCTTCATCAGAGTTGACATCTTTACACTTAATAACTCTTAATAGATTTTTTTTTTTCTGCAAATTCATCCAGACTTTTTGAATATATGTTTTTAATCAACCATCCTGTCTTACTACAAGGACTTCTGCAGCTTTTCACTCTCTGTGGAAAAAAACACTTCTGCTTCCTTTGAATCTGGCATTATTTTATCTGGCAGTTTTTAATTTCATGTCTCCACTAGTACTGGAAAAAGCAACTAACATCCTTTCTTTAGTTATTGTTCCTGTGCCGCATGTGATTTCAGATCTCTTGAACATCTTTGTTGTCTTTATTTGAACCTCTTCCAATCTAACTATATTGGGGGTAGGGGGAGGGAAGTGAAGAGAAAGGATTTTTAGAGCCCCTCTTTTGCATTACTTTATCTGGACATCACTAGCCAGGAAAAAAAAGACTTTGCAAGAGGAATACATGATTACTGATTAATGCAGCCTGAAAGTACGCCTGCACTGAAGTGATAAGTCAAACACATAAATATGCAAGTCAGACACTGCAGAGGAAAAAAGGAAAAAGCTAACAGAAGTTGCATCAGTACAGGCGAGAGACCAACTAGCTTGCTAGCAAACGACTCTGTAAAAAACAACCTAGGGGTTCTGGTGGACAGTAAATTGACCAGGTGTCAACAGCCTAGCCTTGTGACCATGAGTTAACAAGGCCATAACCAGTGAATCACGGGAAGGGATAATCCCCCTCAGCTCAATCTTGGTGAAGCCTTATGTGGAACACTATGTCTGGTTTGTGGACACCTAGTACCAGAATTAAACTGAAGAGATCAGCTGAGAACGCCTCAGATGACTATGGGTCTGGAGCACATACATACCAGGAGACACTAAGGGAACCAAACTTCAAGTCTGCAGAAGACTAGAAGTCACAACTCCAATGTCACAGGCAGAAAGGAAAAACATTGTTCAAGCACTTTGGAGAAGAAACAGTCTCCACTTACCTCTAACTGAAAAAAGTTATGAACCAGCACCACCACAGCCAGTACTGCCATAAGCAGGCAGAAGATTTGCAGTCTGAACGAGTCACGCCACATTGTCCACTCATGTCTTTCCTTCCCATGTTAGACGCTGCCATGATTTCCATTCCCCGCAAACATGAATGTCATTGCGTCTCAGTAGTGCGCAAGTGAGTTCGGCTGACTTCCACTTCATTCCTGCAAGCGCATTTACAAAAATTACGTTAAGTGCCAAAAATATTGCCAGACATAGCATTTAACACAAAAAACATGTAAATGGTGGAACTTTTCAGTGCAAAAAGGGCTACAATAGATTTGGTAATTCAAAACAGATTTGTGGCAACGTGAACGGTACTAACTCTCTTGAGCATATCAAGGCAAAACATTATAAAGCCAATCTCATCTGCATTTGACAGAGAAACATCAAAAGAGTGAGAGATTTCTTTCTGATAACCACACTGTGACCATCCAGCCATTGTGAGCCCAAGACTTTTAGCAAAAACCTAAGGTTTTAGGCACCCCCACATTTACCTGACTGGAGATCCCAAGAAGTTGTTATTACGGACTGAGTTGTGAAGCAAGTCTGGATAAGCAAGATAAAAGGTATTTTCTCTAACTTCCTGCTGGGGAGAGAGAAGAAAATAGCTGTAACACCTAACAGTTCAAGAGAAGATGTCTACCAGAGCTGGATACACTAAAATTGAATGAAAACTTCAGAAATCTTCTCTAACATTAGACTATCCTCTCTGATTTTTTTTTAATCATCCCTTTACATCCTGTACTCTTGTGCTGCTCTAATAGTAAAAACAAAAACAAAAGACTTCTAGAAGAACACAAGGTTGTTTTCACAAAATATATAATAATAGCCATGCTTTTATAAAACTTAAATTTTATGAAATATAATGATTTCTTGATGTTGGTTGATACGTGGTCTGTTACAGAACCACAGACCTAGCAACTGTTGATGTACCATTTTCACAGCTTAATGCTTCTTAAGTTTGAATCTTTTATCTTGCACCTTTTTAAAAGTGACAGTCTCAAGGTAGTCATTTTGCAAGCAAAAAAGGGTTCCATTCCTGCAGAAGGAGAAGCTGTGAACTTGGAAACACACACGAGATTGCAAGGAGAGAGCAGTCCCTTTAAATCCAATATTCTCAACACAGTGCTACTCATGCAAACATCCACTGACTGCAACATAATCAAATGATTAGATAAACTTCACATAACTTTCTACAAATAGTTTAACTGAAAAGCTATAGTATTTATTAAGACTATATGAATAATGTTGCATAAATTTAAATTAAACGTAACAATATATTAAATACCAAAATTAGCTAATTAAATCATTCACTAGATGAGCAGAGAGTAGAAAACTGAAATATATTACTGGATAACTGGGACAGTCTCAAAGGAGACTATATATGAAATTGCTTTATGAGGATTTATATGGATTATAACTGTAGTTGCTTTGCTGAGAATTACAGAGATTGCATCTCCGACTAATGAACAAGCATCAAAAGAGCAAGACACCCATTAAAATGAAAGTATCAAACTGGCAAAATGCAACAAAAATGCAGATTTGTTGGAGCAGTTCTGTGCTAATGTAAAGTATTAACCTTGCATAAAATATCAACGAGGGTTTTAAACAATAACTGATGATGAATACACTTAAATAAATTGAAATGCTAATTTAAGGCCACATATGACCATTTGAGGAACAGAAGCAAATATAATACGGAAAAAGGTAATTTCAGATTTTGTTGCTGAGAATGCTCTTCAAATCACTGAAAAGCCAGAGACTTTGGAAGTTATTAGTTTTGTCATTTCATGCACCTAGAAAGGCCATATAGACTACTCCCACATATTTTTGTTACGCCATCCAAATATTGCCTGGATCAATCATAACCACCAAACATCATAAATAGAATCATAGAGTCATCGGGGTTGGAAAAGACCTTCAAGATCATCCAGTCCAACCATCACCTTGACAAGTCATCACTAAGCCGTGTCCCTTATACCATACCCATAATTCTCTGGAATACCTCCAGGGATGGGGACTCCACCACCTCCCTGGGCAGCCTGTTCCACTGCCTGACCACCCTCTCTGGCCTTCCAGACAGTTCTCCACCCAGCTAACCATACACCTGTCCAAGCCATGCGTAGCCAGTTTCTCCAGGAGAATACTGTGGGAGACAGGGTCAAACACTTTACTAAAATCCACGTAAGCAACATCCACAGCCTTTCCCTCATCTACTAAGCAGGCCATCTTGCCACAGAAGGTGATCAGGTTAGTCAGGCAAGATTTGCCCTTCATAAACCCATGCTAACTGCTTCTGATCAGTTGAGTGTCCCATACACGCTGAGTGATGGCAGTCAAGGTGACCTGCTCCATGACCTTCCCTGGTACCAAGGTCAGACTGACATGCCTGTAATTCCCTGGATCTTCCTTCCTGCCTTCTTGTAAAAGGGAATCACATTTGCTAACCTCCAGTTAACTGGAATCTCCTCGGTCAGCCACAGCTGCAGGTAAATCATTGAAATTGTCTTGGACAGCACTTACACCAGTTCCTTCAGTACCCTTGGCCAAATCCCACCTGACCCCATAGACTTATCAATGCTCAAAACATGTAGGAGGCCACACAGTTTCCCATTACACTACAGGGGCTTCTTCTCACTCCCCATCACCTGAGTTGCAGGCTGGGTATCTTGAGAACAGTTGGCCTTACTAATGAAGACTAGAGTAAAAAAGGAATTGGGTACCTCAGCCGTCCCTCATCTTTCATCACTAGATTTCCCTTCATATCCAATGGACAGAGATTCTCCTTAAGCCTCCTTTCACTGCTGGTACATGTATAAAAACATTTTTATTGTCTTCTGCTATGCTAACCAAATCGAGTTGGCTCTTCTAATTTTTTCCCTGCACAGCTTGACAACAGCTCTATAGCCCTGAGTTGCATGCCCCTTCTTCCAGAGTTCTGGAACTCTCTTTTTCTTCCCGAGTTCCAGAAGGAGCTCTCTGGTCAGCCAGGCTGCTCCACTTTCAGTGCATCAGGACAGCTTCTGCACCTTTAAGATGTAATTCTTTGAGAAAGTCCAGCATTACCAGACTCTACCTTTCAAACGCTACCGTTCAAAGACTTATCTAAGTCTTCCAGTTCCTCTTAAATATTTCCCACGTTGCGTGAATTTGGGTAGATGCACTTAAGTTGGGCTCCTAATTAAACTGGTTGGATGAAGTGTCTGGAATTCCTTTGCGCTGTTGTTCAGGTGCTCTCCTGCTGACCTCTGATCCCTTTCCTGGCTCTGGGCATCTGTTTCTGGAATTGAACCAAGCTGAGTGGGGTGGATTGCAGTTTCCCTCCCCCCGTAACTGTATCTTAAAGCTCTTCTTCACCAGCTTGCCAAGCCTGTAACTGAAGATGCTCTTCCCCTGCTCATACATGTTTCATGTATGAGAGAACAGAGCTGTCTGGCTGAAAAAAAAAAAAAAAAGTTTTCACTCAAAAATTTCATATTTCTGTAAACGTCATATTTTCTAAAACAAGCAGTTACATGGTTTTAGAGCTTTTTTTAGTAAAGGCCTTAGCACACTTTCAGTTCCATCAGCCATAAATAACAGACCTAGTTCACGTTTTATATAATAGAAGTGCATAAGTGTGGCAAGTCATTAGACGCTGCCAGCTCTACATCCCAATACTTCCCTAAGCAAAGAAGACCAGCATAGCACACATCAGCACAGCCGCTGCAAAGACCTGCCGTGACGATCCCTACGAAAAGCCACTAATTCAGGCGATGGCCACCGAAGTCCCCATCGGGAGCGTTTTTCGAGCTGAGCCTTGCCCCGGCGGCAGCAGCAGCAGCAGCGGCGCTGTCACGCAGAGGTCACCGCACAGCACTCGCCGGAGCCGGGCAGCGCTGCGGCAGCTCCCTGCACCAGCTCCGGCAGAGGAAAACGCCGCACAACGGCACCAACCCCGACCCCTCCGTGAAGCCCCCGACCCGGGGACGGGTGAAGCCAGCAAGCAGGCGGTATCGCCGCCAGCAGCGCTGTAATTAAGCCGTATTTTCCCCCGGAGCCGAGCATCCCCCGGAGCATACCTTCTCCTGCGGCTCGCATCCCGCGGGGGAGCGGCAGCCCCTGCCCCGGCTGCCCCGGCAGGAAGCACCTTCCGCCGCCTAGACAGAAACCCAGCACCGGCAGCCCTCCTTCTCCTCTTCCTCCTTCTCTTCTTCCTCCCTCCTCCTCTTCCTCCTCAGGCCGCCCGGCTTCCCCCCCGCCGGAGTTTCTCTTCCCCACAGCGGCCCCGCGGCCGCAGGCCCTCAGCGCGGCCCCGGCGCCTCCCGCCGAGCCATGAGGAGGAGGCGGCGGCCTGTCCCCTGTCCCTGTCCCCTATCCCCGTCCCCTGTCCCTCGGCCCGCCCCGCCGCCGCCTCCGACCCCATCCGCCGCTGCCATGGCGCCGCCGCCCGGCCCCGCCCGCCGCCAGAGGCCGCCTCCTGAGGGGCCCTGCGCTGCGGCGGGCGCTGCGACCGAGAAGAGCGAGCCCCAGGGGAAACACAAGGGTGAAAACCCGCGTCCTTTTCACCGAGAGGGGCCTGAGAAGAGCCCCTGTCATTTTGGAGTCGCACCAGGCCCGTGCGGGTGGCTGGTGTGGAGCACGGGCTGCCCATGCCGGTGTGGGGTGGCGTTACCAGCCCCTCGCCCCAAGCCCTGCTCAGGGGGGCTCTGACAGGACTGGCACTGCTAAGTTTCAGCAGTGCCAACCCTCGGAGTTAAGATGAGAAATGGGCAAAATGAGGCACGGTGGAAGCAGTACTTCAGTGCTTGAGGGCATGCACACAACCAGTGTGGAGCTTAGCCCCAGCATCACAGCCATATGGCACTCGGGCTGGTAACAAACCCCCAACAAGTGGATTTGCCATCACTTGTAATTGCTGTGTAAGTTTAAGAATACCTTTTTCTAAAACATTCACATACTAGCTACTGCTTGCACGTGTACAGATTAAAGGCACACCTGTATATTTACTAAGGCATAGTTGGCTCACTTACTTCTTCACAAGTAAGTTGAAAACACATAAAGCAGCTGAAATATTGCCACAAACATAATATTTTAGCTATTATAACTATTAAGTACTTGCTCTTGCATGCTGCCCCATTAGCCACAGGTATTTGGAATGTGTTAAGGGACATGGCTGCTTCTCTTCCTTCCCACACATTGCAGTGGTGATTATGTGGTGGAAATGCATGTATTTTTTTTCCTCTCTGTGTTACCTACCACTTTTATAGCTGTTTCATTACCTGTTCACCCCTCTTTCCTGAGCCACACACTGCTTCAAATTCTACTACAGACTCCTCAGTTTAAAGTGAGGCCTGAGGCAAAACTATCTAATTAGTGCATTAAATGTCAGCCACAAGCCTCTCTCTGTAATACAACTGAAGTGATGTTAGGGGTGAAGGGATGGAAGATGATACCACCACTACCATCTGGGCTCTTTTCAGAAGAAATAAATACTCCTGTGCTATTCTCTGCCACGTTTTACAGTTCACCATCCCTCAGTGATGGGAAGGGATCCCCACACCCACTTTATCCATAAATTCTTAGGTTGTTATTGTAATTAACCTTGATGAAGGCTTAACAGTGAATCAAATGGGCTTTTGAATCTCTGAAGTGGTAAGTCCTTGTGCCTAACAGGCCATATATTGATCACTGAACAGCTCTTGGGACCCTGTAAAGGCTGTTTGCTTTTCAGTTATTTGAATATCAACAGCTCTGGTAACATCTGCTCCACATGCAACATCTAGATTTCGTTGGCCCCTGAAACCTACAGCTTCGGGAGCTGCCACTTCACTTTGCTTCACCTCACATCCTTCCTGGAAGGACGTAGCATGTTGTGATGAGTACAGAAAAATCATGGAAAATAATCTTTCCTTATTTATTTTTCCCCAGTTATGTGCAGGATGGTGAAGTTATGCTGGGCCCTTGACCCTACTGTCCTCCTCTCATCAATAACACACAGTATATTCAGCAATGTATCAGCAATGAGGAGAGGACAAGTGAGTGAACTCTGTGTTGGAGAGCTCAGCACTACAAGATAACTGTAGAGTGGATTTTGAAAAAAGGTGGGCTACAACAGCACACACATTTGCCTTTAACTTCAGGCTGAAGGAGCTGTAGCAGCTAATGAGGGGAGGAAAGAGAGTTAAGGCCACAGAGGTTAACATATCCTGTCTCTCTTCAGGTCCCACTGCCTTTTCACGTTTGAGCAGTAACCTCTTCAGCTCATTTTCCATGCACTTCCCACAACAGAAATTCATGCTGCATGTTGTCAAGGAATTGTTGCATCAGCTGGAATTCTCCAAATATTGACAAGAAAAGACAACAGAAAGACTGCTGAACTGCATTCAAGCAGCACAATGCTACCAGAACGGCCCTGGCTGCTAGGCTGCTGTTCCTCACAACCCTATACTGTATGAGAATTGTTTAGGTTTTTGTAATGGTTAAGTTTTTGTAATGAAAACAATAAAACTTTCAGTCCAGCTAATGAACAATTTCAACGTAATGCCAGATTTTACATTTTCCAGGTCATCCTTCATGATCCAGGCTTCCCACTTTTCACAAATTAGAGCGTTGTGCAAGTCAAAGGCTATGACTGGTTTCATTAGGGCATCCTGTACACAGTTTTATGCCATTTCTTCCCTTGGTCAATGTCATCTTGTAAAGGTCAGAAAAAGCAGGCAGTATGTGCAATACCATAGCTTTAAAACAATGATGTGCTGATGCAAGCCATGCTTGGACACAGTGGTTTGCAATCTTAGAGTAGAGGGAAAAAAATCAGCTGTTAAACCATAACACCTAACTGAAGGGGAAGATACCCCACCTACTACTTGGTTATACTGTTATATAGAATTAATAGTTTTTAAAGCCACACTGTCATACGTACACACACAAAAAAAGCCTATGTAAGGCACGACAGCTGATGAAATTCAGAGGAACTATTCCTATTTGATCATAACTTGGTCTACCCACTAGAAATGTTTATCATTTTTCAGCTCTAGCTGAAGATTTGAATGTTATCACTGATATGAATCTAAAAACCAGAGTTTATAGGGTGACCTTCAGCCTAAGCTCCCGAAGCATTATGGATATTGCCCCTACTACGCACAGTATTTAGGTTCCATAGTATGGCTTTAAGACTTAATCCTACTCCCTGAGAAAATGGTGCTGCTCTTCTATTAAGGATTGAAATGAAGTCACTTCAGCTATGCCCATTTCTGTCTTTCAAGTATCTTCACAAAAGAGCAAGAAGAGTCTTGCTTAAAACCCTCAGCTAATTTCTTCAGTGTAATGAAGTGGAAATCTAGACTAAAAACACCTACTAATCTCTATGCTTGAAATGAGAGTTAAGCAAAACAAAGTTATTTTCAGATTTTACCACTGGGATGACTGTTCTGCAGGAAAACATGACTTGGATTTATGTCTGAGCTCTAGGACTGAACTGTTTTCTATTGAAGCCTGAAAGACAGTTAGACAGTCTTCATTGATTTAAGCCAAGAGCAGGCATCTGTCCAAACAAAATTAGCATGAGAGGGAATAAGATACTTTGCAATTGTCTCTCTCTCTTGATAAGCCTGTAGCCTTAATTCTCTTTCTAGAAAGCTCTGCACAGAACACTGCCACATCTTTTACTTCAAAGACTGTAGGAATTTTAACGTGAAAGAGAAATAAAGGACTGCAAGTAATGAATCCCAATTTCAGTGACATCTACTAGCAAATTGGGTATAAATTCAAAGTACCCTACCTCACGCTCACTGTTTTCAGCACATTGGGCCACTATATGCCTCAGCTGTACCCAGTCACAAATGCTAATACTTACCTTGTCACCATTACTTTATATTTCTAAACAGTCTCCAAAAGAGGCCTCCAATTGTAACACGACTAGTAGATATATGAGTCAGGATAAAGTACGAATTAACATGTTCAGTAAACATACAAATAATTTATTTAAGTCAAAACTCATAGGTACAAACAAAATATATAAGAAACAATAAGTTCAGAAATTTAAACACTTATAGAAAACATATTAACTGTACCAATTTAACTACCCACTGTTTTTCACAGAAAATGGTGAGAAGTAGAAAGACAAATCAATCCCTATTTTTTTTTATTTTTATTTTTCCAGATTCTGGTTTAGAGGTAGAGTACTACTGGTGAAAGACTCAACAAAGCTTAGTTCAGGAGAATTATGCTACAAATGAATTTGGCCCATCTACTTATAAATGTAATGAAGCCATAAAATAAGTTTCTTATTGAGAGCTCCTAATTCATACAATAAAATTTGGTGTGGCACTTTTCAAGAGATAAAGCACCTTTCTTGATGAATACTGTTTTATGGTTTTCCCTAATGATCAAGGATCTTGTGCTTTTTTTCCATTACTGAAACAAAGCATTTTAAAAATAGGCAGAAAAGGTCCTGACTTTTTGGCAGGCATATAGAAAGCATTTTTTTTTTCCCCTCCAGTAACTTATCCTAGTAAGCCAAACTGGGAAAAACAAGATCCTGTAACTACAAAAGGAGACTTTCTGAGGGACTTCAAGAACACTTGATGTTTGTTTATTTGGGTGGCACAGTCCTCAAAATAAAAAGAGTTAATACAACAAGGAAGAATAAAGTCTCTTCCACTAGCTAAAAGTAGGGGGAACTGACCAATTTAACATTTTAGTGAGTGACCAATTTAACTCGCCATCAGTGAGTCCCCACTAAATGCTACGATTCTATCCTCTCAGGAAAAAGTATGTGTGAGAGATGCACTATAGCTTCAAATCCAGTAAAAAGTACCCAAGACGTCTCAAAGGAATGTATCTTCTACTTTTGTTCAAACAACCTGTTACAAGTAGAAATGAAACTTGGAATTCTTCAGACAATATTTACAAATTCATTAAAAAAAACAATTTGCAAGTTCAATAACATACAACATTATTCAGGGGAAAAAGAATCTTATATACAGACAGACTGGCTGCTAAGTGCATTATTTAAGTTGCTGCATGCAAGTAGTAGAGTCTGTGGTTGTTTAAGGAACTTAAACATAAACAAACTGTTAGACTTCCACAATTTAGTTTAGCAAAGACTTTCTCAAGTATTTGCTTTAAGATATTTATGCTATAGAAGCAACAACATCAGATCTGGAATCTTAATTGCTTCTTGCTTTGTGGTATAAGAACAATTCTGAAGATGTAAATATGATAAATCCCAATTTAGACAGCCAGTTCACAAAAACTCAAGTTCAGTATGGCCCTGCTTCTTTTAAATAAACAAAAGCAGAGTCAGGCCAACGTTCAGAACCTTCTAAATATCCCATTCTTGCAACACATGCTTATGTTGTTTACGAAATAGCACCACACAGGAATAGTCATCACAATAAAATGTTAGTCACTGCATTCATTCAGCAGCTAAATGTTAAGTGAGAGGTTTGGAGAACAGAGCTGTGACCATTAGAGCACATTTCATGGAAGAAGGCAGAATCAGAAGTTTACCTACTTTCATTAACGAAGCATCGCCTTGTGTTTTTCATCTGAGAAGTTATTTAACATACAGAGAAATCAATACAATCCAAATACCTTAAACACAAATTTGAAATATAAAATATGAGCATGCCTGCTTCATTAATATTCTTCATTTATGTTCTACTTTTCAAACTACCATCTAAACAGTATCTATCAAATATTACATACAGTAGAAAAATTGCATTCTTCATTACATGGAAGATTGAAATACCTGTAAGCTATAAACATACTTGGTAGAAACCTGAAATAGCAATCATAAGAGTTGATGTTACCATCAATAAAGATTTAACCTGAAGTCAAATATAAATGCACTTCCAGCTTCGTCCTTGTGCCCACCTTCAAGAGAGCAGGTAAAAGAGTCATGTCTGCCACAGACTAACAGAGAGGATTTTATGTGCCAACTTTCATTAGGGACAAAAATCAGTTGGGTCAGTTTATCATTCTGAACAGTCACTCTGAGCTACATTTAGCCAATCTTTACAAAGAAAGTTAATCAAGCACTTAAACTGTACTCACAGTAGAGCAGACATTGCCTGACAAGTAACCATTAGTAATCTCTTCCATCGGCACTGGAGGGTCAGTCAGTCCATGGCAAAAACACAAGCTTTCCTTCTACAAAGTACATTCTTCTGTTGAATGTGAAGCCTTGCAAAAGCCAAATGTTGAAAAACATACAGTATTAATACAGGAAAATTGCAGACAGGGATTTTCATACATCAGGCCTTCTGATAATTTTTTATGAAATTTCCATCATGTCCAAAGGGAACTGTACAATGCTATCCATGGAAAAATACTACATACTTAGATGAAGATAATTTACATAGACAAACAAGAGTAAATGTAAACTATGTATTAAACTACCACATTTCCATATACTGATTCTTTGAGAGCACAAAATGGATTTAAAGAAGCCATTTTTAAGTACACATCAAATTTGATTACTTATTTTCCACTGTATCCCTTGTTATGTCTTCCCCTGTTTATATTGTAATGGCCAGGATGAAAATATTTTAGGCATGTAAACATTACTTTTAACTCTACAAATACTAATCCAGAACTTCTTTTTTGGTTTATGTACACTTAGGTAACTGATCTTATAGATAAATATACTTATCAGAACATTAGAACAAGCCTTTGATATTTCAAAGCCTCCTCAAGAGTAAGACAAATCTGATTATATGTTGGTACACATTTTGCTGTCTCTTCAAAAAGCTGATTTTGGATATAGAGGTTACAAGTTAAAAAAAGCCAATGGCTGACCTAAGCATTAGTTAAAATTAATCTTCTGCAATTATAAGCCCTAATAATAGATAACATGTCAAGAAATTCTAGGGTTTCATGAAATATTAGTTTCTCCAAGTTTGCATCCTGTAACACTTGCAAAATTGAAGTTGTTCCTCCTCTAATGCTGCAGAGAAAGTGACACTAACACAAAGTAGCAGAATATTTATGGCCCATCAGTATCTTCAGTAAGTGAAACATTTTCATCCAGTGGTCTAGCTTTTCCCAGCTCTTGCATATGCTAATCCAACACCTGGTCACAAAAGGGAGCTTGTTCTTTATGCCTAGCCACTGCCTTTAGAACCTACAGTTCAAAAATTGTTTCACAGACAGAAATAATTTCTCTCTAAAAAAAAAAAAGTTATAATGAGACCTTTAAAGGCTTATATTGCATTTTTGTAACAGACTGACGGTCGAGGAGCCAAATCCTATGAAATGAAGAGATCTCCAAGCATGGGAGAGTCAAATGCATCTTGAGAACCTTCCAAGGACAAGGTTATGGCCAGCAGCCTATACGTTACTTTGCACAGCTAATTAGATGCTGTGATGCATTCGTGCACCTATAGCACTTCCAATACCCAAGCACGTATGTCCTAAGGTCTAGTTATGAATATGGTTATGCCACTACTATGCTGTTAACTAGGTCAGGTTAGAAAACCAGCATGTTAAGAATATGCCACTTTTTTTTTTTTTTAACGCTGTCACATATACAATGCAGTCAGTTGTCAGCCAGACTGCAGTGACAGCTCTCTTGAGAAGTTAGTGCCCTAGAACTTCTGGGAAATAAAATAATAATAAAAAAAACCAAAGATGATGGCTACTCTATATGCAGAGGCAAGCTTTATTCTTCCAAGGTGAACTGCACCAAAGGGCCGATGGCTGGTAGAACTCCAATACACCACTTATGTTCTAAATAAAGGCTTTTTTGAGGCCGCAAGTGGATACTGGCCTCATGCCAAACTCCTAAGTAGGGGTAAACTTCAGCTCAGAACCTAAAATAGACAAGCAACCAAAGCTTTTACAAAAATTAAATTATGATATCATAACATGGCCGGAAGAGTCACTTTAAAACAGCACGAGTTGATTTCAAGGACACAGTAGCACCAGAAGTTCATCTGTGGATTTGAAGTGTTGTTATATGCAAACATGTTTGTATCTGTATTTGTACGATTGGCACAATTGTTGAAATTAACACAAGCAAACTGTTGAAACACTTGCTTTTTCTTGCACTATGCAAAACGCAGTATTAGCAAACCTAATGTACCCTTAGAAGTCACATCAACTTTTATTTTACTAGCATTCATTACAAATTGCTTGGCAGAAGACATTTCCTTTCACACTTCTGTGGTATGCTGAGATACCTATCCTTTCCATCAAAAAAAAAAAAACAACAAAAAAAACACACAATACAAATTAAATGGTTTGGGCAAAATACAAGTCCTATTGCTTGCAGAAAACAAAGCAAAACAAAAAACAATAACAAAAAAAAAATGAGAGAACTCAAAAAACAGTTTTAAGTCATGACATTTGCTTTTAATATTTACACCTGTAGATAGGAGCTGTGATCAAACACACATCTAGAGAGCCATGCATATCTGAATCCCAAAATGACATTAGCAGCCTCGTGGAGGCAAAACATGTCAACAAGTCAGCTGCTGTATGTCAGCAGTGTAGTCTTGGAAACTGTGTTCCCAGATCACATGCCCTTTTGAAACTCTTACTTAGTAAAGGCTGCTACTGGTTCCACCTTGCTTCTTACCTGAGAAAGAACAGGGAAATTCAACCTCAGGGAAAACAAAGGCCAAAGTTTGTTTGAAGTTTCCTAAGGTCTGCCTCCTCTAAGTCCTTGTTTCAGAATCCATGTAACTGATCAGATTCCAAGCCAGCAACTTCAAGTAAAAGACAAAAAGAAGTCACTGACTTGGACACCGGTTTCATGGAATGCATATTCAAAACCCTGACTAAATTACTCTTATTAAAGTTAAACGCAACTGCTTTCATCTTTCTCATCAGATTTAATCCGCAAATGCACACACTGCCTGTGTTAACTGTTTCTTTCTATACTGTTTCTTTTTGTGAAGTAAGGACTTGGTCCTGTTTTCTAGAAAAAAATAAAAAATAAAAACCAAAAGACTTACTAACACATTCACTGTAATGAAGTCACGAACTCTCTCCTCTGCTCCCCAGTCTTCAGAATTAATTTCAAGGAAGCAAGTCACTAGGATATCAGTTACGTGGTTGAAAATAAAGTGCATAATGATAGTCACTGAGAACTTTGGTGATTTCACGTTAGCACGGTTCACATCAGTCCTCAGCAACATTAGTAAAATGCCACTAAAACATTGTTAACATGAGTCCAAAAAAAAACCACAAACCTAAGCACACATGAAAAATAAGTTTTGTATAAATGAAAAAAAAAAAAAAAAGAAAAAGGAAACTGAAAACTAGTCCTTAATGGAACTGATCCTACTATACAGCTATCCCAACATGCAGCATCTGAAATGAAGAATCACAGTCTGTTTGCTTCCCTTCACCTATTCCTGAATTCAGCTTGCAGCTTTCTGGTGTCTGACTCATTTCACTTCGTGCCGGTGAAGATGTACTTTGAGGGAGATCTACAGAGAGCATGTCAGATGAAGAATCTTGGCTCTCTGCTGAAACAGCCATTTGTGGCCAGCTACCCTCTGTTTCATCATCGCAATTTGTCCCTTCATCAGACTCTTCCAGCTGCTGCACAGATTTCAAATACTGTTGTAGAAGTCTGTTGTCATGCTCATTGTTAGAGCTCTCTCTACTTAGTCCACATTCCCCACGGCCCTCCTCTACATCTGAAGAATATTCTGAATTGTTATTGCCACATCGTTTGACAGTTTCCACTGAAAGAGAACCCTCAGTTCCTTCTGTCAAACTCTTTTCAGAGCTACACAAGTCACCAGCATGAGTCTGATCAGCCATAGAAGAATGAAAACCAGAATCCGGGAACTGTAACCAAGACTTTTCCTGAAGAACATCACTAGCTGGAACTAACCAGGCAGAATTAACATCTGGTGGGGTTTCTTGCTCATGAGTGGAAGCTCGAACAGATGATTCAGATGGACAGAAAGTAGTGGCTGAAGGGATCCCAGGTTGCAAAGTGGCACCTACATTTTGTGTAACAGTAAGCTGCCATTGTTGAAGGGATTTAACCTGTAAAGTATAAAGAGAATTTTGTTATAAAATGCAATTTTAAAAGTTCTTTGGTCTCTAGAGTACTTCTTGCAATCTGCACCAAAATACTTATATAAAATTTAAGGTCAAGTGAACTGACAAACATGTCACTATATTTTTGGGGACAATATATTCTTGCCACTGTTAATAGCTTTTAAAATAGATGCCTAACACAACATAGCACACAAGCTTTCTGTGTCAAGTAAAGAAGAATTTATTTTCCTGATGAAAAAGGAACCTGCTCTTAAAAAGAGAAAGAGAGGGAACCTTTAAGAAATAACCCATTCTTAAGAAAACAGTCAAATGGTTTTTAAAGATCAGCCTATTAAGAGATGTATTAATAACCCATCTACTTTAGAAATTAGTTCCTCAGAAGTGACACAGCTTGACACTGTTTTATTTGCCCTGAGCATCTAGCAGTCACATAATTCTTCACGTCTACAATGCTTAGTTTTCTTACCTTTTTCTCCTTCTTCTCATACCAAGCTATATTTTAACGTTTAGTTACAAAGCCAGTTCATTGTGTTGTGTTAAAACTTCTGAATATTACTTATACCCAGAACATTATAGCCAACAACGTGTCAATAAGATTCTCATAAGCCATAATTGGAAGAATGAACTATATTCCCTGTCTCTTTGGGATCTCCAGTATGAAATAGTACCTTCTCAATCCTCATGTAAGCAGAAAAATAAGAAGACTGAAGCTTTTTACCTGGTTCCAAAGAAATCTGACAGCTTCTTCCTGTACAAGCCTCTGAATCTTATCTTCCTCTCTTTCTTTTCTAAGCCTGCAAGAACATTTAGATAAATAACATTCAGTAAATAAGATCAACAAGAATGCACAGAAACGCCTGGTTATAAGACAGAACTATTGAAAGATACATAGCCCAACTTTTAAGACGTTGTTGCAGTCTGGCTTGTCGTCGATATCCAGTTGCTGAATTTCCAGCATACATTTCTTTTTCAAAGTTACATTAAAATTTTACTTTGTTTTTGCTGTAGCATATTTATTGACTCACTAATACTTTAAGAGCATTATTTATATACAATTTATATCTTACAAATTGAAAAACTTTGGCAATGATCTCCCTATGATCAAAAAATTCAATCACATTTATAACTGAATCACACAATACAGAAGGAGAATCCTTCTTCCAACCACTGGCAGAGAAATGACTCAATAGGGGTACTTAATAAAAGAAACTTTGGAATTGACAGAAAACAAGACAAAAAGAAACATTATTTACAGTTGCTATTTTGATTGTGCAGCAAAGCATACAAGTCCTGGCAATAAAGGAGTTGAAAAAGTTGATTCTAACCTAACACATTCATAGAGGGCACTTTGAGAGGATGAAAAGCTATGTGCATAACCATGTACATCTTACAGGAAATGTTCCTTAACTGTCACCATTGTTTTATATTACTAGTGCTAGGTTCTAGTGTGAATAGTTAGACTAAGACCCATTTATACCTCTTCTGAAATATCCTGGGGCAACGTTTATATTCATTCAGATATGAATACCGACAGCATGACCGCAACTTACATTTGTATTTCATTTGTTAAGCAAATTATATGTTCTTGCATTCTGCTTAGTCGAATTTCATATCGCACTTCCTTGGCTCGGGGATGAAAGTTTCTTGTGTAAAATCCCCTCCAGCAGGCTTGAAGCTTGGTAGCTGCTTTAATCATTCTTTGCAGTTCAGCTGCACCTTCATCGACAGCAGGTAAAGAACTTGATTTTTCTCCTGCCGTCTGCTCAGGACAGAGAGTTGTAACTCCTGATTCAGCACCTACTGAGCTGCTGGGCTGACCGTGCAGAACTTGGTCTTCACAGGATGCCAAAGAGTTGGTAGCATCAGCCTGGTTAGCTGTTACTGGGTCAGGAGACGGTAACTGCACATTCTCTATTATATTCTCTTGAGTTTCCATGCTTCCCACCACTTCATTGGAGTGCTCTCTTGTAACCCATGAAGTTTTTTTGTCCTTGATAGCTGTTTCTTCTCTATTAACACCTTTCACAAATTCAATAACTGTACTATCATCATCTTCTAGGCCCAAACTGATCCCATGTAACTTCAGGTCTGAAGTAGGAGACACCGGAGACAATCCTGAAGCAACTGGCATGAAAGTAGACTCTGACGATAACAGGCTGCTGTTGAGTTTGTCTTCATCAGTCTGTATATCTTCAAGGTATAGCTCCTTGTGACAATCTCTTTCAAGAAGAAAAGTGTTCTTGACTGCATAGGAATGATCATCATTCGCACTTGGTCCAACCCAAGAATTCTTCTGGATGACACGTTCTAGATAGGTAGAAAGACATATTCAAAAGTCATCATACTTGAATAACAGCTTAATTTATAGGGATTTGTATTTTATTTTAGATAGTTAGAAACTGGGTGTGTAAGATCCAAAATGCTAATCATTATAAGCATTACTTCTACATAACAGTAACGATAGTAACTATTCATCTCAGCAACATCCACGAACCTCACAAATACTCAGTACAGTGAACTGCACAAACTGCCTTCCCATGGAGCAGTTACACTTTGATAAGATGGAATGGCCAAAGTAATAATATTTTCATTTACTGGATTGGGTTTTTCACCTAGCCATCTTACTAGCATTTATTAATGTTAATAATTAATAATCACAAAACGTATTTTTGGAAAACACAAAACGTATTTTTAGAAAACAAAGTATAGCTTCAGTTGTAAATCTCCAAAAAATAATAGAATAAACTAATAGCAGGGCCTCGTTTGAAAATTCTCTCCAGAAAGCTATCTGTATTCAAAAGAAAACATTTATTTCCACTGGTTAGATCACAGGTGCAGCTTTACATCTTACCACTTTCAAGAACTATCTGTGGAGGCTGTGCTGGACTGCTCTGGTCTGGTACTGTCTTGTTGGGAGTGGGAGATGTAGGTGGTCCTTCATTTTGGTTTTGATTCATCAGCTGCCTCTGGTGGAGCCTAAACACAGAGTTCCAACAGATTTTATGTTTCTTTTTAACTTTTTTTTTTGATACTGAAGGCATCTAAAAAGCTATCAACTACTTGAAAGGAAACATACAAACCATTCTAAAACAAGAAGCTAGTTACACTGATTCCTACACCTACTAGACATCAGCAGGACTACTCACAAAGCCAGGGTTTGCACAGGGTGCTTCTGTTCCCCTTTCTTCTGCCTCTTTGTTACTTATAATAAACAAACAAAAAACAGCATGCAATTCTGACTATCAACTGAGAAAAAACACCAAGTATCTCTACACACAAGCAAGGTATGCAGATACTTTAAGTGTCTGCTGCAGGATGTGCTATGTTTGTACATGCAAAGAGTTCGAGGAATGGAGGGGGGCTTTTTATGTTTGAAAATTACTAAGTCAAAAAATCCCTGTATCAAGTTATCCCTGTACCCTAATACAAAAATCAAGTAACAGTGTTGCCACAAACATATAATCATCCTTTACAATCTGAGAAAACACAAAAGTTATTTCAGTGCAGCTAAATTCAAAGACGATGAGGTAGACATCAGAAAGTCAACTGGAGTTAAAAATTATGTGTGTATATTTATCTCTTCTCTGAAATGGCCCCTACATGTCTGCAGTTTCCTCCTGAAGATCAGTCTATACTGACAAAGCAATTACTTCCAGATGCTCCCAAGTTTCCAGCCCTTTTGGATGAAATACTGCAGTTCTCCTTATACAGATTTCTACCCACATTATATGACTTATTTAGCTTGCTCCCCTGACTCTTCCACTCTAATCTTTTAGCAAAAAAAAAAATTGTCAGTAGTGGTCCTAGCAAATAGTGATGCCTGTGTTCTTAAGTATTCTGGGTTTTAATCCCAATTAATTCACCTTCTCACAGGACCAAAGTGCATGCGTGACTGCAACTCTCCACACCTATTTGCACAGTCTCTAGCAAAATAGCTCCTGCTTGCAGAACCAGCAGGATCTATAGTGGCCTCTGATGACAGACTCTAGGTTCCAGATAAAGAAGCTGTCAAGAGCATCATCAGGAATAGTGCCCCTCAAAGGACAACCTTAAAAGAACACACTAACAGTAAAAAAAGAGGCTAGTTCACCCATGTACTACAATAGTCTTTATTTACAATTAGAACAAGAGTCAAATCTGATCCATTTTGAGGATTTACTCACTTTCTCTGTGACAAACATCTGAGTAGGTAGCCTATTTTAATCGTAGTCCTAACACAAACCACTTTCAATGCCCTACAGAGCACAGACTGCCTCTAGGGCACCCAGCAAACAGGAAAACACCCCTGCTGCTGTCTTGCTCCTCATCCTGTACCTCCACCACTCTTCCATCTCGTGCCCTAACTGTTGCCTTGAAACACTTGAAAGGAAATGCTATTGTATCTAACACATAATGAGACATACAATTGTGTTCTCAATTGCATTTTATTACAGAAAAACAAGAAGTTCTCACCTTTGCTTACTCAGTATTTTTTCCAGTTTGGCATCCTCTTCAGTCTGAAGACCATATGTAGATATAAGAGGGCAAACCGTAGCCAAGTACTGGACTAACTGAACATGCTGCCCAGGTCGGTATGATCTTCCTTTACCTTGACTGTAGAGCCATTCTGCTTTTAAACTGTTAGGACAGGGGAAGATGGTTACCATTAATGCACAGCACAGAATCCCTGACTTGTCTTGGAGTACTGTTCTTCTACAAGCTAATCCACAAACCTAACCAAAACTTGGAACACGAGCAGTGCCCGGAGGAACTGGGATTTTCATTACCAGAATAACGAGTGAAATTTCTCACATAAACATTGATGAAATGAAAATGCCTCTGGCAAGCACTGTGTGTTCTATTTTATCTGTGTATTCTTTAAGTGCTGAAAACACAGTTGTATGAATGAATTTATAATCAACTTCAACAAAAAGAGGAAAGATCCCACAAATGCACAGAATAGCCACAGAGAGCAAACCTTGCTAGGGTCTCCAACAACTGCCATCTGATTCTCAGTTAAACTGATGATGCTCTTCAATCTGAGAACTCCATATAATATATCCATATACAATAATACAGAAAACCCCATCAATAATGAAAAAAAAAATCTAGGATTGTTACAGGCAGCTCTTCAGGAGCCTCATAATATACATAATATGCAGTGATACAAACAGGAGTGGTTTCCCTCTGACCAAAAAGGCAGCTTTTTATTTTACTAACTTCAAAATAAGATGGTAGTATCTTGGACTGTCTTAATGTATTGAACTGGAACATGTTATACTTGATGATGGGGATATTTTCAGGGAATATTTATATGGCTGGACTATTCTGATGTCAAGAACTTCAAGAAAACATCTTCACTGTCATACAGACATCACAGTGATATAATGACTGCAGTGATACAGTTAAAAAAAAGTGAACAAAATGATATTTAACTAACTGACAAAAAAAATATATACAAATCAGACCCTTTAAAAAAAGGCATGTCTGAGCTTCTCCCAGGATAATGGCTTCAATATTTGTCAATAGTCTCATTCTATGACGTCAAAGACCGTAAACTTGGGAGGAGTAACAGACCATTGATGAATTGCTACCACAGTTTTGCTTTGAAAAAGTCCTAATGTGAGTAAGTGACAAAACCAAATCTTAACTTTATAATTCTATTTCACTGAAGGAATGATTTTATATAGTAATGCTAGTATAACCAATAAAAAAGCAAAAAAATGTTAATTGGCTGGTGTCTCATATGGCCATTAGCTAGACAATTTGAGATCATTAGCACTTTGCTATTTTTTATTATGTAAAAATGGAACTTGAGCTTACAAAAAACTTAATTTGATAATTTTAGAGATTTAATAACATGATGTTACCTTTCCTTCTGAGAAATTACATATCCATCAAGAACTTTAAGGTTCAGACACCAGCTGACGATATATGGCCTGTAGTCAAAGCCAGGGATAGAAGGTGTGGCCATCACACAAGGATTGTTCATTATTGACAACTGTTCCAGTTGAGAAAGAGAAGCCAGGAAAGAAACCTGGAGAAAACAAGATATTTGTCAACTAGAGAGAACCAAATGATTACGGGATGTACCACATTTGCCTAGTTACAGCTATATATCTTGATCAAAACAACATAATTACAATTACACTGAAAATTACATTTGCTTGTCAAACGTGAACATCTTTTAAAGGACCTTCGATCAACTCCTGCCATTTTCCTATTAAATTTCCTGTAAGTAGTATAGCCCTTGGGGAGCATTAGCTTCTCTTAAAATCTGGGAATTGGGCTTTACATATAAAAAAGTAGAGTATTCCAGCTTACTGCAGCACGTATAGAGATGTCAACAAAAAAACAGCAAGCTGAAAAGCTGAGAAACACTGTCCTATTTTGAAGAAGAGAGCAATGCCTTACCAACTAAGATTTTTCTTCCCATGTGGAAGTCTAACCGACGTGTTTTTTTCCCTTATATAAGGAAACAAAAACACCACACACACACAAAAACAACAAAAATAACCCCAAAAAGATAAAAATCACAGTCCAGATATTAATTTCTCTTACATGGTGTTTGAGTAAGAGATAAAAAGGCTATAATCTAAACAGAGCAGATGAACAGCTGCAGAAGCCATCTGCAACACTTTATCAGCTCAGTTTTCAACCTTCAGACAATCGTGGAAAGTTCTTTGAGAATTTTCTCCTCAAAGTATACTTCTGACATCCCTGAGCGATATAAAAACACAAAATAAAAAAGGCAAAATTTCTTTTACAGACAAATGTACTAAAGTATTACCCAACTTGCACAGCTAGAGCAAGCGTAGTTATTACGCAAAGTATTAAAGGTTTCTATCTTCTTCAAAACAACCTATGCTGAGAGTCTATTTCACTTATATCTTCAAAAGAATTATCCAACTATTTCCTATCACTCTGCTTGATTACAAGGTGATATCTGCTACATCTTACCTCATTTAAATCTCTGATTTCATTTTCTGCCAAAGAAAAAACAGTCAGATTCTGAGGTAGGCAAACAGGGGCAGTACGAAGTGAAGTTATAATATTTCCATGCAGCAACAAGGTCTATAAAGTAACAATACGGTATTAAAATGAATGCTTGATCAAAAAAAACAACAACAACAAAAAACAAAACAACAAAAACAAACAAACAAACAAAAACCTTCTTTTCCTCCAGGTAATACTTTCAGAATACAAACTAAACAAAAGAATCATGATTAAGGCTGACTGGCATCTTCAAAATCATTTTTGCTTATCCCAGTGAGGGAAATTTTGTTTTTATATTTTAGAGCAAAATTTTCTCATTAAATGCAGAAATTAAGTATATAGCCATGGATACAAAAAGTGTAGCTGAAAATATTTTCTTCTACGCAGTGTTCATGATGAAAGAGTTAACACTATGTTTCGTCTTCATCCACATCACAAGACAAGAGAACTGAGTGCTATAAAAAAGATTTTACCATGTTGTCTTGATCAAGATCATTAGAGTAATTACAGAAGCATTACCTCAGTTTCTGCACCTTGAAAACAACTAAAACTTACATTCTTCCTTCTAGAAGTTACAGTGATTAAATTCAATTGTTTTAAGAGCTAGCGTGTTTGAATAAGAAATGCTTTTAAAAGGCAAAAGGTTTCAAAGCAGAATTGTTTATGCAAAGAATTTAAGAACAACAGAGATAAAACAACATCTACCTTCAGAGACAAGAGCTTGGAGAGATCTCCCAGTTGAGATATGTTGTTGTCTGACAAATCAAGATGCTGAAGAGATACACAGGAATTGATTTGTTCAATGGCCTACAAAAAATAAAAGGAGTCACTTACAATAACTTTTTTAGTCATGAAATAGAAGCATATTTGAAAAAATAGATATTATTTTGGATGCTAACAACACTAAATAACTAAGCCAAAATGAGAACTATTTTTTACCAGTTGAATTTTAAAGATAGTATTTTTTTCATGTTTTGGGGGCTACCTCCCAATTCTCAATAAGTTTTTATTTAAAACCATTTATTTATTTTTATCCACTTGCCAATTCTTGTCCAAAAGTTGTCTTCTTCTATTTCATACAACAGGGGACACAAAGCTTCAACGTTTGTTCACATTAAAACCAGAAGCAGAAACAAACATTTCTTTGCAGTGAAATGCAGCATTTTAACGATTGCCTTTTCAACATTTTCCAAATTTCTACTACATTACATTCTGGAATATGTATAAAAGACTACATACTTTACCTTAAGGTTATTTCCTGACAAGTTTAGCCATTCCAGGTGCACCAAATCCTTCAACCCTTCCACGTACCCAATGCTATTATGAGGCAAGTTTAGCACCCGGAGATTTGTCAGTTTTGCTACACCCATCATTCGTACCAAACGATTGTTGGCTACAGACAGCTGCAGACGGACACAAATAAAAGAAACAGTTTTAACTGAAGTGCACAGACAAAATAGGCTTTTATTTTTAGTGCTTATAAATTCAATCAAATGGGAACTACTCTAATGTATGTATTCAAATTTCAAGTAATACAAGAAACTACAAGAGACAGGTAATAAATTCCTGATCAAAGAAAGCAGTCTTCACAACTCTGCAAACTTAGATGAAATCTTCCTCCTAACAACAGCTAATAAAATGAGGAGAATAAATAAGGAAACGTCTCATATGAAAATGAGCTTTTAAAATCAGAATTGCTAAATCATTGTATAAATTGTTGTAATGTTCCCGGTATAAAATCATACTGTCATCATGGCAAAAGGCAAAATATATTTCACTGTCCTCAAAAAAAAGTCCTGTGCTAACAGAACTGTAAATCACAAACTTTTAAAAGAATGAATCCAGATTAAAAATACCCATTAATAACATAGCCATTAAGTTGGCGGACTGGTGAGGGTTTACTGCAGCAATAACGCCCATATCTCCAGTGTCAGTTTAGTTTGTCTATAGAAGCTGTTTAGGCGACTTCAAGCCTATCTGGAGGCACTTTCAGTGCTGATTAACAATGGACTTGTACAGCCTTGTCCCAGGGGGATTAACACACTGATTTTTGCAAGGATCATTAGCATGCTTGTAACCATTACCACTAATACCCCCAGAAACCTAAAAGGAATGTTTCAAAATTGAGGATATTAAAGTTAGGGATAAGCACTAGCAACATCAGGGCTTACATGACTCAATACATTAACAAGACAACAAGTCTCCTCTTCACATTTGTGTATTTGCTATTTGTGTGTTAACCTAACCCATCTGGCTTGTTCCTTCTTGTAAATGCTACTAATACTCTTCCTCTGTGAAAAGTTCTGAAACCCAAACAGGGAGAGAGTCCTGTCTGTACGATTACTTTTTGTTGTTGTTGTTTAAACTACAAAGCTTCTTGTTGTTGTTGTTAGAAAAATCAAGCATTCCAAAGCTAAAAAGTATCTAAAAAGCAGAGTTCACAGTGACCTTTCTAAACGTTAACATCCTCCCACTAGGATTTATTTGCTTTAATTTTAGCTACCTAAGTAACCAGCACAACAGCTTCCCCTACTACCACCTGCAGAGCTACACTGAAAACAAAGCTTTCTATTTCTGTTCACCATTGTTTATTTTTCCATGAAGACAGTAACGGATGACTTACTTCAATTATATAAGGTGGCCTTAAAGCAGAAATACTTTAGCTAGCATCTCAGTAACATTATTTTGTAGCAAATTCAATTCAAGTAACACTGACCTGCATCAGGTTCCTGCATTTCTCCAAGTGCTCCAACTTAATGATCTGGTTCTTGTCCAGAATCAGGGTGTGAGTGTCAGCATCACAGGGTAAGGTTGGACCCAGCTTTTGCAATCCTTGACCTGACCAGTTAACTACCAAACCTTAGAGGAAGAAGAATTTAAAAAAAAAAAAAAAACAAAAAAAAAAAACAATCAAAAAGAGGAAACAATGAAACTCAACACTTGATATATGAGAATGTGTACTCAAAGTGCAATGCAAGACAAACTGATCTGTTTTTATAACACATGCAGCTAATTCACGGATACAAACAAACTTTTCTACTTAGAACTGAAGCAAATGCATTAACTTCAGGCCAAATACACTGGAAAAACGGATCCAGTTATTGAAAGATGGGGATTCTGCTCCTTGTTCCAGTAAAGATCTCCAGTGCAATTTTGGGAAGTCAGTAACTTCAGACTCTCTGACGCGGGATGCAGAGTGAAATTTAGGCAGCTATATTTAAAGGTGCGATCCTCAAAACCCAAAATTTCAAAGACATCTATACTTGGATTTCCTCAAAGCTTTCAGGTTTTAAGCAGCTTGATAACTTTTTAAGTGCAGGAGCTCTCTACTTAAATTCCTGCTTACAGAAACACCCAGAACATGCCAAATACGCGTGTAGGATCACACTCCACACATAGCAGCAACACCACCTAAGAAAAAATAAGTACATTCAAGCAAAAAAGGGTGGGAGTCTGACACAGGGGTAAGCAGCCTCCACCCTCTAATCAATCAGAACTTGGGAAAATCTATGAGGTTACAGGCCTACAAACTCCTTCCTGGACAGGTCCATCAAACATTCCGCTACAGTATCTGACGATGAGGGCACCTAACCCATCTATGTAAAATTTCCACTCGACAGTCCTCAGCTTGAAGAAAACAAACAGTCTTAGCACAAATAAGTCCTCTAAAAGCTAGACCACTGAATTAAAGTCTGCAGTTTCCTCTTTTTTTTTTTCTTTTCACTTTATTTCAAAGCAACAATATCTACACCATTTTTAAAAGTGCAGGCTAGGTACAAACTCAAAGAGGAGGTTTTAACCTGTGAAACCAAAACTGACACCTCTCTGTTGTCAAAAGTTGGGTGCTTAAACCTCATGGAAGAAATAAACTTAAGATTCAACTCCTCTTTTAAAACTCTCTATTAAATATTTTAAGACATGCTTTTAGCAGTTTGGCTACGGCAAAGGCTAATATTAAGTACTTAACTATCTCATCAGGTAGTGAACTTGTCTAACATGAGGCCAATGATTCCACTCCAGGACTTGAATGGCCAAACCATTCAGCGCCTCCTACCAAAGGTTTTTGGCGCTTGTGTGCGTGTTGATCAGCTAAATGTTTCATGTCCCAGCAATGCACCTAGTCAAAAGTCAGAACCAAGAACTGTCAGAACCAAGAACCTGTTCGTACAGCTGTACTAGAGAACAGGTGACATTTGGTCAGGAGCAAATTCTAAGTATGCCAGCATAGCGTTTAATTAATAGAATATAATTAAAATGCTGCATACCAAGACTGTTACAATATAGAGTTAAAAGGAAAACACTTGCCATCTCCTGCAAATTTGGATCTCTGTGTACCTGTGGTGACACCCGTTGTCATTTTCACATACTTGCTCCCTGTTACGCATTTTAGATGCGTACACCCTTGTAGCGCTTGCTCATCTTTGCGCTAGCTGTTCAGTAAACGATGCCACCTCTTCCAAAAGCACCTTCCAGCAGAGCATCCTCAGCCTAAGGGCGTGCTCTGAGCTAACAGGGGCACTGTATTTTAATAACCTCGCCCCGCGCAGCCCTTTAGGGCCCAGCTGCGCGCAGGACGCAGCCAGCCATCACGGGCATCCCTTGGCCTCCAGACGAGGCGCTCTGCCAAGCAGCGCTGCTGACCACATTCACCACACCCCGTGCCTCTCACGCCGGCCCCCCGAGCCGTGCCACCAGCAGCCGCCCCCGGGCCCTTTCCCCCCGCTCCCCCCTCACCCCCTCCGGCCGCCGGGGCGGGCTGGTGCCTCGGCGCCGCTCCGGTGGCCGCCATGCTCCGCGCCGAGGGCCCGCGGCGCTATCTCACTCAGCGTCGCCACAGCCCCCGGCGGGCCAACGGCCGAGGGGGACGCGGGCCGCCCGCAGCTCCCGCCGGGCCCTGCGCGGGAGGCGCCGTCCCGGCCTGCCCCGCCCCGCCCCGCGGCCGCCCCGCCCGTTCCGCCCGGCCCCGCGTCCTCTTCCGCCCGGCCGCCGCCCGCCGCCGCCATCATGAAGTAAGCGTCGCCGCCGGCCTCGGGCCGCGGCTTCCATCCGCCGCCATCCGATGGCGGGGCCGCGGCCCCCCGCTGGTCCTCGCGGCCCGCTAACCCTTCTTGTGTCCCCTGCAGGGTGGAGCTGTGCAGCTTCAGCGGGTACAAGATATACCCCGGGCACGGCCGCCGCTACGCCCGCACCGACGGCAAGGTGAGCGCCGCGCCTGGGGGGGCGGGTGGGCACCCTGCACAGCAGCGGGCCTGGCCTTAAAAAAGTGTTCCTAATTAGTATCCTAATGGTTAACATCCTAATACTGTAGTCTCGTAGAGAATCTCGTAGGAAATGACAGCTGAATGATTGGGCTCGTTGAACCTTCAGGTGGTGTCCTTAGACGTTATATAGACTTAAAATCAAATAGATAATAATTAATCGGCCTGCTAAGTCTGTCTGATTTACTCTAGGCGAGGTTAGGGTAAAAACGCACAGAGGAATAGAGTGATGGTCTCTGAGTGTTGCTTACATCAGCTTCTGGTTCCCTTAATGCGCTCAGGAAGTGCGTAGTTAGCTGAGAGCAGGCACCTGGAAAGCATCACAGTGGATATGAGTGTACAATGCAGTATACGCATGCAGTATGGTGAGTTTTATTCAGGAAAAAATTAACTGATTTATTCTGTTACGAGAATAAACATCAGAACGTTGGGCCTTGCTGTGAGAAAACTAAAGGCCTGAAAAATCCTTTTAATGGGATAAGATAACTTAATTGATGGAATAAAACGTCACACATTCAAGTTCTTAAATTGTGTTTTAAGATTTGGAGTTGTTAGCTGTATAAAGAAATATAAAAGCATCAGTGTTGAAAAACATTGCATCAAATAATTACTTGATACTCCAATGTAAATGACACCCTCTGTTGCATAGAAAACTTTCACAACTTGCTCTTTATTTTTCCCCTCTAGGTTTTTCAATTCTTGAATGCAAAATGCGAGTCTGCATTCCTTTCCAAGAGAAACCCCCGTCAAATCAATTGGACTGTTCTGTACAGGCGCAAGCACAAGAAAGGGCAGTCAGTAAGTACATACCATCAAATGCTCCTCTAAAGTTTTCCACCAGAAAATGTAGTTGCAGGTCTGTTAAAATAGAGGAAACTTCAGTATGCTGGCAGTAACAGAAGCATGACCCATATGACCAGAATGAAGTGGTCAATAATGGTGAAAGCGTGGGTGTATTTACAAAAATCTGTATCTTGTTTTATGCTTCAGGAAAAGCACTATATGAGTATTTTATCACATCTTTGAGGGCTTCTTGAGAACAGGAGTATTTGTATAATGGTTATATAAATGGTATGTGTTTAAAATTTAAAAAGCTTTACATAAAATGGGTAATGCTGCTTAATCCATGGACTATTTAATTACTTGGACTTCTAAATTTCCAGAATGGTGATAGTGTAGAGAGCTGCTAATCTGGTAAATGATATTCCCAGACAGGTGATTTGGGGGATGATGGGTGGAGGAACTGTTCATGTAAACCCGTTTTGAAAACTTTGCGTTATAACTAGTAGGATATCTTTGCTATGCAGCTGTCATTGTATGGAAGAAATACGGCATGTTAGCATGAGGTATTTTCAGTGCTCATGCTGAAACTTGCACAATAGAAGAGCAAGAAGGCTTGCATTGACTCCTAACACCTATCAGTTCACTTAGAGGGAAAAAAAGATGATGCTGAATGGCTTATTAGTCTGCTTTGGCAAATCACGAAATTGTGTACAGAATAACTTTATTCTTCCTTTTGGATGTATGCAATTCTGTAATAGCTTCATGCTTAGCAGCAGCTTGTTTCTGTAATTGTATTTAGCCTTTTATTTCATGTCTTGTGATGCTAATTCTGTCTTCATATTCTGTCACTTTAGGAAGAGATACAAAAGAAGCGTACCCGCCGTGCTGTTAAGTTTCAGAGGGCTATTACTGGTGCATCTTTAGCTGAGATTATGGCTAAAAGAAACCAGAAGCCTGAAGTACGAAAGGCACAGAGGGAACAAGCTATTAGGTGAGAAAGCAGGGATGACTGGAGCTATACCAGGCATTTTCAAGATCGGTAATGCAACTACAAGAGGCCTAAAAGATCTTGAACTCTAGCTGAGCTCTGTGTATTGTAAGCATTAAGAGGGATGGGGGATCAGTATGTTTGGAGGTAATACTGTGTATTATCAGCAAAAATTTATATAGGCAGAGAGGGGTCTCTTACCCTCTCCCTCTGTGAAAATACTGCTTTTGACACAGTTGAGTTGTCTACGTGGTAGTTTTCTGAGAGGTGCTGACTATAGAGGATAAACCTGAAATAATGCATTCCATTCTTGATCTTGGGGAGCTCTCAGTGTGGTTGAAACCAGGAAGCAGGGAATGGCAGGCATGACTAACCGTTACTCTTTTTCCGTGAATAATTAACAGGGCTGCAAAAGAAGCCAAGAAGGCTAAGCAGGCCACCAAGAAAACAGCTGTTTCTGCTGCAAAGGTAAGATGTAGTAGGTGGACAGAAACTACAAAGTGTTTGTTGGGAATAAACCATGTTGTAACGCAGCACTCCTCATGCGCTTCACTGGAAATTCTCAGTTGTGTTTGGAAGAAGCATTTGCTCACCTATTTGGATCTGGAAGCTTTTGTATTAGCATTACAGCTGTGTGAACAGCTGAATAGAACAGAACGCTTTTTACAGAAAGAGTAAATGTTACAGTAAAACCACTTTCAGATTAGATGTCAGAGATTACCAGCAGCTTAAAAACTTGCCTAGATGTGACACTAGAAGCTTGGTAGCAAAATACTGAGTGCTACCATATGCTTCATTACTACTTGTCTTGTAATACCAAATGTTGGCATCATATATGTTGTAGGCTTCCAGTGGTTGCTAACAATCTGTTAACACTAATTCTAGGGTGATGGTTAAATTGCCTAATTTCTGTAAAGAATCTGAAGTGTAACACAGGGCCCTTTTCAAGAATGCAGATAAACTTCTCACTCATGTTGTACTACTTCTCTACAGGCTCCAACAAAGGCAGCGCCTAAGCAGAAGATTGTGAAGCCAGTCAAAGTTTCTGCTCCCCGTGTTGGTGGAAAGCGTTAACTTGCCGAACTGTTAGCTGTGCTGAATAAAACACCTGACCAACTTTTATCACTTGTGCCATGTTCTCTTCAACTGTGTGGTAGATACTGAGAAATGGTGATGTCTGCTTCTGCAGACTGATGAATACCCCCTTGCCATGAAACATTAAGTTCCTTAGAGGATCTGTTGCACTAGAAGGTGGTTCATAAGTCTTTAAACGAATGTAATGATTCAGCTGGCAGGGAAGATTGAGCTGATGTTTGAGGAGCTGTTCTTGCCTAAGGACTAAAATAGCATGAGTGCAAGCTTATTCTGTATCAATGCCAAATGTCTTAAAAATAAGGTATTAAGTTTGATGAGGCAAACTAAAGGGCTGTGAAGCTGTACAGTCTCTTAAGTTACATAAAAAGGTAAATACACTTCTTGCAGTGTGAAGCAGATCATTGCAATATGTTGTAGAGGATAAAAAAAATTCAGAAATTGAACAGGTGTTTCACAGATCACATTGCTCTTAAACACAAATGTTGAGATGCAGTTCCTGGGTCAGGAACTAAAACCACTGAGGTGCTGGAAGCCTCTGTAAGGAACAGGGTAGTTTCTAAGGTCCTGCCTCACGCTTTGCTTAAGCATTCACTGAGCTAAATGGGTTGTTTGACTTGGTATCACCATTCTGCAAACATGTTCTAATTAGTAATACTTAAAACACTGATAGCAGGTTGAGCTTAAAATGGAGCTGACACTACGCATTACTTCAAGCTCATTTAGTCTCAATTAATATCTGGCATACAGGTATGGGTTCCCTTAGTCATTCTCTTCCACTGCTAGGAGTGGCCATTTGTTAAATGCTTTACATAAAGGATGCAGCTCTCCAGTCTAGTAGTTACGCCAGGTAGGCAGTGTTCCCAAACTTTACCTTAGCTTTGCTGGGCAGTAATAGCCTTAGCAAAGGAATGTTCTTTGACTGACTGGAAGTACAGGAGAAAACCTCTATTCGTTCTGCATCTCATTTTATTGATGCTGCGTGTAAGCCCTGCATGCACTCAATCCAAAACAATATTCCACTTGGCAAATACGCACTTCAGGGCTTGTAAGGAGTGGGCCTTTACTACAGAAAGTTCAGCTGTTACAGCTTTTGAAAATAAAAATGGACTACTGTTTGGCTTCCAACGTGTTTGCTAGTTTACAGCTCCTTTGAGGGCTTTATTAATACTGCTACACTAGCTAAGAAAGGAGTTCTTGATCATACTTTTGCTTCCTGTGGTTCATTTGGGCTTCAAAAAGACAACACAGGTAACATGCTTTAGGTTATGGGTTATATTTTGAGTTCCATCATGCTAGGTTTTCATTAATAAACTAGGTTCCAGTCAGATCGAGTTTGCAACCCATTTAATTAGTTCCAGCTTGATTGCATCAGTGGACTATGCACTGGTATCTTTTGAACAATTATTTTTTACTATCAAGAGCACCGAAGCTGCTCATTATTTACAAGTAAATTGAAGATATTTGCTAAACTGGTTAACAGACATGGAAGGAGCTCGAAAAAAGGGAAGGAAAATTGTTCCACGTTTTTACTTTCTCTTAACAGAAAGGAATTTTTAGTAATATATGAAGGCTGAATACACTGAAAGTTGCCTATGTTAGTGATAACTATATACAAGAGTGATGCAATTTTACAGGATTTTATAGTGGTACTGAGTGGGGCACTGCAAGCATGCCTGTGAAAGTTCATTTTAACAATCACGTATGAAGTTCTTCAGATGAAAAGCTGAGAGAAGCTTTTACAAACAATCTGTTTGAAATACTATTAGTGATAGAAAGGAATTGATTGTCACATACAAGTAATTATTATTTGGTAATGCCTTGATGCTTGCAGGTAACACCTATGAGATGCAGTTGAGTACAGCCTGCATTGCTCATTAACAGCCTGTTATTCAGCTCGAACATAGACGTAATGCAATGAATTTAACATAAATGCATAAAGTGAAATCCTGGTGGTTACCTAATGCAACTAATTGATCCTCTATTAAATATTTATCACTAAAAATGGAATACTTAAATTTTTCATAGGCCTATGGAATAATTTAATTTGAAAAGGCCCTCTAGAGGCCACCTAGTCCAACCCTTTGCTCGAGGCATGTCTAATTAGATCTGGTTGCTCAGGGCTGTACCCAGCTGAGTCTTGAAACAACTACAAACTCAAGAAAAGCTGCTCCACCCTGGTATTTTTTTTGTGTGTGTGTTTTGTTTTTAATAAAATTATTATAACTGGAACTTTCCGTGCTCTAACCTGTATCTGACGGCTATTGTTACGCATCTTAGAGGGGTCTGTCTCCATCGTCTCTGCATCCTCTTGTGAGGTAGATGAGGACAACGAGGTCCCCAGAGAGGGGACTCGGACCAAGGCACCACAGCCCCGTCTCTCAGCCTCCTGCAGGACCTGAGGCGACATCCCTCGTACTTGGGGGTGGGCGGTAGGTGCTCACAAGCACTCGACAGGGTCCTGCAAGTTTGTCACAGAGGAAGAGACAGAGGGGAAGGCGAGTGGCCGACCATGCTTCTCCCGAGCCAATTTTGAGGCGAGCGCTCCCTCAGCCCTTGCCCGCCTCTAAGATGGCCGCCCTTCCCCGCGCCCGCCTCCAAGATGGCGGCGCCGCCCTTTTCCCTCCCACCGCCTCTCCCTCCTCCCCGCGAGCCCCGGCCACACGCGGGCTTCTGACCTCACTTCCCCTTGTGCAGCAGCCATTTTGTCTTTCCGCCGCCGCCGCTGCCCGCGCTTCTCCCTCCCTCCCGCCGCCGCGGGCCGCGCAACTCCAGTTCCCCCTCGGGGCCCCGCCGCATGCCCCCGTCCGCCGGGTTCTCCGCGCTCCGCCATGTCGAGCGAGGAGAGCTACCTGGCCATCCTGCGCTACCTCACCAACGAGCGGGAGCCCTACGCGCCGGGCACGGAGGGCAACGCCAAGAGGAAGATCCGCAAGGCGGCCGCCTGCTACGTGGTGCGTGGCGGCACCCTCTACTACCAGCGGCGGCAGCGGGACCAGCAGCGCTTCGCCGAGCTGGAGGTGGTGCTGCAGGCCGAGCGCCGCGCACGCCTCATCCGCGCCGCGCACCTGGCGCCCGACGGCGCGCACCGCACCCGGCTGCAGACCTGGCAGGGCCTCTCGCAGAAATACTGGTGGAGAGGTGAGGGGGCACCGGGGAGAGCCCCCCCCGGCTCGTCTGGTGATGGGCTGGGGCGGTGGAGACGGCCCGGGGTGTGCTGGCTTCTGTAGGTTGGGTTTGGGGTGAGAGGGGCTTGGCCCTTCTGAGCCCCAGTCTGGGGATCGCTGCTTGGTGACCAGACGCCACCGCAAAGCTCACAGTCTCGGTGGCTGTGTCCCTAAGATGTAGGCCATGCTGTGCTGTTAATTGCTGTGTGGCTTCATTTTTGCTAGCGGTATCATTTAGGTTGGAAACAATAGGTTTAGGTTGGAAATGAGAAGACATTTATTCTCAGAAAGAGTAATCAGGCATTGGAACAGGTTGCCCAGGGAGGTGGTGGAGTCACCGTCCCTGCAGCTGTTCAAGGAAATGTTGGACCTAGCTCTTAGGGACATGGTTTAGTGGGTGATATTGGTAGTACGGTGATGGTTGGACCAGGTGATCTTGGAGGTCTTTTCCAACGCTAACGATTCTATGATTGTAACTGCAAGGCAACACAGAGAGCAACTGTCCCGATCCAGGTGTTGCATACAGTCTGCTGAAGGGAGGAATTTCTCAATTCCTCCCCTTGGTGTAGGACACTAATCCCTTCCATGCAATCTAGTTCCACTTTTAGCCTGGTAATATCCTTGTTCAACTAGCTTGTGGAGCATGTGCACGTTTAAAATAGTAGACCCACTATTAACTGTAGTTCTTATACTCATTGTTACGTTTCTCTATTGCTTCCCATGGGAGGATGAAAACACAGAACTAATCCGCATCTGGGACCAGAGTGATGTCATAGCAGTTAGAAACCAGTAGTGTGTTAACTACCAAAATTCCCAGTTGTGGCCTTCTTTTGGCTGAGCCAATAACTTGGTACCTGTGTTCCCTTTGGATTTGGTGCTCTATTTTTACTCGTAGGTATCCATTAAACAAATCTCCAGCTTTTCAGTTACCTGGGGCCCAATTTCTGTTTATCCTGCTTTTTTTTCAACCACCGATAAGAAATCTGTCACTTCAGCTTCAGTTTCCTCCATCTTAATTTGTAGGCTGCTGGCTCTAGCAGCAGCCCATCTTTCCAGTCCAGATCTTGTTGGTTTGAGGTGCCAATCTGTTGTGGCCGTAGCTGGGAACCAGGGAGCTGGAACGGGGCCCAGGGTCGAGAAGGGTGTTGGCAGCGGGGTCTGCAGCCAGCAGACCCTTCGAACTAGGCCTGGTTTCAGCTGGAATCAAGGAAGCGTAAACCATGTGCGGAACAGGCACATGTGCCTTGGGTTGGCAAGTTTTGTATTGCCTCAAGTCTGTGTTTTCCAGATCCTTCCACAGATGCATATGCAATGATGGGATGTAGCACAGTACAAAATGCTGCAAGCAGCACGACTCTTTCGAGGTGTGATAGATTTTGAAGCATAGAGGCACAGCTTCTATAGGCTTTTATATCGCCCTAGTGATGGAAATGAGTTTCAGTTGAAAGCTTTTATACGCTGAAAATGCCTTGGTGTCTCATAGGACCTTAAGCTTAGGAACTGTTGAGTATCTGAAATTATTTAGTTATACCTCATCAAGTACTGGAGGGGAATGGAGTTTCTTTAAACTCCAAAAAATCCTAAACAGCTGATTTAAATGTGTTAACAATACAAATCAGTGTCATTGCCTACAATTCAGTTGGTCCCAGTTTTGCAAAAGCCTTTTACATAAGCCTTCCAATTCTTGTCCTGTTTAGTGAGGACAAACTGAGATCCACTTGTGTGGAGCTAATTGCAGGATCAATATACAGCTTTCATTGTCTTGGGATTCTTACAGTGAATGTGTAAATTGCTTTTTTTTTTTTTCCTTTTTTTTTTTAAGCTTAAAAAAGTCCTTCTGGGATGGTTCTGCTTCATACAGTGATCTTCAATATTTGATTGCACATTAACTCTGGATTACAGTAAGGACGTATAAAAGTGTATGAAAAGCAGAACTGATAGAAAGTGTAGGTGGCTGACTTAATTTTTCTTGACTCATTTAGTATCTTTTGGCTAATCACCTACATATTCAATTATGAATTTAAGGTAAATTGAATGAGGATTGGAAGCCTAATTAAGCTTCATTAATTTTCCTTAGGTATTCTTAAGCAGGTTAAAGATTACATTAAAGAATGCAGCAAGTGCCAGGAAAAGCTAGATCGCTCTAGATCTCTGTCGGATCCTTCTGAAATGCTGGAGGAACTTGGACTGGATACAAAATCTCACGAAGATAGTAATGAAACAGATGATGAATCGAGTAATGCGGCATCAATCCCAGCTGCATCCCCAAAGCCTGTGAAGAAGAAGCCAATAGCAAAGCATGAGCTTGTATTTGTAAGTGCTGCTTTTTGCATCTGAATGTATTTAAATGTTCGTGCATTCTTAAAAGAATATGTATTTTCCTTTGCTGTGATAATCCTGCATAACATGATGTATTTTTATAAATATATTTGGTATGTGAAAACAGGTGACTGGTACATATGACATTAAATCAATGATAATATCTGATCTCCAAAAAATGAAATTGCCCCTATTTCTATATATACCTATAGGATCCATGGGGAAAATGAATTGCAAAATTAAAGAAAAAAGTAAAGACAAGTGTCACAAGATTCTCATGGAATCTGTATCTGTTCCTTAATAAATTATGCTGTATTTATATATATATAAAATTCCGGATGATGGTAACTGGGGGCTCATAGATGTGTAAAGACTTGAATCTAGAAATTGTTTCACATTGTAGCATTGAAAGATACAGTCCAAAGAACTGTTGGAATATGTCTTCCCATTTTTCCAGTTGTCTCTTTTAACTTTTTGGAGGGAGGGTAAGAGTTGGCACGTTTGAGGGGGCGGTGGGGAGGAGAGAACAATAGTAAGATGGTACAGGCTTGATCTGCTTTTATGGTTGCAGCAAATAATCCTTTTCTGTTTCAGTGTGAATGCTTACAAAGGCAGAGTCTAAATGTAATGAAGTTCTCGTAATGTTGTTTATGACAGGTTGACAGTAAGGGCCTTGTGAAGCAGTCATCTTCCAAACATTGTCTGTCAGTCTTAAACCAACTGAATCAGCAGAGGCTTTCCAATCAGTTCTGTGATGTGACTCTGCTGATTGAAGGAGAGGAGTACAAAGCTCACAAATCTGTCTTGGCAGCCAACAGCGAGTACTTCCGAGAGCTCTTCATTGAAAAGGGAGCTGTCACTAGTCATGAAGCTGTAGTGGATCTGTCAGGTGAATTGTTGTGGGTTTTGAAGATAGAAATCATAATATCTGATGTAAGGTGTACAGTGTTTGATTCAGTCTCTTTTGAGTGTTCAAGACAACCAAATACTTTATCTTGCTTTTTTTTTTTTTCTCTTAATCTAAAAGTATTTTGTATGGCTTTTAATGCTAAAATGATCACTCTGGTTTTGCCTAATCTGATCTGCCATACTGAATTGAGCATGGAATTCCATCTCATAATTTCTGAGAAGCTTTAGATTTATTTTTTTTAACTTGCTTTAGGTTCGTTTTCTCCTTGTGTTATTCACAGACCTTAAAAAAGGGAGCATAATCCACATGCTTAAATACATCAAGAAGGGATGTTCACTAGCTTCTCAAAGAACTGTTCTGCTGAGCAAATGCTAAATTATCTCATGTCTGGAAAACATTAGTGTACATGTTTCTGCTTATTTCTCAAACCTCCTGTTACCTTAAAGATGGGAGATGATCCTAAAATCAACGTTCCAAAAATAACTTTAAAGTGGTGAAGAATATTGTACAGAACTTACATGTTCCGTTGCTTTCCCGTTACTTTCTTATCTGTGTCTGTCTTTGCATGAACAATAGGCATGCATGAACGGATTTCTAGTGTGATGGTCCAGAAGGCCCCCCAGATTTAATATTTCATTTATGATTTTTTGAACTGTGGAAAATTATAACAAATGCTTCTTTGTAAGCATTTTAATATATATGTATATATATTTAATATTTTTCAGTAGCCACTTTCTTGACTTATCTTTCTGCAGCATCAATTGTTTCTCAACTCCAGACTACTTTCTGAATGTAGCAGCCCAGAAAGACTTCAGTTAAATTAGGATTAATCTGCTTCAAAAACATTGTGGCCCTCCTAGCATCTTGAAACAGTCTTTTTCAGAATTTTATTGTGAAACAACCTCAATTTTACTTATTAAAAAAAAAAAAAGTTGTATTGAGTTTGACTTCCACAATATATAATACATACAAGGAGGATACTTTGGTGTAAATGACATTGAATTGAGTCTGAATGGAGGGGCTTCAGTGGTATTTGTGAGTGTGTTTCACTCTAAATTTCAGACTTAACTGTATCAAGGATGAACTGTTGTATCTTTCCTGGGGTATTTTGGTGTAACAAGGGGGTCATCAGTGTTTGCTCTAATCTCTTGTTCTGTTCCTGATAGGGTTTTGCAAGTCAAGTTTCCTCCCGCTCTTGGAATTTGCTTATACTTCAGAATTAACTTTTGACTTCTGCAGTATGGCAGAAGTGGCCATGCTTGCCCGGCACCTCTTCATGTCAGAGGTTCTTGAAATCTGTGAAAATGTGCACAAACAGATGGAAGAGAAACAAATTACAGTGTACCAAAAGGGAGATACTCAAACAGTAGAGTCAACACAAAGTTTAGCAGAGCAGATTGGAGTTGAGATGCCACTCCTGCATGGTGCTGAGCAGCCTCTGCCAGCGGAGCTGGCAGCCCATGAAATGACAGCAGTTGTGAATGGAACTCCTTCCTCTGCTGGGCCTGAGGAGGCAGCAGCACCCCAGCCTCATCTCCTTCCCCCAGAGCCTGCGGAGGCCACTCCTGACGATCTTTCAAAGCCTTTGGAGCAGTGTGAAACAACTGAAAATTTTATTAAAATAGAGCTCGTGGAGAACATTTCAAACAGCACTGTGTCTGTCAGACAGGCTGAGCCATCAGTTGTGGAAGCCATGGACACAGACGGCCAAATGGAAATGGATCTAAATGGAAGCTGTAAAGCAAATGTAGAGGCTGGTTCTGAAGACTCCTCAGAAACGCTCAAGCAAAAACACGACGGGCAAAGTAAAAAAGAGAGCATTTTGGCTTCGCAGCCACAGAGCATGGCTTCCAGCCAGGATGATACTTATAAAAGCAAGCTTCGCCAGCGTTCTCTTATTGAAGGTGGATATATCAGATTGCATAAAGGAATTGAAAAAAAACTGCAAAACAGAAAGACAAATCCGAAATCTGCAATACAGCAGGTATTTTATCTCTGTTTAAAGCCTGTTGGCAGTAATCATCCTGTGTTTTCAGACCAGTCTGAAAAGACTGTTTCCCATTTCCAAGCATTGTCTGGCAAATGCTTTAAATTTTTTTTTTTTTTTTTGAGAAATCAACGTTACTGCAAATCAAAGTAACATCTAAGATGTGACACTTGTGGGGAAAAAATCAAAGTTATTTCCAGACTGGAGACCTTTAGAACGTTTGGTATTTTTAGCCTAGCTTGAGTATCTCCATCATAGATTTTCATGTCTGGACAGGAGGTGTTATCTATTCCCTAAAACTCTTAACGATCTGGCAATTTCTTAGTTGTGATGTCTGTATGTCAGTGACAGACAAATACAAAAACACCTTGATGTCATGCACTTCAACTGCATGAAGTTCAACAAGGCCAAGTGTCGGGTCCTGCACCTGGGGCGCAATAACCCCAAGCAGAGCTACAGGCTGGGAGAGGAATGGTTGGAAAGCTGCCAGGCAGAGAAGGACCTGGGAGTGCTGGTGGATAGTCGGCTGAATATGAGCCAGCAGTGTGCTCAGGTGGCCAAGAAGGCCAACGGCATCCTGGCTTGTATCAGGAACAGTGTGACCAGCAGAGCTAGGGAGGTGATCGTCCCCCTGTACTCAGCTCTGGTGAGGCCGCACCTCGAGTATTGTGTTCAGTTTTGGGCCCCTCGCTACAAGAAGGACATCGAGGTGCTTGAGCGGGTGCAGAGAAGGGCGACGAAGCTTGTGAGGGGCCTGGAGAACAAGTCCTATGAGGAGCGGCTGAGGGAGCTGGGCTTGTTCAGCCTGGAGAAGAGGAGGCTCAGGGGTGACCTTATCGCTCTTTTTAGGTACCTCAAGGGAGGCTGTAGCGAGGTGGGGGTTGGCCTGTTCTCCCACGTGCCTGGTGACAGGACGAGGGGGAATGGGTTTAAGTTGAGCCAGGGGAGTTTTAGGTTGGATGTTAGGAAGAACTTCTTCACTGAAAGGGTTGTGAGGCACTGGAACAGGCTGCCCAGGGAAGTGGTGGAGTCACCATCCCTGGAAGTCTTCAAAAGACGCTTAGATGTAGAGCTTAGGGATATGGTTTAGTGGTGGGCTGTTAGCGTTAGGTTGGAGGTTGGACTCGATGACCTTGAGGTCTCTTCCAACCTGGAAATTCTGTGATTCTGTGATTGATCCTTTACAGAAGTGAGACTCTACATTTATTAAGACTTGAAAATAGAGCCTGGCATTCTGGGTAGATCCTAAGACATAGTCATAAATCATAACAATCCAGTCCTTCTACCCTTAGATTGGGATTAGTTTATTAAATGAAAAAAAGATGTCCAAAGATGACTGATATTAAAAGCACTAAGATGTAATAAAAGCTTAGTAATTGATTTTTTTTTTTTTTTTTAATGAAACAGCAGTCATTATTTGCCTTTCAGGTGCCTTTTCTCTTCTGGTGCCTGTAGATAGGTGGCATTCCCCACGCAGAGCACTACTTCATTTCATGTCCTGAGAGTAAGCTTTACTCCTTCCAGAGGCAGTAAATGTTACAAAGAACTGTTGCTTTCCAGAGGCATTCTGTGAAGCATTTAAGTAGTAGATCCAGCGATCTGCTCTGAGAGGTGTAAATTGTTACTCTTGTAGATAGAAATTGTAGCATTAGTCTCCTTTTACCTTTGGTCAAGGTAAAGACTGGATGTTAAAGCTAGCACAGTCCAAATATTTCAATACCCAATTTGTGATTTCTGTTTCTCTGTTTTTGGGAGGGGAAGCTCTTTCAGGAGCAGCTCCTGTTAACTTCATAGTTTTTAAATCCCTTGATAGAGAAGGTCTCTAGACAGCATCCACATATGAAAAAAAACGTTTTATATAATTGCTTAGAATTGGAATTAGCAATAGGTTTCTGCTTTCATAACTGATTTTCATAATTTTTCACCTTTTTGTCTCATGCTTCCCTCAACTCTCACCATGACACTGGATGTTGTGTAAGCATTAGAAAATAGACACTCCTTGACTTCCTAGTTTTGATACTGGAAGAATAACAGTAAAGAGAAATTGCAAGGAAACGCCTCTGACTTGAATTAGCATAATTGCAGTTGGCATGGAAATGTTGGGGATAAAGCATGCTTTGTATGAATGGGTTATTTTCCAAGGTCTTATTAATCATCTGCTGGACAAAATGATTTTTGTGGCTTCCTAATTCGGCCAAGTTTGCATAACATCTCAAAGCAACAGCAAGACGTAAAAGAGTCTGAAAATGTGGTCCCTGTATTGAATTTATTTGTGTGAGACAAGGAAAGGCTAGCGTGTTTTCAAAAATTGCTAGATATTTCACTTGTTGAAGGAATGGGAAGAAGAAATGGGGATGCAATGTACTTTTTTTCCCCTTGCCTTATTCTCAGATACCTGATACAAGGAATTTCAGCCTGATCACTTTAACTATGGATTTTAAAGAACTTGACAGCAAGTTTCTGCAAAGGA
Organism: Heteronetta atricapilla; assembly: GCA_011075105.1. Classification (NCBI taxonomy): domain Eukaryota; kingdom Metazoa; phylum Chordata; class Aves; order Anseriformes; family Anatidae; genus Heteronetta; species Heteronetta atricapilla. Next base: position 89,828,293 of record CM021731.1, on the reverse strand, counting down.
AAATGAGATTACCAGCTCAAGGTAGCACTGCCAATACTGCCTCACACAAACATTAAAGCTGGAATGCCCTTAACTGGAAAGAGCTTTGCTTAAATACTGTCATTTTTTTTTACATGTTATTAATAACTTTGTTCTTGCTGGCTGGTAAGAATTTATTAAGCCCACTTTTTTTGTCTAATTTGATAACTTCTGAAAAAAAGTCTTGAAAAGGAAAGTTGAAGTTAAGGACGTGGTTGGAAATACTTTATAGAAGTTATGACTGGAAGTATTTGTGGTTTCTCTCTACCTATCACTTAGCTTGCGTTTAGCCAGTTACTCAGCTAGTTGGCTCTGAAGTGGTAAGTTGTCTGTCTATAATTATAGTCAGTTTGTGGTTTTAAAAGAAAACCATTTTTCCTACTATAATATCTCTGGATTTTCAGTGATCTAAAAAGGCTTAACTTTCCCGTGGCTGTATAAACTAAGCAAGATGGAGTGATGTTACTGTAACTTGTAGAAACATAAGCTTTTATCACTAACTTTCAGAAGTATGAAATACAATGTAGTCAAGTTCATTCACTGGTTATGTTTTTCCAATTTAGGTTGCCATGAAGCTGGTACAGAGAGGGAAAAAAATGAAACAGCCTAAAAGAGAGACCACAGAAAATAATGAAGTAGAAGCTCAGCACAAATGCACGGAGTGTGGAATGGTGTTCCAGCGGCGCTATGCGCTTATAATGCACACACTAAAACATGAAAGATCTAAAGATTATAAATGCCCAGTAAGTTTTTTTGTTTGTAAACTTTGTTATTAAAGTTCATTCAATAATGACATTAGTAATTTTTTTCTTGTCTTTTAGTATTTAGTGTTTATTTTCCTTATGGATTTCAGAGACAGACAGAGCCTTGATGCTGCTGGGTGGACTTTACTTTTAACCTTACCAGTAAATTTACAATTGCATTTAGATTATCCTGGAAGTTGCTCCTTACTGGGAAGTGGTCAACGGTTCTGTCAGTAGCCTGAAAAAGCCAACATTTAATTCTGTTAATTAACCTGAGAAAAAATGTCTGTTGGAGTCAAATTACTGACCTATGTAATCAGATTACTATATTTAAAATCTTTGATTTACCTTTTTTGCAATAGCTTTGAGATATTGCATGCAGATTGAAGTTATAATGTTTACTTTCCTAGTTGTGTAAAAAAGAATTCCAGTATGGTGCCTCCCTACGGGCTCATCTTGTCCGACATACACGGAAGACTGAAGTGACCACTGCAGCTTCTAGCGTAGAAGAGACAGGCATGTCTTCAGTGAAAGGGAGAACTAAACGGGAATTTGTATGTGATATATGTGGCAGAACTCTACCTAAGCTCTATTCTCTCAGGATACATATGCTCAAACATACAGGTGTAAAACCACATGCATGCAAGGTAAAGTTCTTTTACTTTGTAATCAATTTAGTAATGTATTTGATATTTTATTATTGACCCTCTATCCGAAAAGTTAGGTTAGTTTAGGTCATTTCACAATGGGGAAAAAACTGTAACATTCCTGATGAAATTTCTTTTAGTCTGAGATGGTGAATTAGAATTCAACTAGAAGCTGAATCATGGAAGTTAATACTCCTGTGTCTAGAAGATGCCTTTGCTCAAGTGTTCTTTTTAAAGAGACCATTTTTGCTACTGGTGACAAATCGTAGGCTTGGTCATCCTTGTTCCTAAGAAATACAAGAGTTGTTATTGTGTTTGGAGCTAACAGGTTTTCAAAGCTGATCTGTTTAAATATTCTGTGGTTTTATTTGTCATCTTTTATTGGATCTGGATTTTTTTTTTTTTTAGGTTTGTGGAAAGACCTTTACATATAAGCATGGATTAAAAATGCACTTAGCTCTGCATGAAGTACAGAAACAGTTCCAGTGTGACTTGTGTGAGAAGTCCTTTGTCACTAAAAGAAGTCTTCAGGAACATATGAGTATTCATACTGGTAAGTAGTGAGAATTGCTTTGGATAGCTTTTGTGCGCTGGTGAACTTCAGCATGGTTCTTTAATGTCAAAGGAACCATTTAAAAAGAAACTAGTTTTTCATCCTGGTCAGGCAGTTGACTTAGATGTAATTAGCCATTTATATTTCTCCTTTGGGCTTGTTTTATCATAGCTTAAGATTATTATGGAAATATTCTATACCAGAACAGGGAGTTGTGGTTAGTCTGTTCCTACGTTTTTATTTACTTATTTATGTCTATATCATGTGAATTAAACAAAGATAAGCAAGAGTCCGGAACATTTTTGAGCACCTGTCCTTTCAGTTTATCCTGTTAGGAGAACTTGCTAAGCTGAAACTCTGAGAAACTCTGAGCGTTGTTTCAAGACTTCTGCTTGTACTAATAAAACACTTATAAAGCAAGAATGTATTATTTGTTGCACAGCTATTTTAAATGACTTGAGTGAAAGATATTTTTAAGCATGAGCAATGCTTCAGGATTTGTTCCTATTTTAATACACTAAATGCTCTTTAAGATTGTGTACTTTCTCATGGGATATTGTTTGTATGATCTATGAACTAGTTATTTTTTGTGAGAGCTCTCATTTCAAAGGAATAAAATTTTTCTTCAAAACTTTCACAGTAGGACAGCACTTCAAAAGCTGTACTTTTAACCAAGAAATATAGGAGTTGTATTCCAATTTCACAAGTTTTATGCTGAAATTTTATAAAAACTGGCATCTTGAAAGATCTTGGCATGTAAAAGATGTTTCTTTTGTCTAAGACAAGCAGTTTTAAACTATGTTGTAATATGTAGAAGTTGCATGTGTTTCCTGAACTGGGAGGAATCAGAAGAGCGAGCCTGTACCAAAAGTGGAGGAATTTATATTAGTACTCAAGACTCATAAAGTGATGAATTGGAGCTGAAAGCTTTTCTTTTAAGGTGGTGTTCCACAAATTCAAGGTGTGAGTCACCCACAGGCAATGCTGCATTGCTGAAGAAGTTGCGTATTACATGAAAACAGGCAATTGTTTTTCACACAAGAGGGCAGTTTTTTAAAACTGTTCACATTTCATGGCTAATTAGTAGCTCCATTGTTGTACCCTGTGTTTACAAACATGCAGTAAAGTCATTCAGTTGTTACTCTCCCTTCCATCTAAGACTACATTGGCACATAGAAAAACATACAAAATACACTTGAAAATTCCATCTGTGTGTAGTTAAACCAATTTATTTTTGTAGCAATGCTCTACTTACTTCCTATAAACTACATAGGAAGAAAAAACACTCACAAAGCATCACAGAGAGATGGTGGCCTGGCTTTCTAACTTGTTTGCTTTTGTTTTTTGTTAGGAGAATCCAAGTATCTTTGCTCCATATGTGGAAAGTCTTTCCACAGGGCTTCGGGACTCAGTAAACACATAAAGAAACACCAGCCAAAGCCTGAAGTTCGTGGATATCAGTGTACCCAGTAAGTTGTTCGTTATGGTGTTTTGTTCTCTTGGTTTGTTGTTGGGGTGTTTTTCTTTTCCAATTTTTTTTCTTAAAGATGAAAATCAGATCCTGGTTGTAGAACAAAAGTTTATTGGCCTGCAGTGAGATTTGTAAAACATTAGTGTTATAAAAAATAACAAGACTTCTGTTAATACATGAGTTGGAGAGCAGCCCCTTGGGATTTTTAACTGTTACCTACTTTCATACAGTTACATTTTAATGAGTGTGTTTGCACTTGTAGCTGTAATAATCAGCCATGTGGTTTTAAAGCTCCCCTGTAGGACAGATAGAAGAGCAGTAAGCTTGTCAGAGACAAAGGGTCTTCAGCCTGCTCTTGTCTTCCTTTACTCTGATAGTTTATTTTGGTTTCATATGAAAATGTCCATTTAGCATATGAAAGTGCACTCTTAAAGTCTGTGACGTAATGTACTTGAGTGCACTGCAATATACACGATACTTGGAAAACAGCTGTGCAGGAGTATCTAGATTACAGATGCAGATTAAGACTCACTGGCTATTTTTAACTTGATTATAAAACTTATCTGACTACTTAAATGTTTTTATTTTACTGACTTTTAACAGAAACTCTAAATGTAAAGAGTGTGTCATAGGGTGTTTACAAATCATGATGCTTTTCACATGACCAAGCAGACTATAGGAGAACCTTTCAATTAACCTGTAGAAGCACAAGTGGTGCTTAATTTCCAGACTGTCAATTAGGTCTCTGGAGATCTCTGTCAGGTATTAAATGGGGCTGTACTATTTATGATTGCCTGTATGTAGCTTGTGGTATTAATGAAAACTTATATCTAAAATATTTGTAATATATCTCTGGTAGTACAGCTGTACAAATAATATTTCTTAACCGCTGAATACTCATTTTAATTTTGTCTGCAGTATTTTTGTTTAGTGGTTTGTAGTACTAAAAATGTACATCTCAAAAATTCAAAGAACAAAGCTAATAGGATTCACATCAGGGATGGAATTGGTTAATGAAACATAACAGGGAAGACAATTTTGATTTTGAAAGAGAGTTATATTAAAAATAGATATTCAAGGCAGTAGTCATGGATGCAACATCACCTCAAATGAAAATGTATTTTGATTCCTCAACTCCTTCAAAACCGACACAACCCTTGTTTCTTCTAGAGTTTAAATCTATTCTAGGAATATAATTCATGTTGTCACAAGTGGTTTAGAGAGCTTCACTAAGCTACAAGTAGGCTTCATTTTTCTAGTACATTGGCTTGGTATGTAAATCTTCCAGCCAGGCTTGAGTTTGAGCTTCTGGCCCAGTTAAATAAAGCTTCACTTCACACAAGTTACTTTGCTATAAGTAGAAGTAGATATTAGATTAAATCACAGTAGTGTGTGTCAGAGGATGGTGGTCATGGTTCATTTTTTACTTCTGAAATTAATACTTATCTAATGGATTTTCTAAATCCGTAGTCTAGGAGAACAACAAGTACCAACTTCTTTGAAGACCCATAGGGATCTGGAAACCCAGGATCCCTGAGAATCTCATTTGAAGCGGAGCTGTTGGTGGTTTTGTTTTTGTTTTCCTAACCTAGGAGAAGACTGATCAGGCAACTCAGGGACTATAATCTACTTAATTTCTCTAAAGCATAGAAGGTTTTTTTCTTACCTTTCCAGGGTACCTAGTCTTTGTGAAGTGTAATATTAACACGTCTCATTCTCGTATGGAAGCTTTCTTCTTTTCAGATTCCACTTTACATTAGAATTCAGAGATTCCCTCATTCCAGAGGTGGTTGTAAGTCCTCTACAGTTGACTTAAAACCATCATGGATAACTTGTCTTGTTGACCTTTCTCTGCACTCTGTCCCTTCTCAAGTCATACAGCATATTGAGCATTACAGAAAAATACCACACCCAGATCTGTTATCTTTGTTTTAGTATTTAATCCTCTTTAGATAAGGGAGAAAACAACTGTTAGAACCCTCATACCCTCATAGTAATTCCTATGATACAATATACCTTTCTGATGTCTTCCAGCAAGTCTGCCTTTGATAATAAATAATAAAAACAGAAGGAATATAGTCATCCATAACAGACAAAAGAAAAATGTTTCAGAACAATGTCCTCAAGTGATATTCCAGACTTTCAGATAAGCTGCTCTTCCTTTTAATTTCCCCTGGTTTAGAAAGAGTCTGTGCTTTGTATCAGTATCAATGACACTATAGGTCTTCTCTAAGTGTTCAGTTGCCATTACAGAAGGGGATTTCTGTGCCTTGGAGATCAGGATTACCAAGATTTTGCTGATACAGAATGCTACAACCTTTGCTGTTACAGGTGTGAAAAGAGTTTCTATGAAGCTCGTGATCTCCGGCAGCATATGAATAAACACTTAGGTGTGAAGCCATTTCAGTGCCAGTTCTGTGGAAAATGTTATAGTTGGAAGAAAGACTGGTATTCTCACGTAAAGTCTCACTCTGTCACAGACCCTTATAGGTAAGAGGAAATAACTGAAATATAAGAAATTATAAAGCCACAGCCCTGGATTAGTGACCAAGGAACTGCCTAATCTGTGGTTCAGGTACGGATTGATTGAACTTGACTGGGGCATTGAGTTCTTGAGAATGTGGATAGGTGACTTCAAATAGCATGGTCAAACTGGTAATCTGCTGGCACAATCCTGGGACTAACGCATATGAAGTCATAAGAGGATAAGTATAATTAGTAAAGTTATGCTTTGTATGCAATCTTGCTTCTCTAGAATGGTAAGTGGAAGTTTTGTGGCTATTAGTAAGAGAAAATGTGGCTTTTACAATCCAAAGGCATTTCTAATTTGTGGAAATAGCTGTCATGAAGCAATGTACCCATTAAACTTTACCTACATTAATTCAAGTACATTTTTATTTTAAAAAGCTTAAGATAAGCATATGATAATGGATTCAACGATCTCTCATTTTATGTGTTCTAGGTGTAATATATGTGGTAAAGAATTTTATGAGAAAGCCTTGTACAGAAGGCATGTAAAGAAAGCCACACATGGTAAAAAAGGAAGAGCAAAACAAAATCTGGAACGAGTTTGTGAGCGTTGTGGAAGAAAATTCACACAGCTCCGGGAATATAGGAGACACATGAACAATCATGAAGGTATGCAGAAAGCAAAAAGTCATGGCATTCATGTACCCCTAGAAGCATTGTGGAGAAAAGGGTTATCGTGGGTTATCTCTGAATCTTTGTGTGTCCTGTGATGCAGAACACACAGAAGTTCTTACAGATTGTCCAGTTAGTTTTATGCTTATCCTGATTAATTTTCTTGTGGTGATTCCCAGAAGTGCTGCTGTAATCTTTATAAAATGGTAGTCACACAGTCACAGTATCATTTGTCTTTCTCATACTCCAATGGACGAACTATTTCAGAAGCAATAGAAAAAATATATATATCTGGCAGAGAAAGAATTGCATGTAGTACTTTGAAAGTTGCACGTGGTTAGTAAAATATTCCTCAAATAGGAGAGTGATTGGCTTGAATTTAGAAAAAGGACCACTGGAAATTGGTTAACTTCTTGATTTATAACTAATAGTAAGCTTTATGTTTGAGGAAACTATGAAAACACTTTATAATTTAAAAAGTTTATGCATTTTTACTTTAGCTGTGAAGTGTGATCTTCAGTACTTGGTTACTCCAGCCGTGTTTGAAGTCTACAATACAGAGACACATCTTCAGGAAAAAAAACAGTTTTTTGAAGCTTATCTCCTTTTTAAAAAGCTGTTACAGCACTCTCTAACTACTGGAATAAACATTGCTTCTAAAGACAATGAGTCCGGTATACTGGATACCTAACCTAAACTTACAGTGACTGCTATGGAGAAAAAGCCAGTGTTAAAATAGTGCTTGTCACCACCCACATGCTCCATTAGATAATACAGGCCACAGAATTTGCACATTGTAAGGGAGAATAAGATTATACAAACACCATATGCAGGATTTGAACATATGTGGTGTGGAGGAGGAAAAAAAAAGCTGTAGATGGCCTTATAAACTAACTAGAATAAGTGCTGATTTGTTGAGAGGTGTATACAAAGATTTACAGAAATGAGGTGTGACTAGTAATGTAAGCGACATGTTCTGATAAGTCAAACACGGTTGCAGAAGTAAATTGTTTTTGCCTGTGATGCCTTAGTTTTATATTAAGCTGTATGCACTTAGTGCATCAAACTGCATGAAAAGGAATGTTTGAGAAGACATTAGTTTGCAAGAGCACTTGTGCAAAGGATAATCTCACCATTTAATGCGTTATCCTTACGTTATACTGTAGTACAGAAATGGTAAGTAAGATCCTTTTCTTGTTTGGAAAAATTAGTAATACTTGTATCATTTCTTTGTGCTTTTATAATACTGCCCTCCCTGTTGTTTCTCACTATCATTCATACGTACTTATAAATGCTGATGGTCTTTTTTTTTTCTTTGCTTTCCATTTGAAAACAGGTGTGAAGCCATTTGAATGTCTAACTTGTGGAGTAGCCTGGGCTGACGCACGTTCCCTCAAGCGTCACGTAAGGACGCATACTGGAGAACGGCCATACGTCTGCCCAGTCTGCAACGAGGCTTACATAGATGCCCGGACACTGCGAAAGCATATGACCAAGTTTCATAGAGACTACGTACCCTGCAAAATTATGTTGGAAAAAGATACTCTTCAGTTTCATAACCAGGGGACGCAGGTGGAGCATGCCATCAGCATTTTAGCAGCAGACATGCAGGAACAAGAAACTGAAATTAGCGTTGGTGGTGAGGAGATTGAGACTGTGGTAGTGACAGGAGACACACTTGAAGCGATTGAAGCAGTTGCAGCTACTGAAGAATGTACATCAGTCTCCACTCTTTCTGACCAAAGCATCATGCAGGTGGTAAACTATGTACTGGCACAACAGCAAGGACAGAAAATGGCAGAAGTTACACAGGCCCTGGAAACTGTAGAGGTAGAAGTAGCCCACGTTGCAGAGACAGAGTGAATGCAGCACATAAAAAAGAGCAATGAGACTGAGGTCTTACGATATGTGATAGCTAAATATTAACTGGATATCTGAGGCTTACAGACACCTACTTGCACAGTTAATCTCCAGTACTGAATTTCTTGGTTATGAAATATTGCACGATGCATTACAGGGCAAAAGTTAAGATGCTTCAGTGTAGTCCAAGGCTTTGACGGCTAAGATATCTGCACTGGTCATAACTATTTAAAAGAAAAACGATGGAATAATAATGTTTCCTGGGTCATGGAGTATCATGCTGTAAACTTAAAAATCTATAAAGTGGCTGCACTAAAATATAGATATGTACAATTGGTAGCATTTTTTTTACTATTTTTTACGTGCATTTCATCAAATTTGTGAATGAATGACCAACGTAAGGTTTCATCTCTTTTTCCCTAAAACAAGGGAATGGTGGAGTGTTTCATGCAGTGCGTGCTTTATGTGACAAAATCTGAGGCTTTTGTCTTTGGGCAGGTGCACCATCTGCAGTTAGTGAATCCTAGTTCTGAAGAACTTGTTTAAATTCCAGGTCATTGGGGGCGAGTCCATGGTTCAGCAAAACAATGAGGGGAGAGATTCTACTGTAGTGTGAGGATGTGGTACCCTGAGATCAGGAACTGAAGTTCTCTAGAGGATATCCTAGTGAGGGGAGGCAACTTCTGTAAGTAAACTGCTTTTTATTTGTGAGAGGAGCTTACACTTCATCCTCGGTGCGCAGCCATGTTTAGGTGAGTTCTGTAAAGGGACCTACTGTCTGTGTTATACATATCCAAAGCAGGCAACCTAATGCTGGATGCTTATATTTCAACATTAAATGTGATGCAGAAACTTCTAATAGAAGGAGTATAATGGCATGTTTTTGTGAGAAGGGGCATATAAGTATGCTAAAGTCCCAGTAGTTAGGAACTGATCTTGTATTATATCACTGAAGGGAGGAGCTCTGGTAATTCCCAGATGGGACACAGCCATGTCAGAGGAAAGAACTATGAAAGTCTTAGCATCAGGTAAGAATGGGCCTCAAAATTACAAGTCTCCAGAAGACCTTATGACAGATGCTCTAACAAATAGTTCTAAGGCAAGCTATTTACTCAGTGTTGTATCACATCGATGGAAAAAATCCTTACTAGATTTTCCTGCTAATAAGCATGAATCACAGTCATGCTTGACCAAGCTGATTTAATACTACGTAAAGTGCATGTGTCAAGGTATGGGTTCTTTAATTGTTTGTTTGTTTTTTTTTTTTTTAAGTAAGTGTCTCAGGAGATCATGGAACGTGCTGGACACATTAACAACCAGAACTGTGTTCTTTTAAATTATGCTCAGTCTCTATAGCATTATCAAATGCTTTCCAACTTTGACAGCAGCAGGGTATCCAAGGAGCCAGAAGCCTGTAATGCTGCAGCATCACTAAAATCATATACATATAATGCTGTAACCCATGAAACTGATTCAGTAAGCAAAATTTAAGCAAAATCCATGATGAAGTAACCACCTCCTTTGAATATGCCTTTCATCATATTTAACTACTTGAATATCTGGCTACTAAGCTACAGAATTAATCGTTCTTTTTATATTTTGCGAAGATGTAGATAAGCAGTTGTTGGAATTTTAAGGTAGCTTGAGTTCCTGCCTCAGATTTAAATTATTCTGTGGATTACTATTTTGAAAGTGAATGTTGTCCTGCACAGAAGTCATGTCATTATTTATACATCCTGCAGCCGTTTATACATCCTGCAGCTGTTTACAATTGTGTTCTTTTCTAGTTACCCAACTGACTAAAGCTAAAATGAATACTTGAAGAAGAAAACATAAACTGCTAGCTATAAATTCTAAATTCTTGTATGGTCAAGAATCTTGAGATAGCCATCCTGCTTAAAATAAAATAATAATTAAAAAAACACAAACACATAGGTAAATTAACTGTTCTTACTGCCGCTATGATGGAAAAAGATTTAATAGACTGCTAGGTAATCTTTAAAACTTATTCCAGTGTTTGTATCTTACAAATAATTATGTATTGAGTGATGAAATTGCAAGGGAAAACAGCTGTAAATAGTGCTAGAATGTTATTTGTATATTTAGTGTTACCTTACAAATAATAATATTAGCACCTCAGTTTAATCTTTGGTGCATTTATTTATTTGCCCAATACATGGTATGAAACAGAAGTGAAAATGAAATTTCAGAGCCTTGTTCCCCACTGTAGAAATACTTCAACTGACCTGATACCCTGCTATTTAAAAAAAAAAAAAAGACATGAGAAAACAGTTTGGTTCATAAACAGAACTCAGCCAGGAATATCAAAGCTGAACACTGAATACTGTGCCTCCCCTTTCAGAAGGGCATGAGGTTAGTAGGGAGTATTATTGTTAGCTTTGCTGTTCCTGTATTTCTGAGGTTGCCTTATGTTTTTCCTTAGATATCCTAAGCTATTAATTTAAAATGCTTACTATACTTCTGCAACCTCTCTGATGTCAGACTGCAAATATGCAGTAGATATTATTTAATTTGATTTTTTTAAATGAAGTTCATGAGACCTGTCCATTTATAAAGTATAGTGATGAACTCTTGTATATGATTTGGTCTGTACATTATGCTGTTTTTATTTAGTGTTAGATGTATAAAGCTTTGGTTTCGGTCAATAAATAAACGAAGCTTTGCCATGAATTGCTCTTTTTAAGCAACTTTTTTTCAGGGGAAAAGAAGTGTTACAATGTTGTTCATTCCTCTTCAGCATTTCCCCTTCTATATTACAGTCAGAGGCTTTCTACATAGTCATACCTACTTTTTAAATTTTACTTAAATTAACTTGTACAAGGAAAGGAAAACCTCCACTGTGTTAGAACATCATTCTACTAGAGCATGATGTTAACAAAACACTGTATGTTCATACTTGGATTAACTTGACTGTAACACATAGTAAAGAGGCCTTTCCTCATCCACTTAAAACACAGTTCTAACCCTTTTAGTTAAGAAGTTATCTCTCTGTACAACACTGACACCCAGAAGGTAGCATCACACAGCACTTCTGTCTTGGCCTCTGCTGTAGGCAGTTGTCCTCCAGTCACCCACCTGGCTGATGGATGAGGTGTACAGCTGCCTCCTGGCCTTTCCTCTTAGGTGCAGCAACTGTAAGGCAACATCGGCATTGCAGAAAAGCCTATTTTTTGTTGGTCATTTTTCTATTGGTTTAAGGTTTATCCCGATCACTTAAGGGAAATGGTAAGACTTGGGATACTAGTATTTAGCATTTTCCACAAACCTATACAGGTAACTAGGCTATACTGGAAATACGTAAGTCAAAATGGGGGATTCAAAAGGCTGTGTACTGAAGAAGTGATGTGGCCTACCATTGAACAAATACTGTTCAAAAGGGATGCAACTGTAGTTTTTTTTTTTTTTTTTTAAAATGTCAGGTGTGGATAATTTTTTCCCCTTCTTTCCATTTGAGCTAGAACCACATCATTTGTGGCTGTTAATCAAGAGCTGTGAATATCTGAAGTATGCACGTAATAGAATAACCATGAGGTTAGGTCAGCTGCTGCTGCTAATGGCGCTGCTGCCAATGGCTGTTGGGAAGCTACCACCTATTAAGCAATTCTCCACTGAGGCCTGTTCCCATGACAGCCATTCTGGCTATTGTCTGTTTGTTGTTTTGTTTTTTTTTTTTTTAACCTATAAGATGGTCAAAGGCCTTAAATGACTTTAGTCACTACCCTCAATCTCAGGTTATTGTCAAATATCTTTACCATGGCTCTTCAGAAAGCTCAGTAATGCTGTTCAATCTTGCCCCCATAGGAAAGGTTTTATTTAAGGGTAATGTTCTTAGTAGTAGGGCTCTGCTTTATCAATATTAGCATCAGCGTTAAGTGTTACTATCTGTGCAGTAGCGCAAGTTAGGGTTAATATCCTAAGATACTTGCCAGCTTTATGATTTCTGTTCTGTGTTTGTAATGCTAAGGTGTATGTATGAGCATGAACAGCTCCTACAGTTAGACTTCCTTCACAAAAGCAAAGGCAGAATTACCATTTAATAACAACCTACTAGGAATCAACCAACACTTACATATAATGACTAGGACTACAAATTATGGAAAGCTGGGGGAGAGAAAGAGTGATAGTTATGCCTTTATTATAACTTGCATTACTTCAGATTATTATGTTCATACTTCAGGGAAAGTATTAACACAGTCTCATGACTTAAAGCTTCAGCAAAGCTCTCACTACAAAAACACAAACACTTTATCTGTGCATCTGTCACTAGGAAATCCAAAATCCCCCAAACAAACAAACAAAAACAAAGTTAAGAACTAGGTCACAAGATTAGCAGAGATTTTTAAGATCTCACTGTACATAACTGAATCAGAAAGTTCATATTTTAATTGCTATCTGTGACAACCATGGCCACTCTTACCTATTCACCCTACCCTAAAGAGTAGCTTGCATATACAGATCTGTACTGCAAAAAGCATGCACCGTAGAGTTTAAAGATTTACTTTGGTAACTAAATCCCTTGCTTGGACTCTTATCGTGCCCAACTTTTAAATGGAAATTCATAAACAGAAACTTAACGAGGTTATATGCAGTTGAAGTGTAATAGCTCATGTTTTATGCTTCTACTTCTACAGCTACCTATGCCTCTGCCCTGAGACAATGGCTCAAAGTTACTAAACAAGCACCTTTCCTAAGTAAACATTATATAATTTTTAAGATGTGAATATGCAGCAGTTAAAGAACAGTGGAAGATACCTCTATTAATTAAAAAAAAAAAGGAATGTATTAATAGGATCAAGTAAAAAGCAAGTTGCTAGTTGTCCAATTTTTATGTTATTCTAGCATCTCATGGCACGGGAACTAGACAAATCACATTGATTTTGGAATGTAACCTTCCCTTCTGTAGGACCTTCATGGCAATCCCCAGTTCACAGGGTGTTGAAAAACATAATTAAAAAAAAAAAAAAAACAAAAAAAAAACATGCTTTTGCAGAACACCTTTTAAGGCTACTAAATATGCAGCCAAAAAGCCTTCCCAAAATTCAGTTGCTCCTTCAAACAGATTTATGTTCTAATCTTGCAGCAGCCTAAAAAGAGCTGTGGTGACACCAGCCACTTCCAGTAATTTAAAAACTCAGTTTGCCTCTTCAGGAAGCAGAAGCAACTATTTTCCACCAATGCTGACTTTTCTCAAAGTCTCCTCACAAGGAAAGCTTCGATAAAACTACCCGCTACATATGGAATTCAGCACACCCAGCAGAGATTAAGTGCAAGGGGCCTGAATGCATCAGTGGCTACTGCCCCAGTGGACACACTGCAACGTGACAGTTGTTTTGGTCAAAGTGGGCTGAATATTGTAGTTAGGTAATCTACAACACGGGAGTAAACCCACAAAGTTCAAATAGCACGGTTACCTTACAGACAAGCTGCTCAGGTACCTCTTTCTGCTGATTAAGCATAGATTCTGAGAATCTGACCAATGAACCTCCTGTGCTTTTAAAGGGATGAAATTAAGTTTGTAAGGGGCTGCACCAACAGCGTTTGAAACTGTCACTAGTGGCTGACTGCACTATTTTTATTTCTTTGTGTATGGTTAGCATTAGATGAGCTTGGATACACTGACAATCCAGCCATGTAGCAGCAGACTCAAATGCATTCTGGCCATACGGTGGCATGGAAAAGGCTACTGGATAACTACTTGCAAAATATTCAGGATATTCAGGTTAGGTGAAGACACAAGCTGCTCAGGTGGTTAAGTAAAGCTTTACTGATAAGCAACCAAGAACCTTCTGAGTTAAAACTGCACAAGTTGCAAGGATACACATTTCAACCAATCATAAGTATACATACCTCTATATACCAGGCAGCTGTCTCTGCAAATGCTCTGGAAGCACTTAAGATAGCTAAATCAGGTATGATTTAGTTTGAGTTTTAGAATTCCTGAATTTCTAAATTAAAAAAAAAAAAAAAAAAAAAAAAAACTGAAAATATCTCCCCAATGCTACTATATTCATTGAAAGACTGTGACTATCATAATAGAAGCACTGAACTTCAAGTGAAATTGTAGCTGTTAGCCTTGACAATTCTTTTCAGGTTAGTTCTTTCCTGCGTCAGGCCCTACATTAAACAGACACCTTTGTTGTTACAAGATCAAACTTGTTAGGCACTCATTCTCCTGAGTGGATTTAGGCAATCCTGACTTGATTTTCTTCCACGCAGCACTGAGAAGGAAGTAGAACTCATACCTGGAGTGAGACAGGATCTCTGCTTACCTCCAACTCAGATTAGAAATTGCTGCAGTCTCTCACTAGGGGTAGGATTACGTTCATTGACCATGCAAGTAAATAAGATAAATATGACTCTTGCTATGTGACTTACATGAAAGCTATGTCCTTGCATGTCCGCTGTTCTGTCTAGCGATCTCTTAAAGGATTCTGAGCTGAAGTACCAGGTAACTTGAAATCAATGTCTACCTCAGCCAAAGATGTGGAAGACAAGGTTGACAGTAAGTTAACTAAGGAAGAATAGGTCTCAGTCATCCACTCACCACAAGCCCCTTTTTGCTTTCTCCCAACACAAGTGACCGAGAAGGTATCAAGTAACTGCTAAGGAGCAAGATAAACTAGTTATTCACTGTGACTTACTACTACCTAATGGGCATTTCTTCTGACAAGTAGAACCACAGGTAATAAGTCAAAAAGCAAACACTTCATTTTGTCTTGCCTAGCTCCAATAATGCCCAGGTCAGTTTTGGTGTTGTTTTTTTTTTTTTTTTTTTTTTGTTTTGTTTTGTTTTGTTTTGTTTTTTGTTTTTTTCTTTTAAATAAACCAAAGATTTCTGCTATGGAAAAAAAATAATGTATACATTTTTATGTTACGTTTATAACAAGGCTTTTAAAGAAAATAGTTACAGGTATTCAACTGCATCAGACTTCAAAAGAAAAAAGATTACACATACAATACAAAAATACAAAAAATATTTTTTAGAACGTACAAACTCAAAAGTCTAAGTGGTCAGAGCTTTCCTAAAATGAAATAAAAAAATACACTTGAAGATGCACTTTCCTTTCTGCTCTTGCAGTTTTAACTCTAGCATGAAGAGAGGCTTTAGAGACAGAATGAGAGCAATTAACATTTTAAATTCTACAACCAGTTCCTAGCTGAAATGAGTTGAGTGGTTGACACTATCAGGTATTTGAGTCTAGAAAGAACCTTCAGTTTCTGCAGGTGTCTGTTGTCATTGCTGTCAGTTTTCATTATTTTTAAGCAAACAGTTCTGCTAGCAAAATGTTTTAAAACTATTAAATCCAAATTTGACTGTAGTTTAGACAGTCCTTACCAGGTTTAAAATCTTTCAGCACTGTTCTGCAATATGCAAGCTAGGAAATTACAGTGACCATGCCAGTATCATTGTTCAGAATTACTGCAAAAGACAGACAGACAGAAAGAGAGCAAGTTATTTCTGAAGCTGACACTTCCTAGGAGCATTAGGACTGCAAAAACAAGGTATTTTTTTTTTAACCTGATAGTGTCCACTGAAGTCACAGGCATCAAGGCATTTTGTTTTAAAGGGCAAGACAGGGAAAGTGCATCTTAGATTTTTCATACTTAAGCAGTGAGTTACTGATTTTTGGTGTGGCTTTTATTCCTTCTAGGCATAGTAAAGAAAAATATTTCAACCAAATGGGAAGCTTAATGTACATTATCTTGTCTTTTTGGTGGTGGCTTTTGTGTACCACTAATTACTGCTTTTAATATTAGTTTCTATTTAATTCACAAGGAAATGCTAACAAGCACTACTCAAGGCTAATGATTTAAGAGGAGCACACTGAAAATACTGATTTATCTTTGTAGTGAATATTCTTTACAGACTGTATCTAATATACAGACAAGGCCCATTTCCTTAGGATGAAACAAGCCACAGAATGTAACACATCCTACATGAAGTTTTAAACAAAATTAGATCTAAGTTACCGGAGCCACTCAGAGCAACATAATTCCTAGTTTGCAGAGACTAAACAAAAAGTTAACTGTAGGGAGAAAAAAAAAAAGTCTAGGTTCTTAATGTTTCCTGTTTAAGTTCATATTCAAATTAATAGTCCAGTAACACTTCTAGCACAAACAATGCTCACTCGTTAGCAGTATTCCCAGGAGCCAACTGTTTCTCCTATTAGGAAGAGGGAGCCAGAAGTGAGAATGCAAGCGCATTCAATGTTAACCTGATTAAAGAGACAGTAACCTTTTTCATCCACCTTAATCGCTGACAAAAAAAAAATCTTAAAAAGGTACCACTCCAATTTCTTTATTATCTGTAACCTTTTGAAACTAATCACATGGAACTACAAAATTAGCAAATGCCTTGAAATCTGTATACAAAACATAAATTACCTCTAATTTCAAACTCAGTTATTAGTGTACCACTCAAAATCTTAAAAAAGTGGCTCCAAAGATAGTCTTATACCATTCTTAAAAAAGGAAACTGTTCCTTTAATGTTATACCCTCCCCTCCCCCCCAACCTCAATCCACATCATTTAGTTATTTTCTTGGTCATGGATATTTCCAAGATGAGATTTTATATTTCGTTCCCATAGCTTCTGGTTGTCAGAAAACCCATGCTTTCCTTTATTGAAGGAATTTGGTCCTGCTGAGGTTGGTGTATCCCTGTGAAAAGCAAAAACAGTATCAGCTGAGAAAGTTGATTTAACTGTAGTAATAGGTGCAACAGGACAAGGGAAAACAGGTTTCACGCCGCCCAGCCTGCTGCCAGGAACTACCACACTTATCTTTCTTTCAGTTACATCAGGAGTCCTTGCTATTGGCAACTGTTATGGCCACAGAACTCATATGTCTGTGGCACACCAAGAGAGCAATGAGATGGGGCAGCAGAGGAAGCGGCAGTTAACTGCTGCTAGCAGTGAAGAATCTGTTTTAAGGGCTAAAAAAACACCATAAAAATCAAAAAAATCAAGCATCCAAGTCTACTATTGTAGAAAAAAAAAAAAATCCACTGAGCAGCAGTAAGCCTTTGGGGGACTGACTTTAAAATCAGTCTATTATGGCAGACTCTTTAAAATATATATGCCCCAAATTCATCCCTCATTTAAGTGAAGCTTTCTCTGGAAGCACACATATTTACTTTAAGATTGACCCTACTGTGTCTCAAATGTGTGCCAAGCAAAAGAATAATATACATTTATGTCAAAAGTACACCAGCTATTATTGTTCCCTCTAAAAGACATAATCTTCATCTTTTTCTTGCGTGGGTTTAAAAAAATCTGAGCAGACTACATTAATTCAGGGCAATTCATAAAATGGGGAACTAGAAAGATACAAAATTTAGTTACAAGCAGGAAGAATTGCTATTTGCAACTCTTGACTAACACTCGCTCTTCAAGAAGCAAACTAGTTTCTGTTTAATACAGAATCAATTTCTTCTTCAGAAAGAAGGCAGCAAGTATGATCCAAAGTGCAAATAGACATGTATAATTCAACCTACAGTTGAAACTTTAGATAAAATGTTCTTATGTCTGAAAAAAACTTTTGAACCTATTCCATCTCTCTGTATTTGTAAACCATCTGAAAGGTCTGACCTGAGCTGAAGAAACTCTTATGTGCTCACCCTTTTCCAAACCACAGCCAACCTACCTTCCAATATTCTTCATGCGCATCTTAGCTTCTGGAGGCATTTCTTCTGGTTCACTCTACAAAGGAAAAAGGAGTTTAGAGTGTGCCTGGCTGCCAACTTTTGAACATTTCAGTGTTAATGTGTGGAATACAGTACCACAGGAAAGCAATTTGATTTAGAACAAAAACAGGGGTTCTACAAGGTTACAGAAAGTAACAAGTACAAATTCCTTTGATCATCTCTGTGTAAGAAGGAGCAGCAACACAACAAAGTACTCCCACTAGAAGGAGCACAATAGTGCTACAAAACTGTACATACTTCAACAACAACAACAACAACAACAAACACAAGAGATGTTTCTAAGCTGAAAGTTTCTGCCATTATGTAAAAAATTTGAATGACCCACTGGTCTCTGCCTAACTCTAACCTATACCAGTGGGACTTGAAGTTGTGTCAGTCACTGTCTTATTACTCACATCTTCATCTTCATTGAAAGCCGCTGCTACAGAAAGGGTTTTTGGAGCAAGGGTTGGAACGGGCTCTTTAGGCTTCTGAAAGAGATGAAATGCACATGGAAAGTAAGTCTGCCAACTCAAAAAAAGCTCCCCTTTGCATTGTAAGTAATCTGGTAAAACAAAGACAAACATTTTCATTGAAACTGATGGGGGCAACAAAAGTGTTTTTGCTTGAATCAAACAGGTCAAGGTTTCTCTCCAATTAAAGGGAAAATGGCCTCTCATTTGTGCAAGATACTCTCTGAAAAGCTGGTTGAGCCTTCTCAGATTACAAGAAAACAAGCGAATCTCAACTTCCTAGTACACTGCAGGGGTACACAGCCTCTGCTGCATGACATGAACAATTAAACCAGGACTTCATTAAGTCGTGGTGTTCAGAGTTTTACTATCCTACTGTTAACATTATTCCTTTGGAGTTTTCTTATCCATTAATTCCAGGTAGCTGCATATGTTTACTTTCCCATCTTTTAACAGCTCTCTGGCTTAAAACAATCCAATATGTTTTTACTAGCATCACTGCGCATCACACCATGGAGGCCTGATTAATATAAGGCCCCTTGAAAAACACATTTTTAAATTTCCAGAAATACTCTCCTCTATTTTGAGTGTATCAGGCTACTTACATCTGAGTTACTTTGTCTTTGCTGTAAGACTACTAAGAAAGTGTTGAATCATCATTAACAGTTTGCTGCGACAGTACTACCACTTATCTAAATCAGTCATATACAGTGCTTCCTCCATTTTGAATTCATTGGTTATCATTCTGTATACATTCGTATTTTGGAACATGATACTGCAGACAAGTCCTTAGGCAACTGCCTACAGCTCATGCAACAGCCTATAATGTGTAAATATTCTGTCATTTTTTAAAGCTTCGACTCCACAGGAACAGGTAACACACTAAGAAAGTACAGAAATGACTAAAAGGAAACCAGTTGAGTTACAGCACTGTCAGAGCTGGTGCACTGTCAGTCACCCACTAAATGCAGGAAGCCAAAAATCCTGAGCCAAATTTACTGCCACTGGAAATAGCTTTCTACATGACAAATCCAACCTTGCTAGTAGCTCAGAAGGCAACTCTGTCAATTTTTCTGAAGTCTGATTGACCTGATTGCATTTATATCCTAGAATGCTGCCAGCCCACATCTCCCTCCCATGTGGAAGTAACAGACCACTCTTTTCATTTTTCGCAGATCTGTAAAATCCTGGCACTGCAGGAGCAAGCCTTTCATGATTACAGTCTGAACTGAATCCAGACAAGGGTTTATAACCTATCCAGCACAGTGGGATGTGGAAGGTATAAATAAACTTTATTAAACAGAGGCAGCACCTGGCTTGTCCTTGCCTGAGCTAGCACAGGTCTACTTTGGTAATAAAGAGAAGCATCAGATTCACATTAAAACAAGCACAAGGATAACTTTTACTGGCAATACAGGGCATGAAAATTCTTAGAGAGGTCTCATCTCTTGCACATTATTTTAACAGGCTTCCCAAAAAGTCCTTCAACAAGGTTAAAAAAGTGCACAAGGTAAATGAATCACACTGACCTTGCAAGTAGCAAGTAAAGTTATGAAAAACAAACTAGACTTTCCCATGTACAAATATGATGGAGTGAAGATGACCTATTGGGGCATCTCAGAGAGGACTTGCTTTTGTGCACCTTTAAGCATCCCATGCAATGGAGCTCCCACCTCTCATTTCGAAGTGGCTTGAACAGTTGAATGAGTCTCCTCATTTCCCTCAGGAAATTATTCCACTATCCCATCTCATTATAAAATTATTTTGTATGTTCAAAGACCTGCAGTTAATTTCCATCAAGTCTTACACTTCCTGAGACAACTGACCCAGTATTAACTGCCTGCAAGTCTTTACGTATGCGTAAGTATGCGGCCCTGCAATGCTTTCTTAACCTTAGATGAAGTCACCCACATTTAATTCAAGACCTTCCTTCTGCAAGGAAGCCTCCCCACGGTACTTCCCCTTCACTTCTTTCCTGAAAATTAAAAGCCCTCAGACAACTTACATTTGCTGCTAGTTTGATGGATATTGCAGATGTCTTCTTTGCTGTCTGATTGCCTATGGAAAATCCAAACTTGGACATTTTGGCAGGGGCAGGCTTTGTGGTGAAGTCTTCAGCTTCTTCATTAGCTGCCCGTTTCTCTGCGCTGCGACTCGAACTTTCCCCTCCATTACTGGAAGAAACAGTCTTAGTTTTCACAGGTTTTTCTGCCTCTTCTTCAGGTCCTGGTGAAGTCGAAACAACTTACCAAGATGAGCTATTTTTACTGAGCAGATTGATGGGAGCAGCAACCTCATAAAGCATTATACTTTCAGTGCAATAGGTTAGGTGTTTTTAGTGACAGCAGTTGTCACCAACGTACATTTAGTAGACAGCAAAATACAAGGAGTAGAAGAAACCACAAGCACTCCACTACTTGTAAAGAACTTCTTGTGTACGAGCCAGGAAAACAATCTTGAAGCACCATCTCTTTATTTAGTATGGAAGTCAAAGTTCATGTAGTAAATTAAATGCAGATGACTAAATCTTTTTAGGGTTTAAGTTGCAATAGGTAAGGTTTCACAATCAGAATCCCAATTCCAAATCTACAGTAGATAATTTAAGTTAAATTTAATTCTACCAAACTTTTACAAAAACGTGTCCATGCCAGTCTCTAGGTTTGTCTGGCACAATGCTAAGACCATGGAAGTGACTACAGTGAGGCCGGCTGTCTCAACCATGTTCAAGTCACTGCTTGTCCACATCTCATCTGTAATAAATCTGCCAAGCTCTGCTTGAGGAAGGAATCAGCACTAGAAAAACATATATAGAGATTTCATCTTTTCTGGTTTTGCACAATGTCATAGAAAACATAGTAGCTGAACAATGATTCACAGAGGAAAAATGACTCGAGTCACATTTGCATCTCGTATAGACGCGGCTTCTTCAGCTACACCAAGGCACAAAGGTGTCCTTGGAACACTCATGGTGAACATAGTAAACACTTCAGCAAAAATACGTTTCTCTGCTGCTGCAATAAGCAAATCACTGCAGTAGCAGACGGGAAAAAAAAAGGCATGCATTGGAGAATGGACAGGAAAGCATTTGTACTATCAGACTAAGAAAAACTCTAACTAGCATCAGTTTCTCATCATGTGAAATGGAGAAAAGGACCCTCCACACAGAGCAAAATCAGGCCACCAGGGAAGAAATTTCTTGGCACTGCTCTCTAACAGCAAAAAGCAGATAAAGAAGGCAGAGCAATGGAAAAGAAGCTAGTCTGAATTTGGGGTCAACAGGATTGTCGTTTTGAGGGGAAAAAAAAGGAAGCAAACAATGTCAGGGGAAGGGAAAATTAGGGACATGAGGAAACTGAAATGAGAAAAATAGAAGCATCCTTCAATTTAGCATATATAATTTTTCTTAATGTTGCCTTAATTTGCAGTTTAAGCATGTAACTGCTCAATATTGCCTTTTTTCAGGCATCCATTCACAGCATACTTACTGCCTATCCACATCTATAGATACATATTTGTATATATATATTTCAATTTCCCAATCATCAGTGTTGTCTCATCAGCAGAATATACCCTTTCTACCTTACTATTCTAGTTATCAAGATCATAAGTGATTGGAATAAAAATTCATTTATTATTCACCTTTGTGAAGATGGTAGATCACTGTACAACATGTAACACACACAGGAATAAAAATCTCTGACTTCACTCTATTCAAAAACAGTTTTAGTCTGCACCACTAGAAATTTGACTCAGAAATTCTAGATATAGAAGTGACAAATAAACAAAAGAAGAGGCAACATTTATAGAAGTGACCTTGGGTACTGGCTGCTGTCTTAGGAGGGTTTTACAAACACCACTCTGCAGTGCTTTGAGAAGCTGTTTACAGCTTCTCCATGAAATCACATTAAACAAAATATTAAGTTATTAGTCTAATCTAGTTACCTGTAAGGTGACTTGAGGGCAGGGAGAAGTTACACTGGACTGAAAAGTTTGGGAACCGTGGGTCTAGAAGTTTGCCCCTTTGTAAGATACGACAGTCGCAGCAGCCCCGATGTCAGAGCACACTAGCACAGTCCAGGTTCCTAAGCCAATACCAGCTTGAAGCTAACTTAAACTGCACTAGACTACATCTCACTGCTTTGACTGTGAATTCTGCAGTACTGATAAGCAAAACATCATGTCTAAGACAACCTAGAGTTGGATGTATCAACTCCCCCACCTGTTTTCTCACCCTTCTCAATTAAATGTTAAACAACCCGTCTCAAAATTAGGTTCTACCACCACTGAACTATAAATACTACTTCTGACAGGCTCTGCTTAGGACAAACTGTAGACTGATGGAAGACATTGCTTCCTTACAAAAACACTCAAATTGCTGAAGGTGCTATAAAGAGCTCAGGACAATTGGGAGAGTGTGAGAACTTTTGTGTCTAGAAATATTCTATTTCTAGAGCAAACAGTTATAAATGCAGATGCGTATTGTTCATTAAACTGGTCTCTCTAATTTCCCAAGCCAAGGTAGACTTTTTTTTTTTTTTTTAATTAAGGCTTTTTAGTTATTTCCTAGAAATCTCAAGGTGGTCATATTTCACCTCCCACAAGCACCACTACTATTCTGAGATCTAGTCTGACCAGTGCTCTTTTAATGGATCATAGTAATCATAGGCTGCACTGCTTCACGGATGAGTTTTCCTCATAAGTATCAACAAGCTATGCAAATGGACAACCTCCACCGCCCAGGTGGTCTATGTGACAGGACCAACACGGCTTGGTGCAGAGCATCACAGGATATGTTGTCCGTGGGATTGTGACCGCTATGCAGTGTGGATAAAAACATTAGTCATAATTAAGTTAACTTTAAGGGGGAAAAACTTGGCAAAAGATAAACTTTAAATTGCTTGAAAAAGTCATCAGCGAATAACAGCTTTCATTAGGGCCAATGCACCAGAGCTTGGGAAGATCATGTTCCAGAACACCGAAGTGCACAGGACAGTAAGGATACCTGACATAGCGGTGCTGCCCAGTGATTATATTACTAGAACTTAAAAAGCATAAAACAAAATAAAACAAACAAACAAAAAAACACAGCACCAGATTTCAAGAGTCTAGGAACTACCCCAAATCAGGTGTTATCATGTTTTAGTGATCATCAGAAATGACATTCACTGTTCAGACTACCCTAATTGGCTTACAAGCTTAATTTAATCTTTTAACTGATCAAAGAAGTGCCGCCAGTTTCTAGATATACTTAAACCAAATCCAGCAAAGGGATACTTTAGCTTTGCAAGGCCACTGTTTCCTCAATTTTAAAAAATGAGGGGAAAAAAAAGGAGAGAAAGAAACACGATTACAAATTTGAAGAGAATTGATGATAAGCAGTACACAAGAAGACAGGAATATCCAAGCTAAGGTTTAAATAATATAAAATCAGATAGAAAACTTGTGTATTGATGGAAAAAAAAAATACCACCACCAAGGTGCTTAAAATGGCATACAATGAATATTCCCTGTACCTCTACTTGCAAAGGTACCACAGCTGTTAAAAGCAAATCTCGAGGCTTTTTCTTTCTCCTTGCCACTGGCAAGGGTGAGATCTGCGCAAAGGGCAGAACGAGGCGGCGCACTTCTGTCAGAAAGCCACCCAACTGCGGCGTTTCCATGCTCCAGAAGCACGCTGCGGGCGCAGCCGCTTCTGAGGGGCCGAGGCCAGCCCTGAAGCGGGCGGGCGACGGGCCCAGGCCCCTGTCCCCAGGATCCGGCCAGGGACAACTCCCCCGGCTCCCCCCCAACCCCCGTGGCCGCCGCCGAGCCCCCCTCCCCTCCCGGGGTCCGCGGGGAGAGGCGCTGCGTGTTCACCTCCTGCAGGCTGCTGCGGCCGCCGCGCCTTATCGCCCTCCGCCCGGCCGTCCGCCATTTTGTCCCCGCCTCCGCCTGCCGCGCCGCGCATGCGCACCGTCCCCCGCGTGGCCATATGGGCGGGGCGGGGGTAGTGCGGAGCCCCGTGTTCCCCCCCACCCCTTCTTCCCTGAGGCGCGGCGGGCGTGACGCACTTCCGGCGTCATCGTGCCTGGTAGAGCGGGAGCGCCTCCATTTGCCACCTCACGGCACCCCGAGGGGCAGGTCCGCTCCCCTACCGCCCCCCGCGACACAACTGCACGGAGTCACGTTCTTTTAACAGTGAATTTTATCTCCTTCCTCTCACGTAATTCCAACAATGCACAAATAAATTGCCCCATGCCACGGTCAATCTACAAACCCACCCCTCACAAGGGTCCTTCCAGTTGGACTAACAAAGGCATTTTTAATGACAAATACTATAATGCAGTTCTGCAAGTCCACAGAAACTGGAGCGTTCAATTTTCTTCATCATTCTACTTCTGTGTTAGCTTCTTGGAGTAGTTGTTTGAAAATTGCTTTTGTAATTCATCCTGCCTCTTCCGAAGTTTAAGTACATTGATCAGGTTTAAGGCAGTTTTCAATTCACGCACAGGCTTGTTCACAAAGCCAGCGTATTTCCTTTTGGGAACAAATTCCAGAGCCTTCTTCCAGTCTCCAGTATCTTTCAGGGTTAACAAAATATGCATCATCTGATCCAGTGTGAGATTTTTGGCACCGCTACTCCAAAGCAAGTATTTCTCCAGCGGAAGGGCCGCAGTCTCCAGCCCCAGACGTTTTGCCTGTGCTAAAGAGACTCCCGTTTTTATACTCTTGTCAACCATAGACCCAACAATGTAGATTTTGTCATGATCGAAAGATTTCATGACCTTGGGAGAATCAGCAGTCAGATAGATAAGCTTATTCTTCGGAAAGAGATCTGTGTAGCACTGGTCCGTCACAGTTATAAGCAGTTTGTCCCACGCTTCTCTATAATGTTTGATAAATTCCTTGTGATACAGGCTGTCATCTTTGAAGTTACAGAAGTGAATGTGGAATGGATCCATGGATCTTCGATTGCAACTTTCACTCATTACCAACTGTCTCACTGCATTTGCTACTTCTCTGTCTGACATATCCTTTTCATAAGACATGTCAAATACTAGAGGTTGGCCAAAGATCATTGACTGAGCTACCCTCCAATTGTATGTTTTATCTATAGAGTTGGCCCACAAACATAAAAATTGATTCCTCTTGGGCTCTTCAGTTTTTGAAGAGCTCTCCTGCATTTCTAGCCTCCTTTCCCTTCTCTCATCTGTCTTTCTTTTGTCATTTTTCTTGTGAAGTTCTTTAAGATACAAAAATTTTAAGTACTTCTTTTTGGCTGACTTGGAAGGACATTCCATAAATGTTTTCAGCTGTTCTTCAGTGACATTTTCTGGAACCAATCTACCTGCTAGCCTCCACATCTCCAGAATCTCACGTGCAGCAGCCAAAGTGGAAGTTTCCTTAGGCTCTGAGGCCATCACACTGTCTTCTTGCAACCTAGATTTCATTACTTCCTTCCATGCATCTAAATCTAGTTTTTCTGATGGACTGCGTGAACTACCCTCCTTCAGGCAATGTGATAAAATCAGAGTTCTACTGAGTGAAAACAAATCCTTTTTCATCCCATGTTGTGCAGCCAATGGAAAGACAGAACATCTTACAAGCTTTTTCAGAAGCATGTTAGCAGACTGCATACTTGGGCACGTGCTGCGGTCTAACACTTATCTGAAAAACAGCATAAGAAGTGAAGAAAACTTGTCAGAAGTCATTAAGAAATCACACCGATAATCATCCTAATTAATGTCAACAGACAGTAAGTTACTTCTTGGGGAAGACTGCTTCCATTATTTCTTTACTACTCTTTCTAAATAAAAATGATGTATATAGTGCTGTCACAAATAGACATGATTATCTCTACTGCTTACAACAATAGTACTGCACTTCAAAATGCAGTCAACCTTTAAGTATTGTCTGAGATCTGTTTTCATTATCCCTATCATTTAACAAAGAAGAGCCTTTGCAACAAACGTAAGCAAAATGCCGCATGTAGTCTGAAATTTTAATAACACATCCTGGTCTAATTTGACTACACTGTGAAAATGGATAAGCTGTTTCATGTGGTAACATTGTCTGGAATAACTTTGTATCAAAGATCACATTTTTGCTTTCTATCTTGTGTTAGAGAAGTCTATTGGCAAACTTTGGTACTCAAGCTTTTTTCTTTTTACTTTAATACTTGCTTTTTAATTCTTCCATGCATTTACACATTGCAGGTCACTGAAGTACCAGTGCTATAGTTTTGCAAAGCCAACACTACCGCCAGTGAAGACATGCTTATATCCCTTGAGGCCCTTGTTCCTGGCTCCCTCAGCAGTGCAAACATTCACACAGCCACACTATGAACCAAGTCAGTGATCCTCCAGTCAACTAACCAGGTGGTGGAAAAAAAGAAAACGGGGAAAAAAAAAAAAAAGTGTTATCATCCCAGCCAAATGGGATTCCATACCTGATTTGCTAAACAGCTCCTGGACTTAAAACAAAATGAAGCAACAAAGAACTAGTACAGGAAGTGACCATCTTTTTTCTTTTTGCTGGATTGCCTGTGAACCAATGTCGCTGCATAAAGCTAAGGACAGGAAACCCACAATCCCGTTAGTCTCATACACATTGGTATTTAAATGTAAAAGGTTTGTAGAAAGAAAAATATCAAAGAATGTTTAGTATTTTCCTTGTCTAATGCAAACCTACTTAAGGAAGATCTGAAGATTCAGTGAATGTTAGAGAAAACATGATTTGGAAAATCATAAAAATTGGCTGTAGACTTTGAAAATATAATTCACAAACTCCCCAATAACCTACTACCTGAAAATAATGAGATGTACAGAAGAGCAAGTTAGCTTACCTTGGAATATATATATATATACACACACACACCTGCCCAGATGCAGAACTATCAATAGCTTTTGATACCAACCAAGCTATCTTCCTATGCATCTAACCTGCAGCATTGTACCAGCGTTTGAACTACCTCTCGGGGAACCTAGACCTGCAGAACCGCAAGCACTTTTCTCATTTATTTTATTAAAACACGACTTCCCCCTAACTTTCAACGCGGCCCACGCCAAAACCCTAACACTCCCCCGAGCACCGCGGTGCATCCCCGGAGCCCTCCCGGGAGTCTTCTACAGCGCCAGGAGGGCGGTTAGAGGAGGAGGAGGCGGCGGCGGCCGCCTCCTCCTCCCCTCAGCCCTCAGCGCCCCAGCCCGCACCTGCCTTCTCCCCGCGTTGCTAAAGGCCGTCACTGCCGCCCGCCGCCATTTTGTGCTCGCCGTAAGCGGAAAGGGCAGAGCATACCCGGGGAGGAGCCAGGGCCCGTCCCTCTCCTCACCCCCCGTTAGGGGTTGGCTCACTGCTTTAATTTTGACGCTTTTTTTTTTTTTTTTTTTTTTCTTTTAATTGGTAATCCTTCGGTGGGGGGCTTCAGTGGGAGCTGCGGTCCGTCACGATGAGTTTTCTGCTGCCCAAGCTGACCTGTAAGAGGGACGTGGATCAGGCGATAAAAAGCGTGGCGGAGAAGGTTTTGGTTCTCCGGTTTGGAAGAGATAACGATGCTGTTTGTCTGCAGCTCGATGATATTGTAAGAGCGTTTCTTCCCCCCCCCCCCCTTTTTTTTTTAATAAATAAACGCCACGGGTATACCTGTTGCACACAGAAGAACGTCGAGTTGCTGTTGGATAAGATGGGGCCTTATGAAGATGGTGTTTGCATGCTGACAATTAAATGTAAAATGAAATAATTCCATAAACCACTTGAAAGTTAAGCGGATGTTTATATTATCAATAATGGGTGCACAAAGTGTTTGAAATAGAAAATGTGGTATTTTAGCCCTGCTCTAACTGCTAAGGTGTAATGGAAATTGGCTTTATAAAGCTTTCCGCATTTTTTCCTCACATCTGAATCTGTCACCTGTCTTTCTCTCCCTTTCCAGCTTGCAAAGACAGCTCATGACCTAAGTAAAATGGCAGTCATCTACCTGGTGGATGTGAACAACGTTCCCGTGTACACCCAATATTTTGACATCAGTTATATTCCTTCTACTGTATTTTTCTTCAATGGACAGCACATGAAGGTTGATTATGGGTATGTCATCCTACCGGACATTGTCTGTTATGTCTGTAATAATCAGCAGCCTCTCTCTGGGTCACCTTGTTTACAGGACATAATGTTGGAAAACTGTTCTTGACACCATCTGCTTTAGATAACTGTGAGAAGGACATAACATTGAAAAGTATTTTGAAATACGCTGTAATTCAATAACTATATGTGCCAGCTGTGAAATATATCTGACTCTGCAAAAAATAGCATGGTTAAAACCTTAGACACAATGCTGCACCTTTTGGATTTTGGATGTCAGATCACAGTATATTCTTGATTTTACTCTGACATTACTAACACTGTAGATTTCTTTCAGAACAACCAAGTCAGAATGCTTAACTTCATTATACATCTTCTCTTATCTTCAAGTATTTTTGCTTTGAACACTTTAATGTTACAATTCTGCCTTTATCTTATGCTTATCTTTAGGTCTCCAGATCACACCAAATTTGTAGGAAGCTTCAAAACAAAGCAAGACTTTATAGATCTGATTGAAGTGATTTACCGTGGAGCAATGCGTGGAAAGCTCATTGTAAGAAGTCCTATTGATCCCAATAACATTCCTAAATATGACCTTCTCTACCAAGGAATTTAATGGGCTGGCCTGAGATAAAGAATTGTGGAACTGGCAGATATTCTAGATAACTTTTTAGGATTTTTTAGTGACTTCTGACACCATGGGACATTTCAAGCATTTGCATTGAAGGATCATATTGGTCTCCTTCTGAAGACAGATGTTCTGTCACCTAATAGTTCTCTCATAAATAAAGCTACGTGTTCAACATGTAGAATGCCTGTAAGTGGCTATTCTTTGAGTCGCACGCTGACTGGCTGCTATAGAACATACATGTTGCATGCATCCACAATGACAGCATCTCCAGTGCAGTTTTCTTGAAGGAACTAAACCACAGTGTATTCTAATAATAGCTTATTTACTACAAATTTAATTCAAATGTATTATCAGCCCATCTAGCTTAATTTAAGAAGACGTAGTTGCTATTGGAAGTGTTTACCTGCCTGTTCGCGTTTCCATCCATTACTGAATAATGGGGTGGAAACTTTTCCAAATGTTAGCAGATGTCTAAAATTGCAAATAGGTATAAATATGAAAGGGAATTTGACTCTGTTTTCTGTAACCAACCTTACTGTTCTTTTTTTTTTTTTTTTTTACTCTGATGGGAACTGAAGCTGTGGGACAAGCTTTTATCATCCTTCAGAGTTTTTTTGCAGACATGGACCACTTTCAGTTCCCACAAGATTTAACCCAGAATTCAGCATAGCTGTTTACTTTACATTTGCTTTTAAGGCTATTTGAACTTTTGCTTGCATAAATTACAAATCTTAAGTATGGACATTTAAAGACTGCCTCTATTTCCCATTTCTTTCTAAATTAAAGCTGGTAATAGAAAATAGCATCATTCTCTTGCATCAGTTTGACAATTGAAGGTTGCTAGCATGTTTTATGTCCACAACTGCATGTAGTCTCACTGACTTAGTTGGATTTAAAATTAAAATTACTTTAGGTCACTACCATTCTCATGGTATATCATCTTTGAATGGAAGGAGTATAGTAGGATGTAGTTCCCTGGAGTCTCATTCAACTTATGGGTGAACATTTCAAGGAGGAATGTGCATCTTCCAGCTCTGGAAAGATTTTTAAACAATGTATGACACGCAGTAAGAAGTAATCTTTCTGTAGTCAATAGGATGATTCAGAGTCTAGTTCCTTTGCATGCCTTGTGTATTCCAGAATTGTACTTTTGCTGAAAACTATGTACTTAAGAAATCAGAGTTTTGCTGATAGTTTCATCTAATTATAGAGCTAAAACTGCAGAAAGTATATATATATATATTTTTTTTTTTAAAAAAAAGATACATTAGAATTGATATCTCTTAACATCTTTATTTTGTGCAACTTGCAATTTTACAGATAGCTAAAGGAATGTTGCCTAGAGATTTCAACAAGGCACCTTTTTTCAAATTTTTAACTTGTATGTTTCTCAAAAACAAACTAGATTCAAATTGTAACTCGAGGTCTCTCCACTGCCAAGGGCCTGAGGTGCAGGGGTGGTTATGAAAGGAAGAGACTACTATCAAAACCTAATCAGTATACCTTTATTTATGGTCTCTCTTCTTGCTTGTGCTGCTTCTGGTTGCAATAGGTGAACGTGTAAAGGCTGTTGTGGTCTTAGCTTTCAGTGTGCTCTTCAAGTACTTAAAGACAGCATGCAGGCAGTAAGAAGGTGCTAAACCATACTTTTCAGTTCCAGCAGAGAGAGTAGGACAATTCATTTTCATGAGGGACCCCACAGCTTTATCCAGAGGCTTACTGTTTGATACCCATTCATGGCAGTGTTTCAGTATCCATTCCTGTATTTGTGGATCGCTTCCAATCTGATGCTGTATGTTGTGCATGGAGTCAATGAATGCCACAGCGTACACTTTATTAATGACTTCCCATTTTCTCTGCACGAGCAGGTCAATGAACACCAAGCCACCGTAGCCATGGGCAATGAAGGCCACGTTCTTGGCTGCACTCTTTGAAATGAAGTGATCCCATACATACATGGTGTGCTCCTCAGGGCTGCTGCTGCACCGCTTGGGGATCCACTGGCAGGACTGTGTAGAAGTCAGAGATTCATCTCCAGCAGAAAAACTTAGCCTCTCCCTTTCCATCCTCAGGTCAACAAGGTTGTCGTTGGGATTCAGTACGATCACTCCCCCGTGGCTCTGGAGGGCCATTTTGATGAATGGTATTTGAGTTCCATGGTTCAGGCCCTCCCTGATTATTGTCTTTTGCGCCCACTGCCCAGCACGAAAAACTCCACAGTCCTGAAGAAGGACAATTATGCTAGAGGAACTCGTTAGTGCTTTCTCACTCATAAAAAAGAAACTTCTTGGTTCATCCTCTGTAGCATCAGTAGGAATATAAACTTTCTGCAGTGCACAGACTCTTTCTAGGAGCTCATAAACATATTGGGTAATCAGATGTCCCAAGACTTGATAGCGTTCATAATTCCTCTCATGTGAATTCTTATAATAATTGAAAACAAAGGGCTCATTTGTGTCCAGATGCCTCAGTTCCCCTTTTATATTGAAGTCATACTTCAGTTGCTCTTGATACTCTGAACCCGCTACTAGTTTCCGCAAGTTTAGTTCATGCTCTGTTTTTAACCACTGCAAATTAAGAAGACTATGTCAGTGTAAGGATAGACCTCCATACAACAGTTACATACAGAAGATGTGTAGTAATTAACGTTTAAAAGCAGTTACATACCAAGCATTCATTGCTTTTGGTGGTCTGTAGTAAGCCAGCTGCTTGTAAAGCATTTGCTAAATTTCAGCAGCAGTACTTTGATGTTAATCTCTCTGGTTGTTAGTTCATCTTTGTAAACATTTGCCACATGGAAATTATGGAATCAATGAGAGAATCAAACAGCCACTGTGACCCAGGAATAAGGAGAAAATAAAGTCCATACAGCAGTTTTTCATGAGATTATGCTATGGCCTCATAGCATAATGGTTTCAACTAAAGTAATTTTTCAATTAATGTGACTGATCAACAGATAAGAATTATACCAGGAAGAAGTTTGCATCCAACTGAATATTCCAGCTTATCATAACCTTTTATTTTTCCAATAACTCTTCAAGTCTCTTCAATCTACTACTGACCGTTGTTGCACATGTAAAATGGCAAACATGAGGTTGCCTTTGGTGTGGTTAGACTCCTACTTATATAGATTTTTTTTGTCTAACAGCAGAGATTTGCTAGCATTCAATTCCCACAAATACAAGCGTTTTTAAACTGTGTTTATCATTTAACACACTGAATTCTGGCAAATGGTTTATATGAAGTTACATTTGGCAAATACATCAGTACAAGACAATATATCTTTCAGGTTTTCTTGAATCATCAGGATCACTGAAAATGCAATAAATCACATTGATTATGTTAAAACTACAACATTTGGTATTGGTGACAGAAAGTGATCTGAAAACTTTTGTGTAAATGGTTTGTGTTGTAGCTCAGCTCCTTTACATAATGCAAGTTTCCTTCGGTAAGCTGCTTAGCACATTGAAAATTAGCTCTTACGCATCCACATTAAAAAAGTGCATTTCTTCACAAAACAGCATATACGTTTTCCCTTTAAGTCATCTCCGTAGGGTTAGAGATGTTAAGCCATCCCTTTGGGGTATTTCTGTCTTCTAATTAATAGAGAACAAGCTAGAAAATGCTACTATCCCCTTTGTTATATGTATTTATAGTAAATATGCTTAAGAAAGGATAAAAAGCAGATTCTTTGATATATAAACTATATCCTATGAATGTGATTATACATATTATTTATGTATATGACATATATATATATAAATCATATTTAGTAAGGACATAATAATGTTGTTTTCCCTATAAAATGAAGTGTAAAAGAAATGCATGTGGTTTAAGGAAAGATGTCTCTGGGGAATTGTGAAGCACAGAGAAAACATCCTAAAACAGGTAGGAATTGGTAAATGCAGTTTCCTCACAGGCTGCCATGCTATCCAACACTTCTGTCTGTTTTTCTCCTCCTCTGTAAGAGGTTGTAGAGCATGTTTTTTTCAGCACACTACAAATACCAAGTTACTACACTCATGCTTCAAGCTACTCTTGACAGTAATGCTTTTCCAGTTTCACAACAAAACAAAAACATGGTGCCAAAGTAAGCCCTGTGTATCTAACACTGGACACCTACTTAAATCTCTTTTGTACAGAGTACTGTAAAAGCTTTCTGAAGATTTCAAGAAGCAAGTACACAAAAATACATTTTACATCAAGTGTAGGTATGACTTGCCTTCCTCAGATTGTATTAAAGGCATGAACTGAAGTGTTATGAAGCAATTAGTAGTATCAATAATTACGCTATTGCTTAAGAGCAATCATTTGATGAACAGCACCTTAGAACATAACCTTAGTATTAGTCCATAAAAATTATTTTGTTCTTGTAATATCATAAATAGTTAAGCCACAGCAGTTATTGATTGTTTTAGTTGTAGTTGCAAGCTTCTGCTTGTTTCATTGTTTATATATAAACACGGTATTCAAGGATGTTTATTCTAGCAGCTTTCGTAAGTACTGTTTTGATTTTAAACAATACTGTTGGGTAAGAAAAAAAAAGCTATCTTGCTGCTCAGCCTGTAAGATGTTTCACCATTTGGTTAGTATTTGTACAGCATTTGGCGTGTTATAAATGCTACTGGAGTATAAAACATAGAAGCATTATGAAATTTGCTATTTTAAAATTTATTGTAGCAAAACTCAGCAGTACCTACCAAGAGTTCTGTAAAATCTGTCATCGTCATAGATAGAGATCTTTTTGACTCTGGGGTCGTAAATAATTTCTCCATAATATGAAAAGAAACCTATGTTAGTTCACACTTCCTTACTTTTTATACATTATTCTGGGGCGTACCTATGTAATACGTCAGTTGCTGACTATTGAGGCCATCTGAAGTGTTAAGTATTTCAGATGTTTCCAGGTTAGGAGTTAATATCTCATGTTTTACACCTGAGCATAAATTAAAGCTAAATCTCCTTAATGTGAAATTAAACAAGTGTCAAAACTTTTTTTTTTTTTTTTTTTTTTTTTTTTTTTTCAGCTTGCCATTTTTTGATATAAATCATTAATAACAAGAGGAATCAGCTGCTATTATTTAAAAATAATTACGTGTCAAAGTTACAATTCTGAAGGTACGCTAAAAAAAAAAAAAAAAAGGGGGGGAAAAAAAGCGCTTTTATTGTAAAGAGATTTCCAAAGACATCAGCTGAAAAGCACTGCATCAGCTGAGGTTGTTATGCTGCTGGATGCTGATCTTGGTGGCGTTCAGCTGTGCTCGGCTGCAGAATGTCTTCGGCTTCAGCAGTGAGACAGGGGAGCGGCTGTGGTGGCTCCCGCAGCGGTGCGTGTGACACGGGAGGAGTGCCGCTTGAAGGGCCGTGCGGTAACGGTCCATCTTCAGGGTTCTAAGAGGGAGATGTAATTAGTAACACTAAATACAATTTCAGCTTGGTTTTGTTTGTTGGGATTTTACTTTAAAAAAAAACTGGAATCTTTTATAGTACTTCCACAAACGTTAGCGTTGTTTCTTCCTTCAACGTTTGTCAGCGCGTGCTTCAACTGTTTTACCGGATTTCCAGAACTGCTGATTTTACTATGACTCATCGGTTCGTCAGACGGAGCCTAATTTGTGTAACCACGCAGCTGTCACTTGCTCTACGTCACTTATACTATTGTTTTTATTATTATTATTTTTAGCAATAGTCTCTAGCCCAGAAAATTAAAGCCCAGGGAAGCCGCCGGCAGCGTTGCGAGCGTGCGCGGCCGCCTGTGAGGGGGAAGGGGCGGGAAGGGGCAGCCCTCCGGGGTCAGCGGCGGGGCTGAGGGGAAAAAGGGCAGAGGGGAAGGAGCGGCCGCCGCGGGGCGGTTCTCCCCGGTCGGGCGGGGCCATACCCGGAAGCAGCCGGGGGAGCTGCGCAGGCGGTGCCGGGGCCTGGGTGAGCAACAACGAGAGCGGTGGGTGCTGCGCGACCTGCCCGGCGGGGTCCTGGGGACCGGCTGTTGCCCCCCC
Source organism: Heteronetta atricapilla (assembly GCA_011075105.1). Classification (NCBI taxonomy): domain Eukaryota; kingdom Metazoa; phylum Chordata; class Aves; order Anseriformes; family Anatidae; genus Heteronetta; species Heteronetta atricapilla. The sequence goes on along the minus strand of CM021731.1, from coordinate 89,793,000 downwards.
CGCGGCGGGGAGGGGGCTGCGGCACCCCGAGCCCTTGAACGGCAGCCGGGGGAGGGAGGATCAAAGGGGAAGGGAGGCGGGCTGGCTGTGCCACAAAAGCGAGGGGTTGTGAGGCTGAGGAGAGAGCGCAGTGATCACCGCCGGCCCCTCGTGTTCAGCCGTTTGTGCTCGTACTGGGGGGAGTTGACGGGGGAACGGGGAACTGGGGCACGGGAAGCAGCCCCGCCGGCCCCGGATGGGGGCTGCGCGTTCCCCCCGGGCTGTCAGCGGGTCCCCGCCTGGCCGGCACCCCTCGGCCTGCTCGCCTGGCCAGACAGCAGGGCTCCGACTTGGACAGACCGCTGGTGAAATTGGCCGTACCCGGGCTTAAGGGGTGTTACAGGCTTCTTGAGGGTCTTGAGGTTAGGGGTAAGGTTTGAAGGTCGTAGGACGCCTCTTTGAGGCACGTAGATTATTTACAAAGAGAATAAACCCCTTGGAGTGCTGGAAGTTGTGAAGCTGTGTTCTTCCCCTGAGGAAGGCTTTGATCTGTTAACAGAAATGCTTGAGTTTTGCTTTTATTGTTATCAGAGCTGTTGTAGCATTGCAGATGTCTTTCTGAGATGCCTTCTCAACTTATAATCAAAGCCTGAATTGTTTTCTGGCAAGGAGGTAACTAATAAGTGCATTTAAACAGTAAATGTATTCACTAAAGACAAATCCTAGAGAAAATTTTGTTAAATTGTCTGTTTGCGCCTACAGTCCAGAGTCCTCCAGAAGCACATGTCTCTCTTGTATTGTGGCTGTCAATTTCTTTGTGCTGTCTTCCTTAAGAAGGAATTTCTTCTTTTTTGCTTAGTACCTACTACTGTGATCTTAATTGTCTTTGAATAAATACAGTTTGCTAAGCTTATTTTGTTTATTTTTTTCAGAAGAAAATCATGGATGGAAGAACATCGTCTTCAAGTCAAGTCACTGTAAGTTGTCTTACAATTTACAACATGTTGCTTTCAGCCTATAGCTGTGCTAGGGTGTCCTATGTGTTTGTGTAACCAAATTTATTCACCAGTGGTCCTGCTTTCACTTCTCTGGAACCTCTTTCCCGAGAACCAGTTTATGTAGTGGCCCTCAACGCTAATGTCTGCTGCTGAACATACTAATACATTAAAGGGTTAACATCTAGTTTAACATAAACACACTTTTCAGGGCAATGTTAAGACCCAAGTAACATCTAAAATACTAAGAATAATGCTTAAGAGGAAGAGCTGCGTAACTGCGTAATACTTGGTTTTCTGTGGAGATGTGTTCAGAGACACTGTATGCTAGTGCTTTCTAAAATATCCATGTTAATAGTAGTTTCTAGTAATGGCAGTACTCATGCAAACAAATTGTAGGGACAGCAGCTGGTTTGATTGAGTAAGGTCTGCCTGGTGGCTTGGAAATTAAGCCATTTCCACTGCCTTGTTTACATATGATCTCTGACCCTTGCTCCTACTGCTCTACACATCCTGAAAAGTACTGTTGGTTGAGATGAGGAATCTGCTAAATGCATATGCGCATGTATATATTGATTCAGCCCCTTTCTCATAGAGGAAAGCTGATGCAATTTGCATACGTTGCACTTGCTATGAATTCAGACTTGTGTTGGTTACCTGCTCACTTTGTGCTTGTTCCAGAAGTTATTTGTGGCCATGACTAACCAAGATCTTAAGTGCAAACATTGTCAAAATTACGTACAGAGAGGTGGAAATGTTGCTGATGAACATACCTTATGCTTTTTATTCCTTTCTGTCTGTCCATCTGTCTTTTTCTGTTTTCTGAGTCTGACTTAACCTGTTCTCAGTGTTGTATTATTACAGAGGTCATCTGAACCTCAGTTACATAAAATGCATATTAAAATTTTCTTCAATTATGTGCTGTCACAAAACTTATAACCTGTTGCCTGACTGGTGGTTTCTGTGGCATTCTGAAGTAAGGAATTTGTACCTGGCCACTGATAGGCAGGTTGGAAGAGGAGAAGTTGGTAAACTGTTTCTCCAAATAAACAAACCCCCTAATTGTAGACATTCTTGAATATGAAAAAATCTTTTTCAATCATTAAAAATTCATTGAAGGGTAAGGGAGATACTTTTATGGGAAGTTGATGCCTCTGTATTGCATTTATGTCCTTTATAATTTGAGGAATCTGGTATTGTATTTGACTATTGGAAGCAGGTTGAGGTACAATATAGAAATTCAGGCCTAAAAATTCACTAAAATGTATTTTTTTTGTTTCAAAGAAGTTACAGAGAAAAATAAGAGCGTTCATTTCAAATTACAGAGTATCTTATTAGTGATACCATGCACTTCAGTTACGATATGAAAGACTACATATGGAGCTGATGAATGCAGCTTCTGTTAATTAAATTTAGCCTTATTCTTCTAGAGTCCTTACTTGTAATTTCATGTTGCAAGGTAGGACATCTGACATCCATCAAACTCGATTCATAAATGCATTTTACAGTAGCCATCATATGGAGTAGCTTCAACCTTTTCTTGGCTGACATACTTGATTGTGTGAAAAACGTCAGCACTACGTTCCATTGCTGATGCATATTTGCAGTAGTAGGTTTTATGTCTTAGGCTACCTGGAGAGATGTCAAGGCTTCCATTCTTGTGTTTAGTTGAGATAATTTAATGGGTTTAGTTAACTTGATAGAAAATGTAATCTTTTCCTTGTCTTGATGAACTTGTAGCAATTCAGTTTGATTATTTTTGTTTTGAATGCCAATAAATTATTCCCTCTGTACTTTTTTTTGAATTGGCAAACTGTTAAGAATTAATAATTGCTTTATCTTCAGTACTTAATTTTGAAATACCAGTTTTATTTTTCTAGAGGTTGAGAATGACAACAGCTGATAGTATTTTGAGTACTGATGCTAAACAATCATACTAAAGCACTGATACTGTTATGATTATGAGATATAAATGCTCTTTTTTTTGAGAGTGAGCAAACCTCATATGGTTCAGTTATTTTGTTTTCTCTTTATTGTTCTTTAAACTGATAATGTGAGGATTAATCTGGAGTGTAAGAAAATTAGAGAGGAGCAAGAAAACTGAGTGCCAGTAGATTGGTTCTCACCTCTTGGGCATGCAGTTGAGGTTGTTTAAAATTAAAGAAATACGAGGAGTTTTCCTGTGTTTTTTTTAAAGACATTTCATCTGTTAAAACTAGCTCCTCATGTGGTATGACATGATTTATGGTCAACCATCAATGAGAATGCATTGTCCAAGTCAAAGGTCAGTGCTTTACTTGCATCTTTGTCTCATGGTTACAAGAACTTTGTACCTGGCGATACGTCAGCTCATAGCACCAGCAGATAATTAAGTTTTATCATGTGTGTAACATCCTCTATTTTCAGTTTCGTATACCAAAGAAGAAACCAAACACCAAGTCAGAGGATGTCCAAGTTCAGTCCCCTTTGACAAGGCTCCCAGGCTCCCACCACTGGGACTACCCTTTAAAAGAGGTAAAGAGAAATTTTTCAGAGTATAAAGTATGTAGGGAAGTTGCATGGGTATTTTGTTCTAGTTTGGAGGCTGGATTTTTTTTTTTTTTAGTACCTAGTGTTTCCTTATATCTGTGTGACCAGTACCGACTCACATTAACTAGGAAAGTCAAGTTTGTAGGTCTGGAATATGTCTGTAAGCATACAGCTACAGAAATGGAAGTCTGTGCTGTGTTACCAGCTTACATCATTAAAAAGCAGAGGTGGTCCTCAGATGTGGTTGACAGAAAGTTAAAGGGGAGTATACATACATGTACTTGTTGTTTCATTGTTTTGTGATTTGGGTTACTTATCCAAACTGTTTTTATTATGCTATGGAAGTTGCTTTTACATTCAGTTTTCAGTTGGTTGTTATTTGTATTTAAGAGCTGAACCTCTAAGAGAATAGTTGAAATACAATATGTCTTTTTGTAGAATTTTAGGTCTTAATGCCGAAATAACTAACTTCCATATTAAGACTGTAAATGGCATTATCATAAATGATTGTCTTGGTTATCTTGGTCAGGCATAGAAGCAAACAAGTACATAATCTGTTTGAAATTCAGTAAGTTTTTTATAAATGCTGTACTTAGGAAATGTGTTTTGCTGCTCTTGACTCCTTCAACTCAGGACGTTGAGAGTTCGTTGCTGACATTGAGAGTTCATTGCTAACATTGAGAGTTATTGCTTTCAGAACCATGTGGCTAGACAAACCAGCTCCTCTACAGAGAAGCTGTAAAAACCTGGTAAGGAAAGTTAGGAATTCTTGTAACTTACAGGAGTGCTGGTAATGTGAGGCTTCGTAGCAGGAAGTCATACCCTGGAGTTACAAGCAGCAGAGTCTTAGGCAGAGCCAGATAGCACCAGTACAGAATTCTTCCTGTCTTTCTCTCTGCCTCTACAAAAACAGTGATTGGACTAGGTGAATTGAAAAATCATTTCTTATTTCCTGTATACTGTCTTACCTTCCATTTTTTGTTTTTCTTACCTGTCTACGTATTTCAGATTTTACCATGCAGTAGAGGTCTTCATATGCTGTAAATGAGTCTTTTTTATATTCTCTTTAAAAAGAGAGAACTCAAGATATTGTAATTAAATCATTTTTCTATACACAGGACCAAACATCTATCCAGGCTGTATTTAGCATTGACAGTTGGCTCAACATCATTAGAAAAAATGTTGTGTAGTTTTCATTGATTTTGAGCATATAGATTTCTCACGTGCTCACCTCAGAGCAGATTAGTGAGCTACAAGATTTTTGGAGGCAGGAGGGGAAAGCACCTTCTTGCTTCCAGTTGTTGTAAAACTGCAGGTTTTTTTCCATTACAGTCAGTTTGGTAAGGAAAAAGTATGATTTCAAAGTACTGATCTTTGAGAATTCTCTAAGGCATGCAAACTATGTGTGGGCGTGAATCTTTTCAGGCATCCTCTCACACCACACTCAAACAGAAATGAAGATAACTTGGTCTGCTTTAAGTATGACGGGCGTCATTTTCAAACCTCAGTTTGTTTTATCTTTTTATATGAAAATATGAGGATAGAGTAGAGAGGTTTCTGGAACTGCAGAAATGAGTGTGTTTGGGGGCTTCATTGATTTTAATTCGGAATTATAAATACGTTCTGGTAAGGCAAGATGACTTGGGGAAGGGACAGTCTTGCTTTTGCCACACGATGCAAATACCAAACCTTCAGCTAATTCCTAATCAGAATTACGCATCTGTGAGTGGAATGTCATTTAGTTAAATTCAGAGTTAAAGTAGAGGTTATCTCACTTAACTGCGACTATGTGGAACAAGCTTAATATTTCTTTTTGGGATAGTGCTCCTTTAAATAGGGAAGTAATTGAATCCTCCTGTATTAATTCTGGAGGGAAGAAGAGCAAGTTCCCAGCAAGATCGGGCAACACACAAATTCTTTATTGTAAATAAATTCTTATGTTACAAAATGGCTGTATGTGTTCTTTGCATCTCTGCTCTCTCTGATCAGTTGACTTGTTTCAGTGTCTGGCATTGTTAATTTTTCAGGTGTAATGTCCATTGTGACACTTGGGTCTGTTAGAACTTTACAACTTTATTTGTTTTATTTCAGTGGAGATTAAGTGCCAGCAACAGAGGGACTTACACAAAAGAAAAAAGGCAAAGGGACTGTGACAGATGCAGCTCTAATGATGAAGAATCAATTGGGTAAGAAGCCATTTCAAAATTAGTTCTTCTGTTTGTATTTTCTGAAATTCGTAATCCTTCTTGAATACAGGTATTGTTGGTCTCTAGCTAATTGGGTCATGTGGAGATAGTTTTCCAGCTGTTATCCCATCTTTAGAGAATATAATGTTTCAGTGAAATCACTGAATTATGAAGCAACAATACCTTTTTTTTTTTTTACTTCAACACAAGGTTGCAACATCAAAATGAGAATAGAACACTGACTAGAGGAATTACAGTTTGACCTGCTTACGATCCTGAAAGGTCTCCAAGAAAACTCTGAAGCTTTACAGTCATTGTAGTCAAATGGAAATGAAAATTGAGAAATAGTTTAACTGACGGTAGCTAGGAAGCCTAGTGACTTCATGAAAGAGTTAATTTTATTTATTTTAATGAAGCAACTATTGTTCCATAAATCATGGAAATAATTGCATGATTTTTGCCCCATTCTCTGCCCTATTTTCTGACTGGAATTTAACTTGGTCATAAGTGTTTCTAACAGCCTCTCCTGATAATAAATCAAAGATCACGAGAATGAGACTGCATAGTGACAGTAAGTGTTTTGTCACACTCACATTTACTGTGAAACCAGGAAATAAGTCTTAAAGACAAACTCTTAGCTCCTCACTTTTTTTTTTAAAGTATAATCTTAATTAATGGTAGCTAATACCAAATACTTAGGGAGGCATATTTCATCTAAAGTGTCACCTAAGCATTGTTACTGCCACCTTTTTAGTCAGAAGTGACGAAATAGATGCGTTAGCACAAACCCACATTTACTCATGGTTTAATTAAAGTCCTGGATTAAGAATGTAGTAGTTCATTGCTTCTATCCCTCCTGCTGAGAGAGGAAGGACCATGACGGTTGAAAGTGGTTGTAAAACACGACTGCTCACATTTGAATACCTGCTCAGGGCCTTGTGCGAAGTGACTCTGAGTTGAGTTGTTTGTGATCTCTGGACAGGGTGTCAAAGCATATTAGTTCCATAGTCCCTCTCATACCATGGTGATCTCTTACATGTTCTTGTGATTGTGTCAAAACAGATTAGGACTGTTTGTTAAATACAAATAGTCCAATTAGCATTTTTGCAGAAAGTTAAGCATGACATATATTAGTCAGTTAATGTTTTTTATCCCACTTACGAAGCTTTTTTTGATGTTGAGGAAGGAGATGACATTGTATCACTGACTGGAAACAAAGCTTAGGGACATCCATGTACCTCAGCTGTATTACTCCTGTATCCTCTAAGAGGGAAATAAAAACCAAACAAAATCCAACAACAAAATAGTTGTTTTGAAATTCAAGCTTCTAGTCCTGGTCTGTTAAGTTTTCTTCAGGGGGAACGTGGAAGGAATACTTAAATAAGATGTGATTCTTTCAGCTCGTAATTATGAACATTAATTGCAATACATCACAACTGAATCAATTATCCTAAGACAGTCATTACCCAGTGCTTGCCCTTGCCCTGATGCACACATCTAGGTGGTAATAACTTCCTGGTCCAGCAAAGTAGTGAGGCTAGCTGGGATGTTTGCCATTAAAACATTGACTTGTAATGAATTGATGAAATGGCAAGGTCTTTGAGTAGGAAGATTTGAGAGGTTTTCTATTCCACTTGGTGTCATCAATGAATGTGACAATGAGAGTTTCCCATTACTGATTGTGCATCATTTTATTCACTCGGGCTTTGAAAGACCAAGAACTACCTGGGCTGTGTTCATACTGCCAAAACTTAAATGAATACATAGCAAGTCTATCAGTGGCCTTACTCTATGAGCCCCGGACAAATGTTCAGCTATTACAGGACCTGACAGGGGACCCTGGCATGGCACATGAGATCTCACTGTTAAAATACTTATTTTTACAAAATTTAGGTTTACTGGTAGAAGAATATAGGCATTGAAGATGGTTGTGTAAGCCATTATTAATTTATTCCAAGAGAAGTCAGTAGCTTCTAGGTCTGGTTTTGATCACACAGTAATATAAATTTGAACAAACAGGAGCTAAGGGTTGTGACACTGATTTGTACCCAAATACAGTCATTGAGGAAGGAGCTGGATCTATGAGCTATGATTCTTGTGTGCAGTAGAGGTCAGCTGTTTTCTGCAATTGATATGAATGATTTAGGTCCTGCACTTTGTAAGTTAGCATAATACTTCTGCCCATGATTTGAGACTCAAGAGGAGAAGCTAACAGCATTTCTCACATTGCATATTTTTTTCTTTTCCATCTCTATGATTTTAAGTATGTTTTCATTACCTTTATATATGTATGTGGAAGTGGAGAAGAGGGCATAAATAAGGTGGGTGTTTGCCATAGAAACAAAAATACTGTTTTGGTTTTCCTTCACCAAGATGCCTCCAGTTGTAGTGTTGTGCAGGTTGCTTTCTGTCTGTCAGCAGGACTTGGTTTTGGTGCATACTTTGCTTGCTTTTTCCCTGCTTTGCATCAGTTTTTTTTTTTTTTTTCTTTTTGAATTTCTTTTGCATGACTTGCTCACTTCATTCTGTGGACAATTTAACAGGTAACTTAGGTATCTGTGCCCCAGTCCTCATAGCAGAGATGCATTTTGGCATAAATATAGGTGTTTTTCTTGTGTTTCTGTTATGCTTACTCTTAGTTACATGTTTTTTCAAGAAATACCACCAGATGCCAGGTTCACTTTTAAAAAGGGAAACCATTGAGAGCTGCAAGCACTGTACAGTTCTGAAAATAGGTCATAATAGGTTGTTCATGGGAATGTTTTCAGTCAGAAATTGGTGCCGTGTAGGAAGCGATGCCTTAGTTTTGATGCTGTCATCTTTACAGATAGCCAAATATATACCTCTTTGTTTCTTGTTATTTGTTGGAGGCTTCTTTCCTTACCAGACGGGTTTCCAGCGCAAAGCTAGTTGCCTAGATGAGTGTATGCTTCAAATTCTAAGATCATTTTTGAGAAGGCATTTTCACTAAAATATATAAAGCCCATTTAAGTCAAGGGAGTGGCAAACATTGCTAATTCAGTTCTTAATAACAATCACTAAACCAAATTACTAAGGGACCTGGAGCCTGTCAGGATCTAACCTGATATGAATATGAGCAAAGGATGTCAGATTTAAGCTTCCAAGATAGCAGGACAAGTTATAGGTAATGAAGTCCAGTTGCACTGGAAAGTCTTCTGAGTGCTTTACCTCCTGCTGTAGGTTTTCTTTTGTCATTATGATATTGTTGAAGTCCTTAAGGGTTGGAATCTTTTCAGTTATCTTTATAGGTCCTGATCATACAATTAAACTGAAGACTCTGTGACCATGTATGTTCCCACTGGACTAATTATCTTGTGAACTCAGGCTAAATTTAGTAAAATTTAATTATGGCATCTTTGACAAATAGAAAGAAAAGAAAACCTGTTACTTATACAAGGTGAAACAATGAAACCTGAAAAAAAAGATGTTCTGCCAAATAGTCTGTTACCATTACTCTAGTCAGGAGGATGGAAAGTTCCATACAATGACTTATTTATGTTGTCTCATGGTGCTCTACTATAATGATATTTAAAACCCTTTTAATCCTTTTGCAAAGGCTTTCTTCCATAACTGTTGCATTTGAAGGAAGGACACTGTTTAGGTACTTTGAGATTTGATTTTTAGTTTCAAGTTGTCTTGGAGGAAGAAGGAATGTATCTGGCTTAGTCTTCCATTGTTACATCTCTTCTGAGACCCCTTGAAAGATGAGATGTCTTTCTACTGCAGCTCTGTGGTACCTGGACCTCTAAAGTAGTTTAAGTCTTCCTTATCTTTAAGGAGGAGGTTAAAACCCAAGGATAAATCTCTGGTTTTGGAAGATGAATCTGCGTGAGTTAGCCTGATGACTTTTATCCCTGTAATTAACTACTTTAGAGGTTATAAATGTTATTAACAGCTTAGTAGGTTCTTGTGTGGCTCATCCCTTAGTTTTACCAGATTTCTTACGTGTTTCCTTACATCCATTATTTCTAGAATACTTTACAGTTGGACAATCAAATCATGTGTAGATGTGGTCACTATAAATGCTTCCACCATAGTAAAACAGGGATAACATATCTCTGAGCATCTGAGAAGCTCAGAAATAAAACTAAAACTTCTGACTTGGAGTAGACTTCCATAAAAGACAAGTCTCTTGCTTCCTGTGCTATAAATCAAGACTACTTTGCAGGCTTGGTATGTGCTTAAATAAAACTCAGTCCTCTGGATCCTTACAGTGTAGAACAAATGTGGTTTTTTTTGGTCTACAATATTTGAAGTAGATTCTCAGACTCTGCAAAGGATTCTTAAAAGTAGTCACAGGGTATATGCAAATGTACATAAAACAGGAAAAGGCAGGGAGGCATTTGCTGACTCTGCCTAAAACATTCTGGAGAACTCCTGTGGCTTAGGTCAGTCTTCGGATGAGTCTGTGTGTATGACTTCTCATTGCCATCAAAGAGTCAGTCTCTTACTTCAGAAACCCTGGATTGTTTTTCCTGCAGTAATTAGGACTCATCCCTTACAAAACACTTCTTTGATACCAAGAACCTGAACAAAGTGCTTTAACTTTTTTTTTTTTTTATCCATCAGCTTTTTTTTTTTTTTTTGACAAGGTTAACAGCAACTAAAATATTGGTGTGTTACCAACACCAGTTTTCACCAGAAATCCAAAACAAAGCACTTCAAGAGCTACTGTGAAGAAAATCAACTCTATCCCAAGCAAAACCGGTACTGTTCTATTTTGTTTTGCTTTGGAAACTTGTAAAAAAAGCCCAGAGAATGAAGGAAAGTGTCTACACTTCAGCTTAAGTTACTTAGTTTTGGATTGGAATCATTTAAGCTTACTGTCCATCATGCAGGACAGTGGACTCCAGAGTGGGGTGCACACCCCCAGGAGATCTGCAAGACAATCCATTGGTGTGCAGGAAACAAGTAGTTTTTGTACCATTAATAAATAAGAAATGAACTGTTTTTATCTTTATTAATCCTTTTTTCATTATTTGTTTATTAGCTTACATATTAGTGCATTTGTATAACTTAGAATTAAATAAACATTGTGTGATTAAAGTATTTTTACTGATGGGGTGCATGATCAAAAAAAGTCTGGAGATCACTACTCTAGGAAATGCATGGCAGAGCTCTTGGAGAAAGCAGATCATTATGCACATAAATGATGGCACTCAGTGATGCTGGGATTTGATTAAAATTGCAAAGCATTCATAGTGTATAAGTAGCTTCTCCCAGTTGTGCAGTGAAACCTCACTGTCTTTTTAAGTTCAGTAAGAAGTTGTGTTAACACAGTAAGTTAGCACATAAAAGAAATCTCAACATGCAGCATCTTATTTCAAAATCCTTCTATATTGTTCTTGCATATCTTCCCTGTTCACCCATCACTAGCATAGCGGTTTGAAATCTTCTTAAAGGCTCAAGCATACTTCTTCTCCAAGGCTTTTCACACAAGCATATGTTTAGTACCCCCTGCAAAATAACTGAGCTCTTGAGCTGAATGCAGCATGTCACCAGATCTACAGTTGTCAACCCTCTGAAGAGTAGCAGCTATTTGCCTCAGCTATGTTGCTGTAACATGTAAAAGTTGTGTGAACAGTAAAAGTCTTTTTGTAGCTATGAAAGAAGGATTCTTGCACTAGAGGGTGAGTGATTTAGGTTAGACACACAAGCAAGAAAAGAACCTACCTTGGTAATCTTCTATAAACCATCATAGTAGCCAGAGCTTTGGTGTGCTCTTATAACTGTCCTGGGAAAACAAGTCTCTCACCCATTTGAAAATGAAATTGGTAATCTAGGATAAATCCTGACAAATCAACGATGGTACATAATGCTTATCAGTTTAAAGAAAGCCATTCAAGTTACTGGTCTTGATGCAGAATTAATTCTTTAGGTCAAGACTTCAGTATCTACCTAGCAGACTCAGAAGTATATCTGCTTGTTTAAAGAATCTTAATAATGAGTCTTCATTAACTTAGTAATTCATAGTTGACTGTTATTTCTTTAGTGAACTTGAAGAGGTGTAATCAGTTGGAGCTTCACAACTGTGAGACTGTATGTATTTTTTTATATTTTTCAGCAAGATTGTATTCTAAATGTTCATGTGGAAGCCAGTCTCTGTGGTTCTAAAATGAGATGCCACAATGTGACTGCTTGTTTTCATTCCCTGAAAATACCCAATACACTTTCAGAATAGTTTGTTAGGCCATGGGGATACTACTTCTGACATTTTGCAATAAAAAATAGGCACTGAAATTTCCATGTCCCTGTACTGAAAGTTTACCACTTCAGAATCACGGAATGGATCTGTTTGGTCATTGATAACCAGAAGAAAAAACCCTGGAAGGATGAGTTGATCAACAGGTTATGTTATGAGCCCTGTTCTCCAAAGAGAATTGCTTTGTAAATTGTCAGGAAAGTAAAGTTAATTCTAATGAAGGTAAAAATTATGATGCAGGGACAGGAAACTCACAGAAAAGCTGTGTTGAATTCATGTGACTTAACAAGCTCTCAGCACCCTATTATTTATTATTATTATATGCATGGCAGGCAACCCAAAGTTATCTTGACGAATATCCTGAGGACGAAAATAGGAAGAAAATACACACAGGCGCAACCTAAAACTGATGCTATTTTTTCTGATGCTGGCAAGCTGCACTCAAATCAACCACCCTCATCATCTGTTGCCAGCCTAAAGATATGGCAAATTTTAAACCCTACTCTCCAAAGTCTTTTTCTGTCTAAAAGGTACGTTGTCTTTGCCTTGTGTTACTAAACAAAATAATTTTCCTTGCAGTTATTTTTCATGAGTAATTATTATGTGTCATATCACAGCTGTCTTGTTCAAGAAATTTATCATTCTCCTGTCATCTGACTGGGTTGAATTCTGTTGTACCTGGTTCCTGCTGATAGTTATTGACAGAGATGGTACCAGGTGTACAGTAATGGGATTTCTGATCATATGGCTTATAGGTGGTCCTGTACTGACAAGACCAATTAATTGTGACTTAGCCATTAGACTCTCAAAAAAGATTTATGTATTTCAAATTCTCGGGAAAAGACAAGCACCCTTGCACTTAACTTCCCTCTTTCTCAGGCAAGGCATCAAATGTATTTTCGCTGTTCTACGGACTGCACATGAAAATATGAGAACAGGCACGAAGGAGCAGAAGAGAGGCAAATTAAGTCCACTATCTTTTTTTCCTTAAGCAGTGGTCAGTTGCTGATACCTAGAGAAATGTACAGCTAGAGTGAATGCTTTTTTCACTGATGTTTCTCTCTGAACTTCTGATGATAAATAGTTTAGGGACTTCCTTTATTGGAAGTTGCATCCAGACTATGGTATTCTTCTGTATCAGACTTCCTCTAAATTGTATTTATAATGATAAATCACTGCATGTCATCCGTGAGTCTTTGCAACGGCCTGTCCCTAATGTAGCCTCCTGATTAAAAATAGATTTGCATCTCAATGCAGGAGGAGATCTAAGTACTCCCCAGACATCATGCAGTCTGTGGTGGAGCATGCTTTGTGGATGAATGCAGGCAACAGGAGAATTATGCAGGAAATACCCAAAAGACAATATTGTTTTAATAGATGTAAAAAAGTGCATGACAATACATCATGATTCAAAATAACTCGGAGTGGAAGTGGTAGAATTTAAATCCTAGTTTGAGAAAGAGGAGGGGAGTAAGTCAAAGGCTGTACAACCAGCTGGCTGCAGTTGCATTTTGCAAAATAAGTTGTGCTGCTCTTACACATCTGTGCTCCAGTGAACATCTTCATATTTTTGGCTAGTTTATTTTTATGGTAGTCTCTTACAGTTGCAGATGTTTTTCTGAGCCTCGCTATTTCTTTATTGTAGAATCTCACCTGAAAGTTGAGGAGGGGGTACAAAATCTAATGTTAACTGTTTGCATATGTGCTACTTTTTACCTGTTGACTAATTGCTTAAGGGAGTTCTGCTTTACTGGAGGCTTCTTGTTCACAGGAAAATCAAGATATGTTTGCTCCATAATTCAGAGAAATATATACAGATATTGATTGAAGTGTGTTAGAGTTGCATTAGAGTTATTAAATAATACTTAGATTATGTCTTAGAGGCAACGTAGCGTGAATAATACTTTATTAAGGTGAAATTAATTCCTTAGCCTTTTCCTTTACAGATTCTTACCGTTATTTTTGGCTTTATCTGCTTACCTTGGATTATAGGTTTCTTAGTGGGGTTTTGTTTTATGCTTCTAGAGGGTTGAGAAAAGAGTAATGAAATTTGATGATGTTGGGCATTATCAATCCCCTAAAATGCATGAATTTAGCATGAAGCTTCTTTCTCTGGATTTTAGTGCAGTATTTATGATATTCTGTTATATGTATGGCAGGCAACCTCAAGTTATCTTGACGAATGTCCTGAGGACAAGAATTGGAAGAAAATACATAGACAGCCACGTAATAATTGATGCTGATTTATCTGATGCTGACAAATTACAATCAGGTCAACTAGCTTCAACATCTGTTACCAACGTGCAGACATGTCAAATACTAAGTTCTCCTCGTGAAAGTTCTTTTCTATCTGAAAGGTATGTTACTCAGTGCTGATTTCACTGGTCTTCCTGAAATGATATAACTTCACAATGGAAAAGATTTGCTCAGGAACAATTTTTATGATACTCCTGCCTTGAAGCAGAAGTTGAATTTCCTGAGTGCAAACTAACACCCTGCTCTGACGAGCCATTTTAACTTTGCATTTGTTCTGATTCAAGCTGTGCATTATATCAATAGGCTATTCTCCTCTCAGAGGAGGAATCTGCATTTCCAGTGGATAACTGGTTTTGATTTTTGAAGATGGCCATGTAATTCACAGTTCAGTTGGTTTTTGTGTCCAGAACGAGTCTTTTTTTCCTGTTGCTATTAATATGTTCTAACATCGTTTCAAGTAACTTCCTTACAGGATTTTGCCAAGCTCCTCTCTGTGATTTGTTCATTTCTTTTCTCATTAATCCATCAGAGATGTAAGTCTCATCAACAGATGACCACTGTTTAAGGGCTGTGTGTGTGTCACACTCGTTGCATAGCATCTGCTTTTCCTCTTTGCTTCCTGTGTTTACATTGATTGAACACCACAGTAATGCTTGACACCCAAAACTAGCAGAAATTAGATATTAGAATTATGTTTATTTCAGTCCAGGATGGGAGCTGAATTCAGAGTAAGCTGTTTCCTCTTGCCTTTTATGGCCTTCTCTTTGCTTAACAGCAAAGTATCCACAGGAACAAATAGCTAGCTATCTGTGGGCAGAAAATAGAATGAGGAAGGAAGAAAAGAAGAATTGGTGGGGGCAGGAATAATCAACAGTTCCTAGATTAAAGAAACCTTAAAAAATCTTGAGAAAATTAAGTCACACTGCTCATTCTGATACATGAACGTTTTAGAGAAGCTCAACTGGTAAGATTTGTGTTCTCTTTTTCTGTTGGGCTTCTGTTACTGCTTAAATTAATCTGACAAAGCTGCAATTTAAATGAGAGATTTAGAACAGTTTGTTAGATGGTCTATGAAGTGTCATTTCAGAAGTATTACATTTGGTGCTATGAAATATCTTTTCATAGCTGGACTGACTAAAGGAAGGATGGTGAGTTTGGATTGGATTTTCTTTGTTTTGATACAAAATCTTTAAGATCTATATTTTTTCTTCTTCATATTGTTTTGGACAATTTGCATTCATAGAGAGGAAAACACAAACTTTTTCATGTAATCCTCTACATCTGAGGAAGCGTCTTGCATGTTTTTTCAAGCTCATAGTTGAAGGGTGGCTATTGTATATTAAGCACAAGAATGGCTTGAACTCTTCAGTACTGAAACAGCTGATAACCACTCT
Organism: Heteronetta atricapilla; assembly: GCA_011075105.1. Taxonomy (NCBI): domain Eukaryota; kingdom Metazoa; phylum Chordata; class Aves; order Anseriformes; family Anatidae; genus Heteronetta; species Heteronetta atricapilla. The sequence goes on along the minus strand of CM021731.1, from coordinate 89,777,438 downwards.
TCTGTATGTAACCCTGTGAAGAGGAGAACCAGTAACAGAAATCCATTACCAACGTACCAGTAGAGGGAAGTTCAGACTTTTAAAATAAAAGTATGGAACTAGATCTATATTAATTTAAATTAAATAATATCTGTATCTTTCTGTAGTTAACTTTCTCATTTTAGGTAAAAAAAAAAAAAGATCTGAATCATTTTTTTTTAGTAGCAGGTTTCCTCATCTTACTTTAGATTTGGTGGTGTTCGTTGCTTGAAGGATTAGCTTTCCGTTCCTGAAGTGCAGTTTTCTAATGCGTGAAGTAAAAAGCTCTTTATTAGCAGGAATGAACACCAGGAGGATTTTGCACTTCACTCTCCCAGTGACCAGGGTATTAGTGCAAGTTCTAATACATATCCTGTGGGAAATGGAGAATTTAGTGTTTGTTCCAACAAAGACACATTTTGATCCTGGTCACCTCTCTGTAGTTCGTGTCTGTACATAGGATGCACTTGGCATGGACTCTACTTTTGGAGTCTCTTCTGAGCAGTGGAAGATCCCCTCTTATAATGGATATGTTTATGTATGCACTTGGCCATGGTACCAAAAATCTCAACATCAGAGTAACTAGAATGCAGATTCTCTTTTACTGAACATTGTTCCTTTGGTACACTATGGAAATCACAAATGAAGTAAAAGAATTGTGTGTGATCAGAACAGGGTGGTCGTAAGTTAACTGTTCTCTGTCAGCTAGAGCTTGCTGTGAGCTCCCTGTTCCCTTTCTTGCTTTTCATGTTATAGAGGGGATTTTGCATTGCTTTTTCACTGCAACACAGCACGAAATGCATTTAAGTCACCACTGATCAATCAATATAATGAATTTAAAGGGGGTCTTAAATGTGAAGAAATTTAGGGCTGTCTAACTTTATACTTGTTTCTCGTGGCTCTTGAGAACACTTCAGAATAGACTTTCACAGCTTCTTAGGTTACGCATATACCTGTTACGAGGTGCATTTTAAATGGAATTATTTGTGAAGATTTGCAAATAAAAATAAAACCTGCACAGTTTGTATATATACAGTAAATATGTTCAGGGAAGTCCACTAGCTGAACCATTCCTATTGAAATGTGCCCTATTTCTTGTTGAAATGTCTCAATTGTGATACTGATGTAAAAGAAAATCTAAAAAACACTTAAGTATTTTCATTCAAAGCACTCAGATTACGTATTCTGAATACAAGCATTTAAATAGAGAGAGTTGTGGGTTCCAAAATCAAGTTTTCTGCAGTAAGCCTAGCTATTCCTTATCTAGAGCTGCCTTTGGAAGACTCTATCTTGTTCAATATATAGAATGAATGATATAGCCTATTTACATATACACTTCTTGTGGATATCGGTACATCTGTGTTTCTTAGTGAGTGGCAGAGAATTAGTAATTTCTTCTTGGTGTTTATGTAGTGTTCATCATTAATATCAGAGCACTCTGGAAATCTTTATTTATCTTGACAGCATTCCCAAAGAGCAGTCAAACTCCAGTTTACAGATACGGCATTGAAGATTGGGCAGCTGTTCCGAAAGTGTCTAACAATTTTGTTTGTCCAGTTAGAGATGGCAAGGAGTGTTCTTTCCCTTGGATCATGACATTCTTTACAGATCCAAGCTCAGCTGCTTGGACCCATATGATCAGCAGTTACCTCCTTGCAAATTGGACTGCAAAATTCTAAGTTAAGCACAGCATAAGAAGACTAGCACAAAATCATTTTGTACTGAGTGAGGTGACAAAAGGAGGAAAGGAACAGATTTTCCAGAGGAGCATTAAATTGCTTTATCGTTTAAGTCTTCCATTTTTTTCTTATCTTCCAGCTCTCAGAGCAAATGAAGCAAAGGTCAAGAAGGTTAGTTTCCTGGTAAATTTTCAGAAGAGAAATCTTGTATAGTGGTTGTAATTAAGTTCAGTGAGAAAATATCACAGGATACCTTATTTAGTTTTATGTTCATAATGCATATGCTGGAAGCCAAAGTACAGTTACGTAAGACTTTTGTCAGCTGTAACTAGCCTCCAGAGAATGTGAAGTTAACATTTGCAACATCAGACTCAAATGTAAGGATGTCATACTGTTCAGGCTATCAGTGCATCCTGTATATATTCTCCAATATATTAAAAATCAGAACCAAATAAAACCCCCAACTGATTACTTTCTTGTATGTCCTTATTTTTAGAGTGAAAAGTACAAGCTCAGAGATAAATCAGTAGGTTTCCTAGTTTTCCATACTGTAAACCCTGTCTATTTCTTTTTATGTTTCTTACTCATTCAGATCCTTCTCTATCCAACCCCTTCAAAGTTACTGTTTCAAGCTCTTTTGAACAGGAACTTCAAGTCTTTTCTCGTTGCAGGAGCTTACCCTGTGGACTCTATTAGCAGTTCTAAATCTAAATAACAAATATACTACTTTGCCTCATTCCTACTGCATTCAAAGGCAAGGATACAGTTAGCTAACTGTTCTCTTTTTATTTTTGTTCTGTGTTCTCATGGTAGTCATGCTTTACAGCAAAATAATATTTCAGTGTCTGGTATCAAGCATGTCAGTTTTTCATTCTTCGTGTCTTTTATAAACATCCATTTCATTAGTGATGTCAGAGTATCTGCATATTTTCATAACGGGGACTGAAGTAGTTTGTATTTCATTTGCTGAGCTCAACCTGCTTTTGAGAGGCAGAAGTTTGTCTAATCAACTGTTGTTTCTGTTGAGGTTTTTATTAAGTATTCTTCCAAAATTAAAGATAACTCTTGGTTAATGTTCTTTACAGGTCAGAGTATTGCTCAAGAATAACAGATGATGATCAGTCTGAATTGACCAAAGCTTCTAAGGAACCAGAAGGAAGTAACGTCTTCACCTGTAGAAGACGAGAGCTACAGAAGAAAGGTTTGTCATGAGCAATAATCTAGCATTCAGATATGATGGTTCGAGGTTGCTGAAAATATATTTTTTTTTTTCTGAAGTCTAGTGTTACAAGGAGAGCACAGAAATAAAATAACAGTTGTTACATTATTGCATTATTAATATAAGTTGCAGTATATATGTTTTGTCAAAACCAAACTTTTACAGGTATGGTAAAATATATCAGCTATGTTTTTAAATAAGAATAAAGCTATGATTAGTCAGATCCGTGAACAAAAGGAAACTGAGAGAAGCCTCACTACATCATTATAATCCTGATTTCATAAAAATAAATCTCTTTATTCTCAAGAATTGAATATATTAGGAATACTGAAAGGGTTTGTGAACCCTGCTGAAATTACTGCTACGTGACTATTTGTTTTTTCTTGCTGAAAATAATGAGCTGTCTGCTATAGGGGGAAAATACAGTCTTTTCAATACTGTTTAGTAATATTTGTGGATGCGAACAGGAAGTGGAGAATGTCACATCCAGGAGAAACTAAAAGAAAGGCTGTGGAATATAGAGCACTAATTCATACTTGGGAGTAGTGACTTTGTTTAAATGCTTATCTATTCTTGTGATAATAATGTTTCCCATATTATTTTAGGGAATATGTTCTGACAAGTACACAAAATTAGAAAAGAACTATCTCTCGTGGAAGGTGTCTGCTACCATGCGTTTTTTATAAAATATTACAGATACCAAGAAATACAAAGGTATATACAAAGAAATACAAAGTGTAACTCATTAAATCACTTCATTTTTAACACAGAAAACAAGAACTATGATGAACTGGATAAGAGGAGAAGAAACACGAACAGTACTTCTCTTAGTTGGAAGGGATCAAGCTGTTTGGATTCTGAGAAAAGGAAAAGAAGATTTAGTGGCCATATTTCTGATGATTGTAATGCACACATTCCAGAAAAATCACTTCTACAGCCTGTAAGTTGCATTCAATTTTAATTCATATATTTCTATACATGTGTGCCTATGCTGTGCACTTGTGCGCACTTCTGTAGTAGTGGTAGCAACATCCAAAATTCAAGTATTGTACTGATAAATAGGGTATCTGGGAGAACTGTTGCACCTGTTGAGTTCAGTGATGCATCAAGAAGAGCAAGTATGTACATCTGTCCACAGTGTCAGAATATGCTTGTTGTAGCAGAAAGGTTGAGAGAGAGGAATGGAAATGTTTCCTTCAGACAGGAGCATGGAGTAAAACAATTTTAGAAATAAATTATCTAGCTAAAGTGAAGCTTCCTTCACAGATGGTGTAAAACTGATTGGGGAATTTCTATATAAAATTTGTAAAGTATACCTGATGTTACTGAAATCGCGTGGATGGTGAATTCCTCCTCCTCCATCTGTCATACCCCTCCCAAAAGTGTGTTTTTTTTTTTTTTTATAATTATTTAGATTTGGAAAAAAAAAAGGCTGATGGTATCAGCTATAATTATTTTATGTAGCTCATAGCAAAGTCTCAGTGATCACTGTTCTGAACCATCATAGAAAGGTCAAGGAATAAATATATAAATATATACCTTTTGTCTGATACGTATTTTCTAGAAAGAGCAAAGATTGAGTTCAACTCCATCTCCTGGCTGCAGAACTCCCTGTGAGGATGAACAAGATCGCAGATCTAACCTGGTGCAGGATTGCGTTGCCCGGACATTGGAGAGAGACTCTAAATTAGACACTTTCACCCGCAACCATTTAAAGTCTGTTCACAGCTGCGCAGTGGAACCTGGCTCAGAGTCTCCTCCCAGGAATATGTCAGAGAAAAAGCTTCCTGCCACTAGTGAGGATGTGATTTCAACACGAATTAGTGCCATCAGGAAGTTAAAGGCGGATACGTCACAGTACCTGAGCAAGCTGCGGCACAGAATCTGCAGGGGTGATCAGCCAGTTGTTTTGGTTGACCCAAGTATGTACTGTGTCTGTGTTGCTGACTATTACTATTGTTACGCTTAGGTACTGGGAGAGCTCACGCATGACTGACTAGTTGAAATATAAGGGACAAAAGACTGAGAACAGAGACTGTGTCCAGTACAGTCTACTGCAGTGTAGATGGTATTGTGCTTGATAGAGGGTAGAGAGCAGAATTTTTGGAATTCCAGTCTTTATCTTGCAGCTGGCTTTGTGGGTATGGAAAATAAGGATTGTGCCTTTTAATGATCTTTAAATTGAGAAAAGTATTCTCTCTTTGTTGAAGCAGGTATGTTGTGGCTTATCGCTTTTAATAGTCTTTTAATAATTTTGAAAATCTTGGGTATGAAGTGATAATAAGGATAGACGACAGTACTTCTTGTTACATACAGTTTCAGGCAAAAAGGCCATGGCTGGCTGGGATAACGTTTTTTGGTATTAAATCTGAAAGTGAGAGAGGTTTTTGTTAATCTGAAATCTACAATGAAAGAAGTATTCTCACATCTGAATCTTGTAGTATACGTATCTATTCTTTTCCTCTTTAGTTGTCCTTTCCAGTGATGATGAAGATGGATCTTCCGAACCAAATGATGGAGTTTCTGAACCAAAATGTACTGAACTGCTGCAGGGTAATAGTACTGATATTAAAGAAACAGCTCAAGAGTCTGACATCCTTTTCTCAGAAAAGCCATTGGAAGACAACGTGGAAAGTTGTACAGAGCAGGTAGTTCAGTTTTTGGCCTACGTACCAACCCTTTAATTTATTTCTACAGAGTTTATTTCTGCTTGCACATTAGGACAAGTGTGAAATGCTTAGAGCAGATACGAGCCCTGGCCAAGAAGTAGCTGTAATAACTTATTTCATGGTAGTTTCTTTTGTTATCTGGTCTGCTGTTACATTTCATTGCATGGAGAAGTTGAAGCATCTTTGTAGACAGCAGAACAGGATAGGCTAAAGTTTCCTTTCCTGTGTGACTAGCAGTGGAATTACAATCTAAAACTAACCATAAAAGTTGTTTCCCCTTTTTAGATTTGATGAGCTTTTGTGTTGCTTTGTTTGACCTGGATTTGGGCTATCTCTTTCATCTGGAAACAGGCCAAGAGAGCCATTGTTGCCCCCCTCATAGATGGATCATTTTGATCATAAAAATTGAATTGGACCCTGTACCTTCAGTAACAGAGGAGGAGTGTTTTCTGTCGCTCTGTTTTTCAAGTTTTTACTTGGCTGTAAAGCTGGCTGTAAATTAGTAAAGAGAGCGGGTTGTATATTGGCAATAGAAGATTTGGAGCAAGATATGATTCAACCTTTGAGGAGGTTATCAGTAATGACCGTGATAAAAACGTATGGCTTTTATTTCAGAATTTGGCTTTGGGAGTAAATTCTTAAAAACAGAATTTGTAAGACTGCAGAAGGGAATGCCTCATTTAATGCTCATATACTTTTTTTTCCAGCTTTTAACGGAGTCAGATGAAGTTAATTGTCCCATCAGCTTACCTTCTCAAAGCACACCTAGTGAACAGATGAACCCAAGATTAGATTTTGAATTTGATAATCTGTACATTGGGAAATTTAAATGGTTATCAACAGGTCCTGCTAGGGTAAGTTGATGGTGACATTTTGAGGGTATTTAAAAATGAAAATTGTGGTTACGGTATTTGGTTTTGGTACAAATATTAGAATAAAATAATCATAGTGATCAGAGTTGAGATATTTAGTACGCACTGATGTTGCCATTTAAACAGAAAATTCTTTATTCTGTAGCTCCAAAGAGCGTTAAAACAATACTAAAACAATTAGTGCATAGGCAACATGTGACTCATAAGAGTATAGAAAATGTAAGTGAAAGTGTACTTTAAATGCAGTACCAGCTCCAGAGGTTTCCACAGGCCTTTGACTAAGTTCATTGTATTTATTTATATTTTATATATTTATATAAATATATATTATATATTATAAATATATATTTATATATATTTATATTTTATATATAAATAATATATATATTTATATTTTATTTTTAACTGCAATAATGCAGTTAAAAAAGTATGAGCATATGTATTTTTTGTTTATAGCTAGACATTCTGAAATACTGACTTGTAATAATAATTTCAGCTTTTCAAAGAACAGCAGTTTTGTGCAGCAGTTCTTATGCAGTAATGAAAACATCTCATGAAAATTTCTTAAATGAATATGCCAAAAACATTCCAGGGACCAGTTTAAATATTTTAGAATCAATTATTTTAGGTGGAAGGTGAAATTTTTCCTTGGGGGAGAAAAAAAAAGGTCATTCTTAGTGCATGTTGCAGTAAGGTAAGAGCAATCTCTCCTGTTAGTGTATATAACAGTCTCTGGTTGAAGTGACCATAAAGCATTCTTTATTTAGCCAAGTCTTTTTAACATAGTGGCAGTATAAGTAGAAACTTCAGAGGCCTACAGTGCAAAACTTAGTATAAATACCAAGGTCATTGTGCAGTGTTGACTGTTTATATGGTATTTATTAGTTCAAATAGTGCAGCTTACAGTTACAGTCTTTATCATGGAGTGCCTAAAAGTAAGTTCCTTTTGCCTAAGTGTTCATCTTTTTTTTAAATTATTTTTTCTTTTTTTTTTTAAGGAGTCTGTAGGCAACTCTAACTTCCTGCTTATTCTCAGTGTCATTTGGATTCTGTAAGACATATTTAGGAGTGTTGTTTTAGGTGAAATAGACAATGTTAAGTCTCAAATTAGGTCTGTTTTCAGCTTATTTGGCTATAAGCAAAGAAAGATGTGGAGATAATAAAATATTCTTACTTAGTTTTACACAATTTGTAAAAAGCAAACTCATTTGTATTCTTTTTAATCTTATTTCAGTTTATGACCAAGTATATTACGATACCATTTCAAGGTAAGAAAATTATTTATTTAGCCTTCTCTTAACCTTATCTTTAGAGCACAACTGAGCATATATTCATATTGTGAATAGTTTATTGTTTTACTTTCACAAAAACACTGATTCACTTTTAAAATGCATGTTTTTCAATAAATGAAAGTGTTGGTGTCTGTAGTGCAAGCATTAATAACACCACGTTTTTACATTTTTAAGGTAACTTTTAGTTTTAATGGCCTTGCTTGTACATATATACTCCTGCATACATTAAGTGCTGAACTGTATTTAATGTACCAAATCGTGTTTTTGAGGTGAAACATTAATTCTTTTCAGATTAGGGTTTTTAGACCCTAAGGTTTATTAAAAATGTATCGATTGACTAAAGCCAAGAGGAACATAAGTATGGATTTGCATTCAGTCTGTTATCCAAAGGTGATGTATGCTTTACTATATCTCGTAGCATTTCTAAGGTGAATTGACCAAAAGAAAATAGGAGTTCATGACTTGCAAATTTGTTAAATTTGTATTTATTAATTCTGGTTATTCTGAGCAAGAATAAGATTTTTCTTCCATGAAGAATCTTGCATTTAGATGTTTAATTTTTGGTGTTACTGTTTGGTATCTTTGTTTTACCTGGTTTGATATAAGGGATTTAAGTACTAAATTCTCAACACATTTACTAGGAGTAAAATATGTGAGTACAGTTTTAATGCACTCTGATAGTACTTAATAGTACTTAGGCTTTATTATGTAATTACTATGATGTGTATGACTTCAGTTACCTATGGTTGTGAAAGAAAGTTAATTTAAATCCTATCTTCTACAGTGGCACTTAATAAGAATATTAAGCTGTCAGTGGATACGCTGGATTTGAGAAGGTTTGGCATGTGGAGAAGTGATGGTGGCTGTTCAACAATAATTTTCCTTTGGTTGTCTGCGGATTATGTAGAAAAGATCAAAACCCAGTTAGGAAAGCATGTTATCAGCAAACCATGTGAGTATCACTTTACCTAAAAGCAAAGAAAAGGTCTAGTACGTGTCATGTCAATAACTGGATTATTTTACAGTTGCACTTCTGGAATATTAAAGAAAACCTATAGCTTTTTAAAGACAAAAATTGGTCAGTTTTGCTTTTCCAAATATGAGCATAACAGGACACCTGAAGAAAAAAAAAAAAAACAGCATAATGTGATTCAAAATCACTGCTACATAAATAAATAAAATAAAAGATCTTGTAACACTGTTCGGTTTTGTGTGTGAAGGCCTTTAAAAACCAGTCTTGTGTAAAAAGTATCTCTCCCAAAAATAAATGGGATATGATAAGTGTCCTTACTCTTGAGCAGTGTATATGCTAGAAGAATGGCATGGCAGATAAATGTTGATTTATCTGCCTTTGATGGGCTGATGAGCTTTGATGGGCTTATGGTGAGCCCAGCAAGGATATTGGTTGGGCTCCTCCTGCTGTTGTCTCTCCATGTTCATCTGTGGATGTGCAGGCAAGCATTTGTCACATAACCTGATTGTTAATAATATCCATTCTTTCCTTTTTCCAGCCAAATCTAGTGAATTTGTTTTTCTTGAGTTGTCCCGACCACTCACTGAAGAAGAAGAAGTCAGGCTGTCTGAATTAATTGCAGACATAAGCAAGAAGAACAGAGCACCAGATCTCCCTGAATTTTTATCTTTGAAGCAAGCTTTACCCTTGTTTAAGGACCTGTCTCCTGAAGAAAGCTCTTTTATGAGTTCCAATAAAGACATACTAAAGCAATGTGTGACAAAAGAGAATACCTCATATGCTCATGAGCCTGCATTTCAGGTTAGTGAGTAGCTGTTGCTTGATTAATCACTACTTGTTGGTATTTGCATATTCCAGTAAGTTTTAGATCAGTTGGGTGCAGAAAATAAGTTTTATTTATCCATGGCATAAAAAAATATATATTATTTCTCACAAGAGGCAAGATTTGCAATAAGCTGGATGGTATGCACAAAGGAATAATGTATAGACCTCATCTGTAAGTGGAAAATACTGAAGCTTTCAGTTCACTTATAGTTGTGTAAGCTTAGAACCAGTAGGGATTCCCTGCCCTTGTGGTGTCTCCAGGGCAGCAAGTCAGGAGTCAATCAAGTTAGGAGCAATGGAGCCATTTTTCAGTTGAGGCAGAAGTGAATGGGTGCAGCAGAGGATGACCTGTGTATCTTACTCATTCCAGACACCTCTAGGCTTCCCTATGGGGGCTTCGCAGCTTGAAATGTTAAATGATTCCTAAGGCTGCTAAAGAGTTGGGGCTGTGCGTGCCCCCTTTGAATAGTTAGATTTCTGAACACAACCCCACCATTGTCACTTCAGATTTTATGTATGTTTTTTCTCATCAGTAAAAAGCACAGAGACAACACATCAATCTGGGTGGGAAACTTGGAACTTAAAAGTAAAGCTGCTCTGCTTCCAGTTCAAATCTGTATCTCTTCAAGGTGAATTGTTAACTAGATTTTTAAAGTTTCCAAAAATACACAGTTCCTAGTAAGGCAGTTTGATAGTTGTCTTCCATCACCCTTTCAGGCTCTGTTTCTTCTCCAAAAATAATTCTGCCTCAGTTGGCTGAGTAATCCATATAAAAAGTTTAAGAGAGTGCTTAGAAACCAATGTAGACCTGCCACTATATTAAAGGGGCATAAATTTATTTATTTTTGTCTGAGCACTGGCACATTATCTAAATGCTCATTTACGTATTTATACTTCTGCTTTCCAGCAAGGTTCCTCTTCAGTGATGCAGTGTAGTCCAGCGGGCTTCAGGCTTGATTTTTGTGTGTTCTGTGTTACATATCAAGTTGTTTGGTGCTTTTTATTATTGCCTTTTTTTTTTTTCTGGTAGAAATCAAAACCAAAAGTGGCCAGGCCCAGTTACGCCCTTGCAAATCAGCAGAGTAGTGGCTGCTATTCTATCTCTTTGTCCTCTGCACTGAATGAAGAATGGAAAGAAGTAAGAGAAACTGGAGCAGTTAATAAGTATGTATATTTCATTTTAATGAGAAGATGAAGATGGAGCAAATAGATTTAAAAAGTTAATGGAATGAAAGCCCTGGCATGTTCGAGTTGATTTGAAAGTGTTGCATGAAAGTTGTTACAGAAATTTAAAATATCATTAAATGTGAATGTAACTATTGCTGTTTCAGTCCTAATAGTTAGCAAACAAGATGGGTGTTAGAGGATGAAAAGAAAAAGAATCTTAGAGAACTTAGAGCATGCCTGAACTGTGACTGCAAGGTCATATCATGGATGCATCAGTGGGAGGGTAGGGACCTTGTGACCTCTGTGAGTGTCCACTAAGTCCATATCGCAGCAAAACAACTGCTAACTTAACCTGAGTCTTTTTTTTTCCCCTCTAAAAATGTTTTCTTTCACTGTTCTTTCACATTTGATTTATGTATAACTAGTTGGTCATACAGTTCACTAGTTATTACAGGCCCTTGGTTAACAAAAGACATGCAGAAATGAGCACATGAATGTGTAATGCAGCAGGATGGTAACAGAGTGCTGTCATGCCTAGTTCTGTATGCACTAGCCTGTTAGTTAACATACTTCTACTATGGCAAATACTAGTTAAGTACATTACTCTGAAGAACTCTTGCCTTATGTTCTCACTGTTTTTGCTGGCAGTTGTTTTTGTTTCTGTTTAAGAGCAATAGCACAAATGCTCAGTTTGTGATCTAAGTTAAGTAATATGGTTGTTAATCTAGACCTTTTTTATACATTTTAAGTGTTGAGGTAACTAGGGCAGTTTCAAACCACTTACAGTACGTATATTGTATGGTGCATAAACCCAAGTTTCTTGCTTGAGAATGGAGGAGTCCTTACTGGAGTCTTAATGAATAGAAAATTACTGTTCATTCATACCTTTTGAGAGTATGTCCCCTAGCGTTTCTTCCCATTTTGTATAATCACTTGTAAATTACTTTTATCAAAAGAAAAAAAAGGTGAAGGTGAAAAATAGTTTCCTTTTTAAAAGCTTTCTCAAAATTCTAGTGTTCTAGTGTGCGGTGTAAACACACACTTTTATAAACACTCGTAGTATTGGGTGAAGGACTTTTGAGGTAATTAATGGTTTTAAGAACTACCATTTGTTTTCTAGAAAATATTTTCCATGTAGAACAGCCATACTAGGAAGTGTCAAGTAAAACTTTTTTTTTCAGTTATGATGTGATTCTTGTTTTCTAGTCTGATTGTTTATCCACCTCCACCTGCAAAAGGCGGACTAGGAGTCACAAGAGAAGATCTAGAGTGCTTAGAATATGGAGAGTTTCTTAATGATGTCATCATTGATTTCTATCTTAAGTAAGTAAACAGAGACTTAATTGTCCCCTTCTTCCTCAGACTTGAGCTGGACTTAACTGTAACTGTAAATATTGGTCACTAAATATGCTATAACAGTTTAAAAAGAAACAATATGATGAGGTGGTAAGTTTGGCTTTTTTTAAAGTTCTTGTGTACTCTTAGCAGTTTTATCTGTTTCAATTTCATTCTCATTGGCCCTCAAAAGGGCTGTGATACTATCTAGACAGCAAAGCTGGAGAAGAAAAAAGGCTGCATGGGGACTTCACAGAACAGAAAGTACTGAGCAGTTTTCATCAGGCAATTGAGTGGAGCAGAGGGTCTGTACTAGGTAGTTTATTTACTACGTTAGCATGAAATTAAGTATTCTCAGCTATTCTTTGCAAGAGTTCAGGGATTCTTCTGATACATGGCTCCTGCAGAAAGGAACATAGCTAATACTTCTTGAGGAAGCTGTGGTTGCCTTACCAGCCTCATGCCATCCTACTTAAGTTACTTGTGAAAGTAACTTCTCAAGAACTGGCACTGTAGACCACCATTCCCTAAAGCTGAGATTTATTTTGCTTGTGCTGACTTAAACCCAAACAGAATTCTGGCTTTTTTGAAGGTTGTCTGCAAGAATTTAATTTATCTTGGCATCCACCGTGGCAGTAGTAACTATAACCAATAACAAGCCAGATAAAACTTCTAGCCTAAAGGAATGGAAAGGAAACGTGTACCAAAGTGTTCTGATGCAGTTTTACAGCAAAGCTCTCCTGTATTCGCTTCTAAACTAAAATAAACCATGTAGTGTGACCCTTGCAATAGCTAAAGCTCCTTCTTACCAGAAAAAGGAGATTTGAATAAGGAATTTAATGCAATTATTGCAGAAAGCCCTCTGCTTTTAAAATTTGTTGGACTTCTTCCCATATTCTGTTTTCATCGTGTTGCAAACTATATGGTAAATGAATGTGTTACGTAAGTCATCAGGTGAAGCTGGAGGCACCTTGTATAGTGTGACTAAAATTTTGAGAGCTTGGCCTTCTAGGATTACATAGTAAATACTCAGGATAATGTTGATTGTGAAATGGTCAACAGTAAAATCATAAAAAGTGAGTTCCTGAATGTATGTCTTAACTTTCACATGCATAACTTGTAGAAGTAAAATGGACAATTTGTACTACTAAGCTGTTCTATGCTTCTTGAAAACGTGGAAGTACAACACTACATAGGCTTATATTTGGCCAGATTTTTAATCCTGGCTTAGTTGAAAAGCCTAGAAACATAACACTGAACATGAATGTAGCAGCATTGAAACTGGAGCACAAACCTGAGATAAAAGCATTCTTCATAGCTGTTTGGGCTCTACATGGTATCCATCCATCTGCCTGTTCAAAATAGAGTAGACAGAAAAGCTTGGCATGTTCAGCAGCTGTGAAGATAACTGATAATAAGCATCATCTGAGTTTGCTAAGTCCTTAAAGTAATTGTTCTTGGTTTTATCAGTAGTGATACTTTCTAGAAAGGGAATATAATTTCCTTCTTTTTTCTTTGGTAGATACCTGCTGTTGGAGAAGGCTCCAAAACATCTTGCTGAACGTACACACATATTTAGCAGCTTCTTCTATAAGTGCCTGACCAGGACAGAAAAGAACTCCGAGAGAGATCCCAAAGTGCCGTAAGTTAATTTCAGATGGCATACTGATCAGAAGTAAGCTATTTGTTGCTGTTACTCAGATGCTCAACAAGATTGTCGCCAAATTAGCACATAAAACAGTAATCAGTGTTCTCCAAAGGACTAGTAGTTAAATGTTGTAGCTCCCTATTTAAGCATTCTTGTGTTTTTCATTAAAATCTGTACGCAATTCATCTAGAGTAGGAATAAAAGCGTTATCACCTTTCTGCAACTTTGAGAGTCTTCGCTTCAGGCAATTACTTTACAGATTTAGATCATTTTATTATAAACTCAGAGTTTTGCAAGGTACCATGTAATTTGAAGAAGTTGTACATCTAGATACCACACAATTCATGCTACGTATTAGTAATAAATTACTGTCCAGTATTTTACTAAGAAATTTTCCTTGCACATCAACTGTATACATATGGGATTTTTTACACTTTAACATGCCGCAGTTGTACAGTTTCACAAAAAGTTGTCAATAAGAGCTTAAGGACCTTGTATTGCTTTGCACTTCCAGCTAAGTCTGTATAAGGGGTGGGGCTGTCCCTAGCACGCTTGCAGTTTCTTCTCAACACTGGTGTTTAAGAGTGCAGTTTCTTGGAGTGATCATCTGCCAAATGTTTTCATATTGTTTTCATCACACTGCTTGTTAAAAGTTTTGTTTTTTTTTTTAATCCCTGAACTGATTTTTTTTCTATTAATGAAGTCCCAATTTTTTACATTCTTTCGGTGAACTAGGGCACTTGCAGAAAGAGGGGTGCTATCTTGTTTCTGCATCACAGTCATTGCTGGGTGAAAGCTGTGTTAAAGGAAAAATGTGACTTCTCAAGTATTTTCAAAGAAGTCTCAAAAATAAAAGAAGTTGTGCTTCTAAGAATGTCTCCCATCAGTTTAAGTGCCTGTCATCTGACCCTGAATGTTCTGGGGTGGAGACAAAATGGTCCATGTTAAGAAAGCTGCTGTGCCTTGGTCTGATTCCTTTTACAAGGCTGCACTGTCCATAGCCTTCTCGTGGAACTAGACTGACACTTAATTCACTGTATTTCAAGGCCTGTAGCCGTTCTCGATCAGGAGATACACTTGGAAATTCTGGTTTTGTGTTCGGGTTTAGTTACTTGGGCTTAATGTTCTGCTGGTACATTTTTTCTGTCAGAGAAATGTCAAGAACAAATGGAAAAAGCATATAGGCATTGGGAATATGTAGGAGTGCTAATCCATGTACCTCAGTCTAGCTAAGAAGAACAAAACTGAACAGTAATTGTCATTTGGTTTCCGCAGAGCGGCACAAAGAAGACACAAAAGAGTTAGAACATGGACTCGCCACATAAACATCTTCAATAAAGATTATATCTTTGTGCCTGTGAACGAGGAGTAAGTCTTTGTGCTTTAGATATCTTTTCTGATATTTAAAGACTAAAATATTTGAATATTGTGATGATTTAAAGATTTATGGCTGTAGACTTGGATAATTGGAAATGAGCACGTTAGATTTTGAAGAAGTAACAGCAAAGTGTGGAATGAGTAATTTTGAAGTATTTTCAAAAGTTATTATCATTTTCAGTAAACTACTCATCATTTTCTTGGTTTTACTGCAAATTACTTTTGTATATTTCAAAATAAATTGCATATCATTACGATGATTCCCATGCACATTATATTTCTATAAAGAAATCCCAGCAACTCATGGTGTTATTGGTAAAAGGAGCAGGAGGAGTACTGTGCCTAGGCCTGGCTGAGTAACTGTCCTGCATGTGGAAGCTCCAGCAAAGCTGAATAGTAATTGAGAGTTGCATATGTTAAACAGCTGCAGAAAGAGATAAAGCTAGAGGCATGCCGTACCCTCAGCTATATTCAAAGCTGAGATTACTATCACAGATTATTTTATTACCTTATTTTATTTACAGTGGGGTGGGTGATAAGGCAATTATAATTTGCTGTGGAAGGAATTAATTTTTGCAGTTATGCCATAATGCAAAGTAAAAAGTGAGTGAAATGATTTGTGTGTGATGCCATGAAGTAACATTGCAACACCAGTTACGTGTTGTCCAACAGCTGTCTATGAGCTCTCAATGTTATAAAAACTTCTCGTAGCCTTTTCAGAACCAAATGTTACAGATTTTTGACATTTTTCCCCCCCTCTCCCCATTGCTGGGCAGGTCTCATTGGTACATTGCAGTTATCTGTTTTCCTTGGTTAGAAGAAGCTGTATATGAGGAGTGTCCCCATCAGAATTCACTTCAACTATCTCCACTTCAGTCAGAGGAGAGTGAGAACGCTGTAACTGCTTCAGTGTTGGCTTTTCCTGAAGAAGAAATGGACGCAAGCAGTTTATTCTCAAAAGGTAGATAACCTAGAATAAAACGGTGTTAAGTTGTATATAGTTCTAATAGTTTCTTAATCCTTGAGGGAGAGATACATTTCACAAAGTATCTTTCATGTTAAGATAGATGTAATACGTTTTTGTATTACCACGCATAGCAAGGACTGCACTGCATTCTTTTAGCCTGCAACTGTGGAAAATAATGGAAAGGACAGGTAAAGCAGTGGCTCAGATCCCATTGTGAGTGGAAAGTTCCTGGGTTTCGCTAAGAATTTTATCAGGAAGGAATGCCCACAGTAACTCTGCTATTCAAACATTCAGAAGGGATGCAAAATTCGTTTATGTTAGATTATGTTGTTTGAATGCCAATAATCATGAATTTGAAAATAAAAATATTTCAGATAGGAAATCTTTTCTTAAGACTTACTAGATTTGTTCTTTTGTACTAGGTGGCAGTGATATTGCTGCTTCTGCCTCAGTCCTGGATTCAGGTATTTCTAAAGTAAGTGCCTTGCTGTATTGACAGAGGAAACATATTACTCTATTTCTGAAGGCTCTGAGACTTGACCAATGATTTTGCATTATCCTTCTTGCAGTAGCTGTTACTTGCATGACCTGCAGCATGTGCAAGACACTTTGAATTAGCCTGGAATCTTCCTTTGCCTATCTATGTTGCCTATGTTATGGTTTAAAAATTCTAAAAAACATCATTTCTATTAAGTTTCTCTCTTTCTGAAACAGTAGTCTTTCTGGCTTTACCTTTATATCTGTAAAGGGTTTATACTTGTACTTCTGTAAGGTTAATTTTATTTTCTCTTCTCCCAGATCTCCCTGAGTAGTTCCAAAAGGCAAATTTGTAAAAGGTATGTTTCAGTTTTCATAGTATTATTGTGATATTAAAGGGTTTATTGAGAAATTCTGCAGTGGTTAATTCAGCTATTTGTCATACAGCTACAAACGTAGGGACTTGTCTGATTTATTGTTGTTGTTGTTTTGGTTTTTTTTTTTGTGGGTTTGTTCAACTATCAATGCTTTTGTTAAGCCGTATTCAAAGAAAATCTTTGTGTTGGTAGTGAAAGACTAAACTATTTTTTTTGTCGTTGTTTACAGGCCTTGTATATTGATCTTAGATTCTTTGAAAGCTGGTTCCATGCAGAACACAGTTCAGGTTTTGAGAGAGTAAGTAACTACAGTTTCCATTTATGAGAAAGAGATCTGCTGGTCATATTCTATGTTCAAAATGCTTTTCTCTATAAAGGTGTATATTTCTGTTGCTAAAAGAACACGAACAGCCACAACAATATTGTAACAGCATTACAGAGATTTGTGCCAGAAACTTGTCTTTGTTCTACAACCCTAGATATAATGCAAAAATTGTAAAGCGAACGGTCTTTTTGAAATTGGAAATAAATAATCATAGAAAGTAGTTTTTTCCCCTCCAGTTCAGCAATGGAAGGTGTTTTTAAGATGTCATACCAAAGCTAAATACAGTGGAATAATCACTTTTATTGACCAGCTAGCCATGCTGCGTTGAATGCATCCCAAAATGTAGTTTACCCTGGCTGTAGTTCCCTGTAGTTTACCTTTGCTGCTGGAGCCCCTGTTGGCTCGTACTGAGCCCGCTGTCAGCCAGCACGCCCAGGTCCCTCTCTGCACAGCTGCTCTCCTGCCACTCGTTTCCCAGTCTCTACATGCCTCTGGCATTACTCTGTCCCAGGTGCAGCATTTGGCATTTACCTTTCAAGAACTTCATGCTGTTGATGATTGCCCAGTAGTCCAGTCTATCTAGATCCCTCTTGCAAGGCCTCTCCTCCCTCCAGAACAGCAACTCCCAGTTTAGTATCATTGGCAAACTTGCCACTCCTGCATCCAGATCACTGATAAAAATGTGAAAAACAGCCCTAGAATTGAGCCCTTGGGAACACCACTGGTGATCAGCTGCCAGCCAGGTACAGCCCCATTCACTATCCATCTTTGAGGCCTACCAGTGAGCCAGTTCTCTGTCCAGTGTAGCGTGTACTTGCTCATCTCACAGTTGGACAATTTGTGCAGAAGGATACTGTGAGGTGGCAGTATCACAAGCCTTAGTAAAATCCAGAAAAATACATCCACCGCTTTCCCTTCGTCCACTAAGTGGGTGATCTTATCATGGAAGGATATCAAATCAGTGACACAGGACTTTTCTTTTGCGAACCTGTGTTGGCTGTGCCTGATGATTGCGTTATCCTTTAAGTGCATTTCAGTGGTAACCAGGATAATCTCCATAATTTTTCCAGGTATTAAAGTTAAACTAAGAGGTCTGTGATTTCCAGTGTCTTCTCTTGTGCACTTCTTGAGAACTGGGATGACATTGGCTAGTTTACAGTGTGAGGGAAGCTCCCCAGACTCCCAGGACCTTTGGCAGGTAGCTGAGAGAGGTCCTGCTATAACATCTGGTAACTCCATCAGTATTCTGGGATGGATCCTGTTAGCCTCAGTGGAGTTAAAAACATTCAGCTGATACAACTGGTTCCTTACAGTTTCAGTGTCAACAAATGGGAAATTGATGCACTCAGTTGATGGTATTATGTAAGGGTTATAATGGTGTGATTATAACTGAAGTTACTCGAAAGCGAATTCCAAATTTTTAATGGTCTTCTAAATTTTCTGAATTCTATTTTCTTTAGGGTAGGAAAAATACTGCTGGCTTCTTAGGATGAACCCAAGAAAAATCTGGGTGATAGCCAGGAAAGATTACTTGAGTTCTTCATTAAGCTCAGCTTTTAAAACATTGTAGTATCCTACAAGCTTGAAGAAACTCAGTGCAAATGACTTTTTAATTATTTTAAATAATTCACACAACTTTTCCACTTGGTGTATTGTATTATTATGTGGTAAAGCTGCATCTGAGTGTGATAGAATATTAAGTAGTGGAAATTTTGTTGTTTGTTGTGTGAATTTCTTTGTCAGATTCTGTGAAAGAAAATGATTAAAGCTAATTTAGCATTTTGTCCAGCTCCAGAACAATATGGAGAAGGATCTCAAAATGCATTGAACTTAGTCTTTTTTTTTTTTTTAATAGGTATCTTGAAGTGGAATGGGAAGCTAAACGAAAAACACATCGGGAATTCAGTAAATCAACAATGATAGACTTCTGTCCCCGAGTGCCTAAACAAGATAACAGTAGTGATTGTGGGGTGTATTTGCTGCAATATGTGGAAAGCTTCTTCCAGGTACTAATGGAAGCTACCTTCCCTTTTCCCCAAAATTACCTCAATCCTCTATTTCTTAGGGTAATACTCAGATAGAAAACACGATGCTCAGCCTCTAAAATTGTCAAAGGCATCTGAGGAAAAGATAAAACCCATTCTTCATATAGTAGCAGTGTGTCTTTGTATCTGGAGCACAGACAATTTCTGCTCTGTTTCTTAGACTTTTCTGACCCTGTGGTTTAATACTGCATTCACATTGAAACATTTAAGATCTGAAACTATATGGATGTATTTGAATTCTACATAGTTTACACGTTTCTGGCCTGCAGGTGGTACAAAGACATATTTCCTGTGCAGCTCTTCTTGTAGCCTCTTGAACTTTGTTCAGCTTTTCCATTTGCCTTTGAGTGTCTCTGTGCAGGCAACTGCTTCTGCAAAGAGGAGGTGGGATCCTTAAGAGAGAATGCACAGAGCTAAGGGAACCCTTCTTTCCTGTTCAGCACATACCTTTAAATACCTGCAGCCACCGAGCTTCAGACATTGTCTTTAGAATTTCCCCAACTCTTCCTCCCTCTGATAAGTTCACTGCCCTCTTGCTCTGTCCTTGGAAAGGCTGACCTGGTCTTAATGCTTATATATGTGGTCCACATTCTGTCTGAGAGTTCTGTGCATGGAAAGCCTGGTGTGAGGCATTGGCCAACAGACAGCTTTTCTTCTGCAGTAGAACAGGTTGCCTTTCCAAAGCACCTCTACATTAATTCACACAGTGTGGGGAATAAATATGAAGAATTACAGATCCGTGTGCAGGGCTATGATCTTGCTGGGGTGATGGGAACACGGTGGGATAGCTCACATGACTAGAATGCTGTAATGAGAGAGCTGGGAGTGTTCAGCATGGAGAAGAGAAGACTTGGGGCATATTATTGATACGTACAAATATCTGAAGGGAGGGTGTAAAGAGAGTGGAGCCAGGCTCCTTTTTCAGTGATAGCCGGTGTTGGAACAAGAGGCAGTGGACACAGCCTGGAGTACTTGAGGTTCCCCCTGAACATCAGGAAACAACTTTTTACTGTGAGAGTGACCAAGCACAGGCACAGGTTGTCCAGAGGAAACATTCAGAAACCATCTTGATATGTTTACAGAATCACAAAATGGTTTGGGTTGGAAGGGACCTTAAAGATAAGCCAGTTCCATCCCTCCCCTCTCCATGGGCTGGAACACTTCCCACTAGATAAGGTTGCCCAAAGTCTAGTCCAGCCTAGCCTTGAATACACCCAGGGATAGGGCATCCACAACTTCTCTGGGCAAATTGTTCCAGTGCCTCATCACTCATTCACATGAAAAATTTCTTCCTAATGTATAGCTAATCTAAACCCTACCCTCTTTAGTTTAAAACTGTTACCCCTTTTCCTACCATTACACTCGCTGAGAGAGTTCCTCCCCCAGCTTTCTGCAGCCCCCCTTTAAGTACTGGAAGGTCACTGTAAAGTCTACCCGGAGCCTCTTCTTCTCTAGGCTAATTAACTCCAACTCCCCCAGCCTATCTTTCCAGGAGAGGTGCTCCAGCCCTCTGATCATCTTCATGGCCCTCCTCTGGACCCACTCCATCGGGTCTATCTCTTTCTTATGCTGGGGGTTCCAGATCTGAACACAGAACTCCAGGTGGGGTCTCAGGAGAGCAGTGCAGAAGGGGACGATCACCTCCCTCGCCCTGCTGGCTGTGCTACTTTTGATGCAGCCTAGGGTATGGTTGGCTTTCTGGGCTGCAGGCACACATTGCTGGTTCATGTTCAGCTTTTCACCCACCAGTAGTCCAAGTCCTTCTCCATTGGTCTGTTCTCTATCCACTCATCACCCTGCCTATATCTGTGCTTAGGGTTACCCCAGTGCAGGATCTTGCACTTGGCCTTGTTGAACATCATGAGGTTCTCCCAGGCCCACCTCTCAGTCCTGTCCAGGCCCCATGGGATGGCATACCTTCCCTCCAGCATGTTGAGTGCACCACACAGCTCAGTGTCATCAGCAGACTTGCTGAGGGTTCGCTCAGTCCCACTGTCCGTGTCATTGACAAAGGTGTTAAACAGCGCCTGTCCCAAACTGACCCCTGAGGAACACTGCTCATCACTGGTCTCCACCTGGGCATGGAGCCATTGCCTGTGAGTCTTGGAGTGCGAGCAGCCTGCCAAGTCCTTACCCCCTGAGTTGTCCATCTGTCAGATGCATGGCTCTTCATTTTAGAGAGGTCCTGGGCAACGCGCTCTAGTTGGCCCTTCTTGAACAGGGAGTCTGAACCAGATGACCTCCAGAAGTCTCTTCCAGCCTCATCCATTCAGTGACTCTTTGATAGAGTGGTTGAGCTATTGTGTAGGTAGAAGATATTTTTTAATTTTTATTTTTACCAAAGCTTCTGCGCTTCCCACTCTCTAACAGTGTGGCTGTGTTCTCATTGCAAAAGCAAGGCCAGGTGGCTGTAGTTTGTTCTAAACATGGTTTATAGACCACACATCACGATGTGGTTTCTCACTTTTTTTTTTTTTTTTTTCAATTTATTGTATACTTTATTCACAGGAAGGAGAAGGTGAAATACAAGCATGGTAAAAGAATGACAAGGGAAAGAGGAGCTAAAGAAAATGACTGGCAATTGAGATGTGGTATTGCAGTCTTATTGCCAGAGCTAACAACCTCTTCCATCCATTTAAATTTGCTATCCTCCTTTGTTCCAAAATTTCCCCTCTCATGGCTTGCTAGACCTGCTAGCAATGTTCTTGCTTCTTTATTCTATTCTATCAGATAGACCAGCTCATGACACTAAAAAACATGCGTGAGGCCACAGAACCTCTTTTTGCTTGGCTGCTCTATGCTTGACCCTTCCCAATAGTGTGATCGCACCCATCTTGTGCCTGAAGTGCGCATGTCCGATGTTAAATCTCAAGAGCGTGTCCTATTGTATCAGAGTACTTGGAATTGGCCTTGAATATGAGCTTATACTGAAGTATCTTTAAGAGAAATCATGTTTTGTGTTTACCATGAGTAGCTTGTAGTTTGTATGTATATTATTACCATGAAGGAACCAGAATTTAGCTTTGAGCTCTGATACTATGTCTTGTGGTAACTTGTTTGTGCATGCTTGGTCTCAGCAGTAATGGAAGGGTTTGATAATCTTTTTGAAGGTCACTCTAGGAAATTCAAGCTGTAAATATTTCTCTTTTTTTTTTTTGTTATTAGAATCCCATTGTTAACTTTGAACAGCCGGTGCACCTGGAGAAGTGGTTTCCTCGTCAGCTGATCAGAAGCAAAAGAGAAGAAATCCGAGACCTGATCTTGCAACTGCACTTTCAACAGCACAGTGGCAGCAGTAGCTAATAAATCGAATCACTCAGATTCGATTCACCTGGCAAAGATGTTGCCGTATGAAGTAACTGGAACTCTGCTTAGTAGCATTTGGGCTCTTTCTCCTATGTATGGAAGAAAAAAATTACAAGAAGTATTTTGTTTGTTTGTTTGTTGTATATTTATTTAAAAATTATTTTAATTTGGATGCAGTTGTGGGGTGAAAAGAGAATGTTGTAGATAAGTGTAAATATGTAAGTTAAAGCTAATACATGTAAGTTAACTGATTTTTTTACTTGGAGTATGAAAATATGTACAGGTATGTGCCACAAAGATGTAAAAATACTTTGATATTTCGGAGCCTATTCTTTGTAATTCTACATAAACATAACTTAGAGCTGGATGAGCATGTAGGAGTCAGGCCTGAAAACAGGACTTTGACCCTATTATACTGTGTCTCTACTTTGCAGTTCATACAGATAGAATGAATACTATGTATTGTTTTAATTTAGGTATCTAATATTGACTCTTTTTAGAGATGTATTTTTTTAGTTTGGTTTCTGATTACATACAGAAATAGTCTGCATGTTTCAGAATATTCTGCTGAGTTCTGAGACTGCTGGATTTTGATTTTTTTTTTTTCTTCCCTAGAATATTCAACATAAAAATTTATTTCAGTGAGTTGAAGACATTTGCTTGAGAGTGAGATCTGAAATCTTTTAAAGTAGAAGTAGACTCTTCTGAATGTCTTCTGTAATTTTTTTTTTTCATGTCAAATTTTAGAAATCTTGTTCTCCAAGTACATGCTGGTACAATATAGGCAATAGTTTTTACTCCTCTTTGCCTTATTTTTGAGAATTATTCCTGTGAATATTAAAGCATCATTTGCATTAAAAAGGCAAGTAGATTGTGGCTCAGTAAGTTTGAGATATTTTACTGAAAGTCTGTTTTTATTTAGAAAGGACGTTATTATTATATATAATGCCTTGAAGACATTACATTTATATATTAGACAAACAAGTTTTATACTTTGCTCAGGAGAATTGAGTAAAGATGTCCAAATGTTCAAATGTTTGAACTCAGGACTTGATTTGATAAACTAGCACAAGTTTATCATGGTCTAAATATAGACTTATGTAGTTTTTCTTGGACAATGACCATGGAAAACTTCAATAACATTTTGATATGTGCACGCTTTTTTTCTGTAGCTACTACACGATAGAAGGTGGCTGTTTAAAGAGGATGCTTTCTCCTATTCCTCACTGTAAGTAACTTTGTGTCATAGTAACCTTCAGGAGAACCATATTGCAGAGAACCACTCAAACCACCTTGTGTCATAAGCATATCTGCAAAACCAGATATGTTGAAGCTGGAGGTAGGCTAGAGAATAAAAATAGAAATTTAGGGCAATTCAAAGGTGTGGATAGTTTTATAGTATCACAGAATTCTCAGGGCCCCTTCCCTCACAGCAACTCTGATACCTAGCATGTGGAAAATCCAGTCATTATTTAAGGTTCTGTACTGTCATAAAAACAAACAACAACAATGACAAAAATTGTTTCTCAAACCAGGAAACATTATTTCTGGAGAATAGAGACAATTTTAGAACCTAATTTGCTGAGTGCAGTTACTTTATGTATAACTGTGGGCAGCCTAATGCAATTACCTTGTGTTTTTGACTTTGTTTTTGCTTTAATTCTGTATCCTTATCACTACCCTCCACCAATATCTGTCCCTCTCATCACAGAGTTTTTGTGACTTTGACCCATAAATCTCATCACCACCATTACTTACATGGGTAATCTTTGTATTTATTATAAGAGATAAATGATAAAATGCAGAAATGTGTACCCTTTCTCTACACCTTTTCAATTGATGAATATGTTCCCTTTATGAATACGTTCCCTTTACTACAAATACTTTGGACTTTTCTTATTATATAATTAGTTTATATCATAAAGCAATATTTGTTCTCTTTTAGATTGACTGGTTTATAGATATTTAAAAACAAAAGTTATGTATAAACTTTTCTAAATTGATTTTGTAACAGTAAAGGATTACCTTTGAAGATTGATGTTAGATATGTGCTATGCGAATGCCAATACATTTGATATTAAAATCTCCAGAAGTTGCTGAATATGACTGTCAAGCATTCTTTTCCCTTCTGCCACAAATAACTGGTGAGCTAAGCGTAAGATAGTCCATCTTACTGTGTTTAAGGTATGTACTTAGTATGTCTCTCTTAATTCAAATTTGTTTCAAAGTGTTTATTTGTTCTGCAGTCCTTAAAGAGGCACACAGCTAGTTCACAGCATCTGTAGCAAGCAAGTCTGCTTTTTGGCTTGTCAGACATACAGTTTTCTGTAGTTGGGCTTAACAGTATTGACAGCCTGAATGACTAGTTGGAGAAATGCCTGGATCCAACAGCCTCAGCCCACCTTATTCCAGCCATAAGCATTTAACAGTTAATGTGGTGAATACTAGAAGTGTTTGTGACAAGTTATACTCCATGTACCTTTGGTGTTGTTGTGTTGTTGTTTGCTTATGACTTTGTTTGTTTCTTTTTAATTACCAGAACTCTCTAGAGATAACTTCTAGCAGTGCTCTTTTATGTAGAGTACCAGACAGATTCAGAGCTCTTTGTGTACATCTTCTGTGTCTCCATTTTCTTTATCAATCCCTGTTTAACTGAAATGGTAGAGTGGTGTGATACTTAAAAGCAAATCAATCTTTGTAGGGCTCTTTAATGTACGCTTTGCAATTTGTTTTCAATTGTACTTATGAAATGTTAAACGTAGCTAAAAGAAACTGCCACAATCTGGCTGTGTGGGACCTGAAACTGGCTTCCATAAAGAGATCTGAGTCATGGAGTTTGATTTAGGGTACTGTTGGCAAGTGTGACACAAGGAACAAGGCTGAAGAGAAGTAACTTGTAGGAAATAAATCTTCCGGAAAAATATATATACAAAAAAACAAACAAACCTGTTTTTCATCAAGCACTGGAGGACTGAATCATGAAAATGTGAGTGTACTTTAAAAAGTATCTGTCAACTGGCAGGCACAGATTCACAGCAATCTCTCTCTCTCCTCTCTGGGACTCCCCTCCTGGGATTTGACCCTGAAATGATGTTGCACTACTCAGTAAGTACTACACCTTACAAAATTATGAAGACTCAAAATTTACAGTGGCAACACTCTTATCTTGGCTGTGACAGAGGAAAAAAAAAAAGGCTCATAGGTTTCTAAATTTAAGAGCAAGAATTTTAGAATGAGACATGGAAGATCTGAAAAGAGTGGAAAATGCTTCTGTTGACGGTCAAATAAAACCAAGACCAACAGCAATAGATCTGTCCAGCAAGATTGAATTGGGAAACACTAAAGATGAAGCACAGGCATGGGGATCATCTTGGACTGTCAAACAAGGTAAGATGTGTTCATCTGATTGAGAAAAGGAGGAATGCTAGGAATAAATTTACATTGTATATTATGGACAGAGTAAATAATGAAGTGTAAGATTAATTTGGTTGACCTTCCTGATTTTACTGGTCCAAATGCTTTACAATACTAGATGATGGAAGAGGTAGCAGTACGACGAGCTGTGCTGGGCTGATACACTCAGTTGGAAGGCTCAGCAGCCTCTGGCCTTGCTTTTTCTTGGGACATGGTTCTACCAGGGACACAAGCAAAAGGCGGTCATGGAGAAGTGCGTGGCAGCAGTAAGCACAGAAACCTAATGAGTGAATATACTTAGTCTAACCTCATTGTCTCGGCTAAACTGGTCAGGAATTTTGTTGGTGAATCCCATCAAATACCGTGAAGTCAGTTGCTGTAGTGCAGGCACAGGAGACAATTCGTAATCTTGGTGTTATGCTGTTTTCCTGAAAAACAGGGAGCTTTCAAGCCATCATGTGACTCTTTGTTAGAAGTTAAGGTATTCCTTTATATTGCGTTATTTAGCTACAGATTGGTGGATTTCGCTTTTTGAATAAACTGTATTTGAAAAACAGTAAAACTTAAACTATATACATCATAGCAGAATTTCAGGACTGTTCCCTTGTAAAAAACTATGGATTAGATAATCACATCTACTATATACCCTTTTCAGAAATATAAAATGTCAGAAAATTGGTGTTTTATTATTAGAGGTGCTGACGTGACCTTGATCTTTACTTACCCCATTTTTTACCAGCAAGAATGTACTTTTCCTAAATACTTTTGAACAGATGCAATCTGGCTGATGGAAATGAATAATCAAGGATATTCTTATGTAACATATTACTGTAAAGATTTTAGCCAAATCAAGGGAGGATTCATTTTTGAGGGTTGCTTTGAAAAATTTATTCCAGGAGTTTTGTTTGTTTTAAGAAACTTTAAATGATTGTTATGCTTTCTTAGCTATGCATTTTGCTGTCATAAGGCTTAGAAGGAGATTTGTAGCTGTTGTAAATTCAAATTTAAGTGCTGAAATCAGCATTGAATGTAAAATTGATACCTTGAACTAATACCAAAAAAAAAAAAAAAAAAAAAAGAATTTAAATGTTTAGAATACTTTGTCACGCAGAAGCTGACACAGCTGTACCATGGAAAGCTATTACATTTTGACAGAAAGATAAAGCATGTAGTTTCTACACTATCCAAATTCTGATTGCATTTGAGTACTTTGTTGCTGAAAAAGCCAGCAACACGAAATATGAGAACTCTCCTGGAAAACTTTGTACTGGTTTTTATGCTCTTACTCAAGCTCACGCATTCTGAGAATTTTCTCTAAATGGATTAGTTATCATGCTTTTTTGAGGTGAGTTAGCTTTTGCCTTTGTAAATATGTCAAGTAATTCTAGTCTTGATCATTTGCATTTTCCCAGCAATGTAAAGGAAGCAATGGCAGTCATGACATTGAAAGCACCCATATCTGCGAGGATTAAAAAAAAGCTGGTGTGTGTTGCTGTATCCAACATTGTAGTTCAGGTACCCAAACTAGCCTCAAAAGTTGATCTCTTTACCTAGAGGTGCTCAGCAGGACCTGGAAACATTTATGGGCAGGAAAGCAGGGTTGTTCTGTGCCTCGCCTCATATGGACCGTTCAATTTACAGTTTCATAGTGGTGTAGTGTGCATGTACTGCTGCTGCCAGTTGTGCAGCTAGCTTAACAGAGCCAGCCAGGGTGAAGAGTGCTGGTTCGATACATCTGAAATGTCTGATTCTACTAAAGCAGTTTGAGGGTGTCAGAACAGCTCAGTGGTTTAATATAAAGTGTAGTTTACTAGTTTTGTGGAAAAAAGGAAAAGCATTTTTTGGTATTGAAAACATCAGCCAAAGTTTGTTTGATGTCAGAAGACAGAGTGTAAGAGGGTGGTTTTCTTTGATTCCTGTGAGCATCCTGTTTGTAATGTCAGGGATTATCAGTGTTACCCGAATTGTTAGAGTTCAGCAGAGCAGCCAGAACAGAGGAGTCAGCACTGTATACCTGTGCTAACGCTTGGCAGACCATCATCTGGGAAGCCTTGGGAATACACCTTTGAAATATTTATGCAAAACCACTGCCAAAAAGTCACCTCAGTCAAACCAGCTGTTAGCTTAGATATATCTGAATGCAGTAACCAGCAAGGAGCTGACGCCTGGACAGGAGGGAGCTGAGAGTGCTGCTGCTTTCCTACACCCTGTGTCCTTTCTGCAGCTCTTCTTAACTGATTGTCTCTTCAGGTATCAGCACAAATCTGCTCTTAATGCTCATCTCAGATTATGGCTGAACAGAAATGAAAGAGTCGCGATTTGCCCTGATTTTATCCTGGGGGAAGCAGGTGCTGTGGGATGCAAAAAACAATGGGGTCACAGCACAAGATTTGCTGCTTTAGCATGGACTCAGGCACCAGGGCTGTGTTACCTCTGTCACCAGCAGAAACCTGTGGAAAGATTGCTTCAGTCTCACCCACATATGCATCATCGCTAAAGCAAGTTGCTGCATTTTTAGATACATATAATTGTACAAGCAAAAGATAAAGCATACCGAGACCTGCTGGAGAGTAGTGTGCTCACACTGATGTTTTGTGGTCAGCTGGATTTTAAAAATGGACAGAAATTGAAGGGCCAAGGAAAAAAACATGGTTAATTAAGTGTGAAAGGTGCTGTCCTTGGTTGGACTGTCTGTTAATGGTATGACAAGCTCTGGTAAAGAGCTTAGCTGGCCAGATTAAAATTAAAAAATTGTCTCAGTCCATCTGCTAGCTCCACGGCATTTACTTCTATCACCTTTCCTTGTTTCTTCACTGAAGTGGAATACTCTCCTTGAAAAGATCATTCCCAGGATGTCTTCTTTTTTTACCTAGTATTTTTTCCAAAGATAACTAGCTATACGTGACATCAAGATATTTTTCAAGAAGGGCCATGCTCTTGGTTGTTTCAAGGAGACATTAAAGACAACAGCTATTTTGCTAAAAGGGATTTTATTTTCATCCTTGCCTATTGGTTTTCGGACACAAATAAGTATGTTTGCTTTCCTTTGGAAAATCTCTCTCTTCCTCTCAGTTTTGGGAATTATTAAAGGAGATCTTCAAGCAGTTGCAGGTAATGCAGGAATCTTCTTTATATTCTTGTTTTCAAGGTTCTACTTATTATAGCAATGTATAGAAATAAAAATGTCTCTTAATTGAACTGAAGGAGGCTAATACAGAAAAACATTTGTTCAGATCTGTGCTGTGACACCAGTGTAGATACGGAGTTCTTAGAGTGATTTCCAAGAGAGATGACTGTTGTTTTAAGAGCAGAATGTAGGTACAGGATGCAGGTTTTCCCAACTTTGAGAGACTTTAATAATGATAAGCGAGTTAGATATTTGGTGCTTTTTTCTTTAGTAATTTTGTATTCAACCAATCAACCAACCAAAAACTTCTGTCTCCTCTACATGGACAATGAAGATGTGTCAGTTTGGGCAAAGTTTGGAGTTTTACCTTAGTGACCTTGTTTGATGTTCCCTTCTCCCTCCAACATACCATCTGGTGGTGACCTTCTGCTTTAGAGCTGATTATTAATTTAGCATCAAAGTAATCATCATATTTTGGTCATCAAAGTCAAAGGTGCTATTGACTTTGAAGTTGCAGAATGAAGTCATAATCTGTAGGATGAAAAATGCTGTACAATTACTACTGTTCTTTCTGTAATTATTAATTTTGATTCTTTTTCAGTTGTTTTCTGGGGAAACAGTGGGAGCAGAAAGGTTGAATTCACTCATTTCAGATCAGCTGTCTGTGGAGGTTAGAGAATTAGATGGTCAGACTAAAAGCTAAATAGACACATTCTCCCCTCAGCAGTAAAGTTTCCTCTGGAGGGGTGTGGAACAACTCACGTGAGAGGAAATCGTAAAAAAGCTAAAAAGCTAAAGCCCTTTTTTTCCTCCCCCACCTCCTCTCCAGTCAAGTAGGCACCTGTCAAATGATAGAAGGTGAACTTGCTTGCTGTCAGTTCAGGCAGCTTTCTTAATGCATGGGTTATAAATGTGGAAAGAATTTTTGGAATAAGGAGACTTCTTCATTAATTAGTTATGTCTTCCATTCCTTGCCCTGAAACTTTCCAGCACGTGCTTATTAACAAGTATAGTACCACTGGCTTAAGCCAAATCACAAAAGGGAAGTTAAACACAAAACATCAGCATTCACAGGGCTAGGGCTTGTTATCATTTGATGAGATGCTGTAAAAGAGGTGGAGTTTGTTTATAATAGTATGGTCATATGGATAGCTTGTTAACAGAAAAAACAGTTATGTCCATCAGAGATCAGAGCAACGGCATTAGGATACATATTATTGCATCTGAGAAATTTGTATGTGTTTTCAATTTTACAGCAGAAGAAAAACAAGCTAAAGATGGAAAACAAGCTTCACCAACTCCTCAGCTCAGTGTCTGGCAGTTAGCAAGCCCTTCTCTGCCTCCTGAGTTGAAAAAGCTTAATGGCATCGTGGCGGCTGAACAGGTCAACAAGCGTTTGCTGTTTCGAAGGAAGCGGTCCATTCTGTTTCCCAGCGGAGTTAAGATCTGCCCCGATGAATCTATTGAACAAGCTATTGCCAACCACCTGAAATACTTCAGACTCAGAGGTAAGTGAGCATGAAGATCATAAATCTATTTGGAAACTGATAGCATTTATTTGTAATAAAAAATAGATGAAGCTTTGAAACATAATGTCATGCAATAGGAAATGCATTGTTACGCACACACACAAAAACCCTTAATCTTCTGTGACAATCTTCCTTATGAGAGCTGTTCTGAGCTATTTTTTTATTATTTTTTAAATCACTTTCTGGCCACACTCACATCATTAAAAACTCTCAGTCTCTGAAATCAGTTAACATTTAATTGTTAATAGTTGTTCAATCTTTCTCATAGAACAGTTTGAATGCTCAGAAAAATGGGCACAACGTACAAGTTAGCTAAATGGCAAAGCTGATTGTTCTTATTTAGTGTTTCTGAAGTGCTAGTAGAATTCAGAAAGGGATCTTTCAGAAAAGAGTAAAGTCAGAGACATTGATCTCTCATGCATGTGACTTTTGGCTATGGCTGGCTGTTCTCTTGCCTAGAAAGCCAATCTCATGTCTGTCAGGCTGTGGTATAACAGCTGAGGCCTTTCTTTAAAGGTACAGAAGTTGGTGTGAAAGAGTTTGTTCTGAAAATCTGAAATATTCTCAGTAACAGCCTCTTTCGTGAGTTGGGATATTACAGCAGTGTGATGTATTTTAACAGTTGTGTCTGACATCATTGGGACTGCAGCATTTTCTGGCATTTGTGCATCTCTGTAGAGTAGCATTCAAACACTTCATTGAATCTTACAATGTTTACCCCTGATCTATCGGTTAAACAAGGAAGAGCTGCTCTCGCTTAAAGGAGGAGAAAACATCTTCAGAGACGTGTTTTTGCATTTCTAATTAACATTTATTAAAATGTAATAGGTGTAGCTTATTTTTTTGTTGTTAAGGAAAAAGAAATAGAAAGAAAAAGATCATACTGCCTTTTGTCCACATTGCTGTAATGCTTATGTTACCATACTAATATTACTGATGAAACTGTCATAAACAGTGGGCTACTAAATCACTTTGACCAATAATTCTACCCTGAACAACTTGCCTAAGGTCTCCAGCAAAGCTCGAGATGGGGCAGGATGTTGAGCCTGTAATCTCTGTGTCCCACACCTCCACCTTGTGTGCTGGATCAGCCTTTCTGCTCACTAGATTAATACCTCTCTCTCAGCAGTCACAAGATGAAAGCCGTTCTATCACTTCTGGGCTGGGGGAGCCCTATTTGCAGACTTGTCTTTTCAGCACTGGCTGTGGGGAATACACAGTGCTACACTCTGAGTGAAAATTCCTCTTTCCAAATAAAGTTCCCGAGGACTGTATTAGTGTCAGCGTGCTACCATGCAGGCACTTAAAGAAACAGTTTTGAGCAAATGGGCTGATCTTTACTGCTCTGGGACAGTTGTTGGTTATTTGGATTAATGATACTGCATTGCTTTGATCACGTAGGGCCCCTTTTAAAGTTGGGCACGTAAAATTACAACTGGACTGAAGTGACAGAATATGGTGTCTGTATTATTACAGAGGTCTGCTTGTGGTCCAGTGCAAAAGCAGCAGATACCTAGCTTCCTTCGTATATTGCCACTGTCTAGGAATTAGTTTTACTTTGCTCTGGTGAAGTCTCCCTCCAGCCACAGTATATATGCATCTAGGCCTAGTAAAGGTATTTGAAGTATATTTGAGTCAGTTGGGCTTGTCTTCTTCCAAGGCCTGTTAGAGATGAGAGTTTTGGCTTCGCATACTTTGAATCATGCATTCTGTATTTCTCCTCCCTTCACAGCAGTGAAAAACAATTAAAACCAGGAGTTGCTGAGCGTCTGTGTAGAAGTAAACATAAAGAATGTATTTGGAGAGCAAAGTGGAATTATGTGGGATCAGAGCCTCATCCAAACATCGAGTTGTGCCCAGCCTGAGCGAGACATTGACGTTGATCACTCAGCTTGACAGGCCTTGCAAGAGTCTTGTATATGTCTTTCCAGTAGTACTCAACTGTTATTTGTTTTGCTCCAAAAATTTGCTTTTGCTCCAAATGAATCCCTTTGACTGCAGTCACCCCTCAATTATATGTGATACAGGAATGCAGGAAAATACCAAGTAAGCAAAAGTCTGAGCGATAGTAAAGAAGAAAAATCTGTAAATTAGGTTGTAAAAGCTTATTTAAAACTTAATGATCCTAGGTTGAACCAAAGGTCCACCTGCTTTCCTGCTGGAATTCCGGCTTACACAGACCTCAATGACTTCTTGAGCAGAGATGCTTTGTCCACCCTTAGCATGTTAAACTTTTGAAAAAGATCTCTGCAGGAGAGAGAACTTTAATAAGCAACAAGTCAGGCAAAGCCTGGTTCAAGCAACCTGTCATCTTCGTTCTGTTAGCAGCAATACATTGCATCAGAACTATCTGGTTAATCACTTCCTGAGTAAATGCACCTGAGGTAAGTGACAGCTGATGGTGCTGTTACTTTCATATAGTCACAGAATGATTTGGATTGGAAGGGACCTCAAAGACCATGCAGTTCCACCCCCCTGTTGCAGGCAGGGACCCCTCCCATCAGACCAGGTTGCCTAAAACCCCATCCAGCCTGGCCTTAAACACCTCCAGGGATGGGGCACCCACAGCTTCTCTGGGCAAACTGTTCCAAAGCTCCACCACCCTCATAGTGAAGAATTTCTTCTGATCTAAATCTCCTCTCTTTAGTTTAAAGCTGTTACCCCTTGTCCTATCACTACACCCCCTGACAAAGACTCCTTCCCCAGCTTTCCTGAGGGCCCCTTTAGCGACTGGAAGGCTGCAATAAGGTTTCCGCAGAGCCTTCTCTTCTCAGGCTGAACAACCCCAATTCCCTCAGCCTTTCTTCCCAGGAGAGGTGCTCCAGCCCTCTGAGCATCTTCATGGCCCTCCTCTGGACCCACTCCAACAGGTCTATCTCTTTCTTGTGCTGGGGGCCCCAGATCTGAACACAGCACTCCAGGAGGTGTCTCAGGAGAGCAGAGCAGAGGGGGACGATCGCCTCCCTCACCCATAAACTTGCTGAGGGTTCACTCAATCCCACTGTCCGTGTCATTGACAAAGGTGTTAAACAGCGCCTGTCCCAAACTGACCCCTGAGGAACACTGCTCATCACTGGTCTCCACCTGGGCATGGAGCCATTGCCTGTGAGTCTTGGAGTGCGAGCAGCCTGCCAAGTCCTTACCCCCTGAGTTGTCCATCTGTCAGATGCTTGGCTCTTCATTTTAGAGATAAGGATGTCATGTGGGACAGTATCAAATACTGTGCACAAGTCCAGAGAGACAGTAAAGCTGTTTCTTGAGCGTTGTTGAATTATATACCAGCTTTTTCTTGAAAACATGTTTTTCCTAGCTAGCTAAATCAGTACAGTAATTAAAAAAGTAAGATGGACTTTGTTTGCACCGTCAACAAAATAGTTCTAGGCAAAAGTGTGGTCACAGCTTGGCTCTGAGAGACCGGCTAGTATCAGTGATTAGAAAAACAACCCTGCAGGGAGATAAGTGTGATGGTACCCGGAACCTATTGATTTTTCCAACCCCAGTCTGCATATTAAGAATCTTCTTTTCATTCTGTACCTGTTGAAGTAGGGAATGACTTTAATATCCCATACTTTCTCTGAGAAGATGTTTTTCTCTGAAAGTATGGTTTTAATAAAATCTACTCTTTCCTTAGTTTTATTATCAACCAAAAAAAAAAAGGTGGCTATCAAAGAAGGAACTGTTATTTTCTGTTTTGACATTAGAACTTGTTAGGGGAAAAAGAAGATTTGTATGTGCAGGTTATCTGGGGTACATTTGTTCTGTCTACCTTAGAAGGAAACAGGTGGAAATACAATTATCTAGCTGTAGCTCATAGCTTTATTTACTTCTGCTAGCTTGCTAAAACCTTTATTAGTGTTAGAGACTGACGAACATTTCTGTCATAGGCTTTAAGCCAAGTGCTTACGCCATATAGCTGTATGCTTAGCAGCATACACCTTCTCAGCCTACAACATCTGGATTTTTGTAGCCTTAAAAAAAGAGAGATGCAACAACATATAATAAATGATTAATTCCTTTTGAGTTGTAGCAATGTTATTGTTGCTACTGGAAGAATCATGTCAGTCTAGTGGTGGTTGGTAGCTGGACTGTTGTGATGAACACCAAGTGTGTCCAACAGGCAGCTGGAGGTTTCACAAATCAGATGTAGTGGAAGCCTAACAGTGTGGATTTCGGACACATGGAGTGTGCTGGGTATGGTAATGTTGAATTTGAATGATGATTTTTACTGCTCAAAGGAGATAGTGGCTTAATCCTCTATTAAATAAAAATTATTGTATGAAGGATAGCCATACTTCCTCAGGCCAAAAGTCTGTTCTCTCCTGGCTATGGGATTGACCAGTCACCTCATGCTGAATGTCCATTGCCTTCGGTATAAGTTGCCAGTAGATGTCTGAGGATTTTAGTAGGCTTTAAAAACAGATTTAGTAGTAAAACAGAAATGAGATAAGAATTGTGAGGTTGCATGGCTTGTGCTGTTATCCCCACCCTGTATGGTAAAACAAAGGATGTTGGGTTTTGGCACCGTGGTTCAGGGTTAAAACCGCTCCTGTTCTGGGGATATCTGAGATTGGACTACTCTTGTGGCTACCATTCCTACATTGCATTTGCCTTTTTTCCTGCTGAGATCCATTGCCTTAAACAATTTGGTGTAACATCATATTTTTGCATGAGTAGATCTGATATTCTCTCTGCCAGACCTGTTTTTGCCAGCCAGAGCTTCAGATGAAGCTGAAGACCTAAAGATTCTATTTAAAGATATTGACCAAAGAAGGAAATGGATGCTATTCTCGCGTGTCATAGCTAATGGGAGCCAAGGACATTTTGGTACTTGGAAAGAATAAAATTAATTTCTGAGGAATTAAGTTGTGTGCATGATTATAATCCCTAGTTTTGGTGATCTTGGGCATAGCACTGAGCTTGTAACAATAAAGCCAAAATCCAGATTTTCTCCCCATTTCTTGTGTTGGTTCAGATGTATTTACTGAAGCAGAAGAAATGGTGTTATGCTCTGCACATGGACAGAGTTGAGAGAGAAGGTTGAATCTGATGCTGAAACCTTACACATTACAAATAATTCAAATTGTACTGAATAATGATGAAAGTAAACAGTCAAAATTCATAAAGACTGCCTGGCCAGAGAAGCAAGCAATAAATCAGAGTCTGGCTGCATGAGCCTTTTCTGCTTCTTTCCCCCTCTCCCCTGGCAAATGTTGTGCATAGCTCATACTCAGCTGATAAATTTCTGAAGTTTATTTGTAAAAACTCTAGTTCTGCCTCCCTCTACATTTGAATTATTAGATGTCAGCTATGCTTCTAAAAAGCTTGACTTTTCTCATGAAAGAGAATCCTTTGTAGTTAATGAAATATTACCAGAGAGAAGCGTTTGTGCTAGAGTTTAGTATGTCAGCATTCAAGGAAAAAATCTTTCATGTGGGTTAGCTAATCGGCATTCAACTCTCTTCATTTAAAATCCTGGATTGCTACATGTGTTATTTAAGGTTTGCTGTGTTATGGCCCATGTACAGCAGCGTTTCACCAGTAGATGAAGTGATGGCTCTGTGTACGTCTTTATTAATTTGCTTAGCAAGTTCTAATGAAATCTTTGCAAGGAAGATCTCTCAGGAGGTGTCTTCAGTCTCCCTGTCACCATAGTCCTCAAAACCAACTGCCTTTAGGCCACTCAGTTGTGGAGATATTGCTAGTGAGGAGAAGGAATTGTCCTCACGTTGCCTCAGAATAGAATATTCTGCCTGATTCAGTGCTCCTAGCCACTGTACACAACTCAACTCTTAAGAAGCGCTAATGGGATTTTACTGGGATTAAACTCCAGCTCCCACTTACACAAATGGCCAGAAAGCCACCCTACCCCCCGCTAGGTGCCCAGTGCTGTCATGTGCTGCCCCTCCTATTAACCTCAGAAATCCCCGAGCACGGGCTGAGATGTAATAGGCTAATTGTTTCTCATTTGAGAGAGATAAATGCGTCCTGGATGGTAAAGCTAGAGCCAGAGAGACGCTGCATCCTGCCCAGGTACATACGAGGTAGCTGTACGGGACAATTTCAGACAGAAGGATCATCTCATCACAGATCTTACCTGGAGACTTTGAAAAGAATAATAATGTCTTTAGGAAAGGAAACTTCAAATAAGCTTTTTTTTTTTCTTTTTTTTTTTTTTTTTTTTCTTTCCACCCCTTTGTACCTATTGGTAGGACTGAAAAGAGCCTTCCTATGTGGATTTTCTTTCTGGCTGAAACAATTTGACTTTAGCTTTTCAGAATGTAATTCTTTATCATTTGTAAGTTTTTACTTGAGTGTAAACAATACATTTAAAGCAGATAAGCTCCAAGGGCTGGACTTTTTGGCTTTCAGAGAAGATAAGCTGAGACTCGCATGGTCTTAGTACGTGTCCAGCTTTCTGAGGCAGCCATTGAAACCTGTTATGGCCTTTAAGAATGAAGACCTTGCCCACTTTGTGTGTCTATGACGCTTTGTGGAAAATTGCACAAGGGCACAGGCCAAACATGCTGTTCTTTCCATTTTTCCTGCCTTGGCTATCTCGCTCATCTTGAAGATGATTGCATTTCAGTGATGAGTTAAGTGACTTCTAATTTCCGAGGAACTGTACTGCATGTATGCAAAATACACACTGGGGAAGAATTGCAGAACATGCCATCTCTTTTCCCTTCTTGGTTTGAATTCCAGTTTGTCGTGTCAGTCAGTCACACGTCATCTGTGTACCTGCTTACTGTCCTGTATACTGGAACAATTACATCTCTATAGCAGGGAGACTTTATCTTAAACCTATTTTTTTTATCTAAAAAATTAGGTTTATCTAAATCTAATTTTTAGGATTCTTCAGAGGAAAATTGTAAAGTAGCCAAGCAATCAGGTTAACACTAAAACACAAGTTATTTATTACCGTGGCCATGGGATGCAGGAAGTCATTTTGTAGAGGAGCTTACCTTCCCACCCACGTGGAACCTCAAGGCTCTAAGCTCGCTGCCTTAAGATTGATCTCGATTTGATGATGATTTAATCAGTATTGTTTGCCTGGATTAGAGACCTGATTGCAAATCCTGTCTCCTCCAGGGCCTGATGTTGCTGCTGCTGTCCCACATAGTCTGTGACTGTGGTTACCCCTGTAGCAGACCAGTGAAAGTTTTAAGTGAGATCTAGCAGTAAAAACGAGCTCTTCGCCCATGTCCTGAGGGATGTCCTGCACCTGCTATTGAAGTGGTAGCACTGCTGGGTCTGCTCAGCAGTTCCTCTGTCATCCTGGCAGGGCTGGCTGGTTTGTTTTGGACGGTTTTGCAGCTAGTTTTCAAAACCTAATTCTTGGGAAAATCTAGGCCTGTACAATAGGCCTTTTTATTTTATTTTACGTAATAGTTGCAGAATGTTAACACAGTGTATCTCATTAAGCAAGCAACTTCATTCATAATTATGAGCTGTTGGTTTCCTGTCCATTCATTGTAAGTCTTGGTGCAGTATTATTTTTCCATTCTCTATCTTAAAAAAATTTACATTTTAAATTCAAAGTTATGATGCAAGTCAAATTTTGGCGTGCTGGAGTTGCTATTTTAACTATTATTTAAAATTGCTTCATTTATTTTGAGAATGTATAGATAGTATATGTGGCACAGGTAATGGCAAGCTGCTGGAAGGTCAGAGAGAAAATATGGTGAGTTTTTTATACAGTAAAATATAGTTATTTGATGAAGCTTCCATTGAAGTTTGTTAAACGTTGTGTACAATTTTATGGCTCCAGGCTTTGTCTACATAGTCTCAGCATGCTTATAATCTACTTACGAAGAACATGTTTTTCTTCTGTGGGAGTTCTCAGGCATTTATTGATAAGAAAGGTTGAATAAACCTCCCTGGCTGGCAGATAGTTCAACACCCACCATGGGGGTGGGCTCTGGATTTAAGGGGAAAGAAAGATACAAACTTTTATTGTAGAACTGAACACAATGTGAGGCTGGTGTCTCTTCAGTTCCCTGGTTGGCCATGTCAGTTATACCACAGTAAGATTTGGCTCCCTCTTTTCCATACCTGAAGGAGAGATGGAGATAGAACCGTGTCTGTTTGTTTCTTTATATGAGCATGATTTGGGCCCCACTGAAGAAACTGCACTGTTCTTTTTCTGTGCTCGGAGTGGCAACCCTCATCTGACTACAAACATTGGAAAGGTACATGAGAAAGACTGAAAAAAAATAATTGTTCCTTTCCTCAGCCAGGCTATGGGTTTGCCCTTGAACTCCGTATAGGTAAGCATGCTTGGGGATGGTTCTTGGGTTGAGCTCCATGCAACCTGAACTTGTCCTGCAAAGCAGTCCCCTGCTCTACAGCCTAGTGAGCTGGAGAAAACAGGACAATGACAAAATGAGCTGCATGTCAGCAAGGCTGCAGTGTGACTGTGTGACAAGCAGCTCAGGTGGCACCTTGTGGTCTGCTGCGTTATTGGTTGGCACAATGGAAACACTAAGACAGGACAAAGGCCAGAGAGGACCCCTTATCTACCATCCCCTCTTCATCCCCTGAAAATATGATCCTATTCTGACAGCTTAGGTCTGATTAGTGGGCTCGGAGCCCACAGATGTCACAGCAGTCTTTGGGATTGGAATTGAGTGGAGCATCTAATTCCAGGCAAATGGACACACAACAAATCCTTAATCTATTGGAGCTCAATGGGGCAACTGTTCATACAGCAGTAGCATGTAGCAAGGTACTGTCTCACCACATCCACTAAAACAAAAAAAAAAAAAAAAAAAAGAAAGAAAACTGCCTATTGCAGTTTGAAAGCTGTAGGATTAGACAGTGCCACTGCAGTTTATTCACAAGGCATTGCCTTGGCTTCATCTCACGCTGATAGTGTGTTGAAGACCTATGCCAGCCACACGGAATAATCTAATTTCAGGGGTTTTGCTGTACAACGTTGCACCTAGAGTAAGAGGCCCGTTAGTCAGAATGCAGGGTGCAAATTTCCCACAGAGAAATTAGAGAGGGTGGTATTGCCTGTTATATAGGCTTCTGGATTTGAAACTAGCCTTTTGTCTTTTCCTGGCTCTTAGGAGTGGGATGGTAGAGGGGATACTGCAGATGTCCTTCTGCTTCAGGGAGCTTGTTAATACTACAGCAGGATCCAGAAATCCCTGAGCAGGATTATGGGTTCATTGCTTGAGGTCTGTGGAAACTTGTACGGAAATGTGGCGTTTGCTTCCTCAGCTGCTGAGGCAGCCGGTACAGCTCGAGGGGGGATGTGAGAGGGTACACAGATGCCTGTACATTGGGTATTTATTTCTGGTTAATAAAGATGCTTAAGCAAAACTGTTTGAAAGTATCTCCAATGCTCTTTACCCAGTTACTGTGCCTTACAGATAAAGCTAGCTACCTGGAGGGGTGCTAGGGCAGTAGTATATTACAGAAAGGTAATTTTGCAGTCTGAAGATCGTGTTCTTCTTCATT
Source organism: Heteronetta atricapilla (assembly GCA_011075105.1). Classification (NCBI taxonomy): domain Eukaryota; kingdom Metazoa; phylum Chordata; class Aves; order Anseriformes; family Anatidae; genus Heteronetta; species Heteronetta atricapilla. Next base: position 89,737,332 of record CM021731.1, on the reverse strand, counting down.
CATTCATGTCAAAGGAGCTGCAAGGCTAATCTCCACGTAGCAAAGCTGTCAGGAATGTGCTCAGGGGTGTGGAAATAAGAGAGAATGGTGTATCTGTAAGGAGTTCTGCAGTAGAGAAATGGTCTTAACTGCTCTGATAAACTGAAATTTGGAGTAGAGAAAAGAGCTCTTGCTGCCTGGTGCCATCCAGCACCAGAATCAGCTAAGCTTTAAGGGGTGTGAGCACACATGAAACAGTTCCTTAAGGTTGATATTTATAAAACCACTGGATGTAAGTAAAAGGTCCCTCTCGTGGTTGAAGGGAGGGATGTTTCCGCGCAATCTGTGTGTTAAATTTTAGACAAGTACATTTAATCCAGTTTGGAATTCAGCATACAGAACCAAGAAGAAATAGTAGTAAGGTACTGCTTTTGGCAGCCTGGAGCGTATTTTTAAGCTGATGGACGAAAATGACTTTCCGAATATAGATTTGCGGTCACTCTCCTCTAGGGTTTTGCTTATGATGTCAAGACTTTCTCCTAATGCAAAGTGCTCCTCTGCCAAACTGTATATATATAACGAGTGAAATCAGATTAAGGCTGAAAAGCAGGTTTGTCTACTGTTACTCCAAGCCAGCGTCTGCTGCAAGCGATTTGTAGAGTTTTTCTCCTTTTAACGTTGTTCTCTTCCAGGACACAAGGCAAATCCAATAAATCTTCATCTCTCCCAATTATTCTGGGTCAGGGAGAGGCTTTTGCTTAAGCAAGTGGTATGTGACCAAGTGCTCTGATTGACCAAGAGCACATTCAAGAGAGGGAGATTAAAGCATCTGGCATACAAGATAATTTAACCCTTAATTCACAGGCTGTCTGTTCAGCCACAGATACCCAGTTCTTTCTCAGTGCATATATGTAATAGGGTTAGAGATTGACTTATTATTGTCGTCATAATGCCTCATTTTTCAATGATTATTGTGATTATATTTTCTGAATTTCATTTTAAAATCTATGTGAAGTTGAGCCCAAATGAACTGTTACTGACTGAGCTTCTAAAGCTTTGAGTGCAACTACCGCTTTTACAAATTAAGATCCAGCTCTACTTTCCAAGCGGATGTTTGCCTTACTATTTTGGGTTTCTGAATTTTCTAAATATTTGCCTAATTGATGAAAGGCAGTTTCACTCAGTCAAACTACTGCTGTTCTTGATGGTTGTCAGGAGGCAGGTGCTCTCTCTTGCTCACTTCTCTTTTTCTTTAATGAAATAACTACTTCAGTAAAAAATTCAGGGAGGGAAGTATTACAAGTGTGGAATATCCACCAGATCATCATTGGTGCATTTAATGCCTTATGCATTTACAAGTAGGTATATAGGCAGTGTATTCTATATGTTAATGTACTGAAAAGCACGCAGCATTTGGAACATATTATCCTGACCACCTGTGTCCCAGAGGCACTCCTGTTGTACTAACACCGGACCTTTCTTGTGCCTTCAGTGTGTCAGGAAACAGTCTGGGAGGTCTTCAAGACGTTCTGGGATAGACTGCCAGAGCGGGAAGAGTATCACACGTGGATGAGCCTCTGTGAGGAAGGAACAATGAGCATCTTTGAAATGGGCAGGAACTTCAGTCAATCAGAGGAGCACCGAAGTCTGATTGTGAAGGTAGGTGCAGCGCCATGTTGGCATTTTCTCATGAGCAAGGGCACGCTGTCCCATTGCACAAAGCTGCTTGGCTTACGGCAGGCAGGCAGTGTGTGGAGCACTTGAAATACACAGGCATAAAAATTCCCATCTTTTGGATCCGTAGTTCAGAGATCAGTTCCAAACATAAAGTTGTAGCAGATCTGATGGGTGGAAAAGCAACAGTGATGCAGAGAACATTGCTTTCAATAGATATTACAAGCAGAGGATGTCCAGATCCTTGTCTGGAAAGCAGTATGACCTCAGGCAGGCTGTGGCACATTGCCCTCTGCAGCATGTAACAGGCTCCCTGCTGTGAACTCTACACAAGGATGCCTTCAGCTCAAGTGGTGCTTCAAAACCAGAGATTCTGAGCTATATTTCTGATGCTGTTGAGATGTATGGAGAAATTACCTGTGTGATGTTTTACATTGCTGTAGGTTTGTGGTGTCTGTGCACTGCAGCCTGACTGTGGCTAAACATACAAAAAACTTTGATGTCCTATGAAGGTAATCAATAACATTGTCATCATGGGGAGCTGCAGAGATTAAAAACAGAGCAGAAGTGTAAAAAAATTTAATGAATTTCTGGATATCTTGGTGTACTCTTTTTTTTTTTTTTTCAGTTGAAGCAAGCTTATTTTAGATAAAATAAAAGGAGTATTAAGCTAAACTAAAGAATCCTCTCTCAAATGAAATATGAAGTTGTCTGTTCAGGAGTTTGTATGAGTTAATATTAATTACATTTTAAAGTTAAGTCCTTACTACAAAATTAAACGCTTAATTTTGTACACATCTAAGATAAAGTAGATATCTTAATTTCTTTGGATAAAAGTCTGTCTTAAAGGGTATGGTGGTTTATGGATCTTCTTCAAAATTACAATTTCTCCTATGTTTGTAAGGTAATGAATGAGAAGTTTTATGAAAGTCATGAGGAATCTTAAGTGTATGATCCTACAGAATCAGTAACGTTCTGCTAGTGTGGATGTGCTGACATTGTTCCTTTCTGCTTTTTTGTGGACTCTTGTGCTAGGAATGAGCACTGAGGATGTGAGTATGAAAACCACTGTGGTTAATAGGAAGAGATTTTTTTCTGAGCCTGCTTGCTAGTCTTCACAGGTTGATGCTAGCCAAAGTTTGCTTCTGTAATGTCTCATGGTACTGTTGTCCTTAGAAGACAGCAAAAAGATGTAGACACATAAAATTCATGTGAACTCTTTATGTGCACTGTAAGTGTATCATTGCTTTATGTAAGTTTTTGGTAAAGAGGTGATCTATAGTGAGCACTTACTAAAAGAAATTAGGATGATTTTTAGATGCAGGATGATGAATCTAATTTTCTGCTCCTGCTTTCCCTATTTGGGTATCACCCTTCAACATTACGGTGGACAGCAGATAAAAGTGGTCTGTATTTGATGATTTATTCAGGTATTTCCATCTAATTTAGGTTTCCATTCTCCTGTAGATGGACATATTCCCTTCTGCTTTGCAAGATTCTGGAAAAAGACTGCTCATCCTTCTATTTGCTTTCAGCACAGTCGGTAAAAGATGACTGTTGTATGGGCTGATCTAGTGGGATGCTAGTCTGTGTGAACGGGTATGTAATGCTGTCACCAGTGTGTTTCACACAGAATGTCACAAATCTACCAGGTGACTTTTTTGAAAACAAACAAAAACCGAAACCAAACAAACAAACAAAACAACCACCTTCACTCAATTTAAATTTGAGCCAGATTGAAGGTGAGGGTGCTCTGTCCCATCCCAGATCAGCCAGCTTCAAAAGGTCTCATGGTATATTTTGTAGTATATAGGTCGGAGTGTGGATTTAATTTCTCTCTGTAGTACTGAGTCACTTTTATGCATAACATGCTTGTCAGTGTGTGAAACCTCTTCAAAGCACCTCTGAGACTATGCAGTCCAAACAGAATATTAAGTCTGAAGAACTTATGACTTGCTTTTAAGAACATCCTTCCTCCTGCGAGTTGCCTGCTCCAGTTTAATGTGTTGCTAAGAGCTGGGGCCCAGCTCAGCCTGTGGGACCAGGTGCACTTTCTAAAGCCCTGTGTCCCATCCTGCTCTTGCCGCCTTCACCACCTGAGTTGACCACGTTGCATGGCTAAGCCTTTGCCTTACTTGTGGGAATTTTTATTCCCTCATTACAGCATATTCATTCATTTGCTTAGTCAGCTGTTGCCAAATAAGTTTTTTCGTTCCTTAGGCTTGATTCTACAAAGCACCAAGCACTTCTCCCCAAAGGGCTGCCATCATTCCACAGCATGCACAGTACCCTGTAGCATGATGTGTGTGAATTGCCCACCAACTCAGTTGCCTGAAAGGAAGAATCACCTCTGCATTGCATTGTAGAAAAGCAGCATACGTGATTGGTGGCACTTAAGCCTGCTGAATTCTTCATCTGGCCATTAGGTGCTTCATTGAATACTAGTGGTTTCTAATCTTCCTTTGCTCTCTTGTGTCTTGTGAATCATCTGTGGTTAATTTCAACAGTTTAGCTTAAAGCCTGCAATTGATCAAAGTATTTCTGCTTTTTTTTTTTTTTTTTTGGTGTTATATATTGGCTATTGCCACAGCAACCTTTTTGAATTCTGCATGTTGGCAGTTCCTGGCAGTCTTATTCCAGAGTGTGTTTCTGTATTACTTTTTAGTAGATAGTAACAAGAAGATCAGTTTTCAGAAGTGCTGAATGCCATGAATTTTCCCTCTCAAAATAAGTTTAGTGTATCTGAAAATTAGGCAAAAAAAAAAAAAAAAATCAGTGGAGTTTGCTTTCAGTAAACAGCAATTCAGCAAGATGATCGCTTTCATGGTAACTTTGTTGTGGTGAAGACTTTCTGTGTTGATTGGTGCAATTAAATGGCACTTTGTTAGCCTTCCTTTGTGGTTTTATTCCTTACCCTTTCCTCAAATCCCTGGTAATTACACCTATAGGTATTGCAATGTCCTCTGCAGTGTGGTTTAGTTCAGGTAAAGAACAATTCTGTTTCTCTTACTTTTGATGCACATTCTTACTGGTATCAGCCTGAACTCAAGGTCTCAGAGCAGCTCTGGTCCCAGGTCACATGATATTTTTTTCCAGGACAATCCGTCAAAAAAGCTTGACTAATCTGGTGGAGGTGAAGGCTTAGGTAGCTGGATATACTCATCGGTCATCAGGTGGTTTCTATGGGAAGGGAGGTGTGCCTCAGAAGGCAGCGCTTCTGCTACTCTTTAATAAACAAGCTTAGATCATTTTTGAAAGATCTGAGAGGGGAGAAACGCAAGCAGAAATACCTATGGATTTCCCAAGAGCTGTGTGCTTTTTGCTGTGAGATTGAGGCACTGCAGCCAAATGAGCAATCTGCGTGCCATGCGTAGGAACATGTACAGCTGGGCTATGGTATCTCTTCATGAGGTACCCACATAGGTGCTGGGCACTTTTTTGGCTTTATAAATTACAGAAATAATGCAACAGTTCTGGAATAGCTGGGGGAACTGTTCTGATACCTGCTTTCCATGTTCTTTAGGTAGGAATTTGTGTGTTCTGGGGATTCTTCAAGGAAAGACTTTCATCTATAAGAATTGGCTTCCCTGTCTATTTCTTTGTACAGTTATTCTTTAATTATGTGCAACCTTTGTCATGGAAGGAAAATGGGGGTCTGAATTTTCATATGCAGCCTATTGTAGTAAATAGGATTAAGGGTGAGACAGTTGTTGGTGCTTCCGTTGTGTCTTTTAACTGCTGGCACCTGCTCACCAGGCATGCAATGAAGAGGTGGCCTGGGTGGGCAGTGAGCTCCCAAGCTAAACTCCACGAGTGCCCTGCCTTCACAGATGAGGTGCTCAGCAGAACAACACAAACTTCTTTGTCAGTAAGGGGTTAGGGCTGAGCAAAACACCAAACTGGTGGTTTTTTTCTTCTGTTTTCTTCTAGTATTTACAGACAGTGGAATTAGTAATACAGCTTTGTCTGAAAGCCAAAAAGCAGACAGGAAAGCAAAGAATCCCCTAAGCAGTGACAGGAGGCACTGAGCTACTAAAGGTCAGCTGAGAAAGCTCCTGGGCCAAGAAACAAAAACTGCAGTTGTGTTGACTCAGCAGTACATTTGTACTTCTCAGCCCATCAGCAGCTCTGTATGTTTCAGTCTGTGTTTGAAGCACAGAATAAATGCTCCTGGATACCACAGCAAAACACCTTTAGCATGCTGAAATGGGCACGTAGCAATGGCATCTGATCCTGCCTGGATTCTGAGTTGTGTTCCAAGACAGGAGGCAGCACCCCATTGATCTGAGTCATTTTTAACTGCTATCTCCCAGTGCTGCAGTTTCTGACCTTCTCATGCAGTAGGTGGTTTTGTCTTCCTAAGGTTTCTGTGAGGCAGAAAGACCCCTTCTGCTGTCTCTCCTCTGCCTGTTCTGTTCTGCCTGATCCTCCTTGCTAACCATATGCCTTTCACTGTTTAATCAGATGTCTTCATTAGTTTCCAGGATCTTTTTGATCTCTAACTGAGATACCATAACACTTTTTTTCTTTATATAGTGTATTTCCAGGATCTTCTAAATCTGAAAAAAGCAGATCTCTGCTGTTCTTTCAACACCCTCCCTTCCTCTCTCCCTGCCTGCTTAAGGATACAATTTTTTTTCCTCCATTGCCCTCCATTGAGCCATTCTTTCATATCCCCTTCACCTTTTTCTTATCCTCACACTTACTGTTCTATTCTCCTGTTGACTTTGGCTCTTCTTGCATTGCACGATGCAAGCTTCTCTAACTTTAAACTAAAACAATGACAACAAAACACAAAACTTCCCACACATGCAAATTTATAAACCCTAGTTCTTTCTGTGAATCTTGCCTGTCAAACTGTAAACCCTGAGGCCTATGCTTATCTCTTTGCATGCAGAGCTCAGAACCAATACTTCATCCTCATCATCCTTGTCTGATCAGCTCCTTTCCTTGGCAAATCTGTAGCTGTTCTTTGTTTTCCGTTTTGCATCCTGTTTCTAGGTAGCATTGCCAAGGACACACTGAGGAATCATTTCTATGCTGAGAGTTTACCTTTGCTGTGCAGCTGATTCCTTCTGGACTGGCTGGACCTTTAGCTAGCTCCTGATACTTTACCATGGATCTCTAGCTTTCACTTCAAGTTGGTTGTGGCTAAAACTACCTCTCTTATACTAAGCTTTCTTGCTATCTCTCTTTCCTGCTATCTCTTTTGCTCACCATAGGCTACATTATCACATTATCTGTCAGGACTGTGTAGCAGAGTACGGCTATCCATTCTGCTCTTTCACACCAGCTTCAGTTCTGGACTTTGTTATCTACCTCCTTGAATCCCTGACTAATGCCTTGGCCTTGCCTCTGCGAGAGCATGATTATGCTGTGAGGGGGGACCAGGGTAGGCAAAGAAAGAATCATTTCTTGGTATGGCATTCCTGTGGCAAATGATGTGTACAGGTGGGTTAAATCAAACATGCTTGCTACAATCCTGCATAGATGGGATTAAACTAATATGAGATTATTGAAGATCTCCTTGACATTTCCTCCACCCTTTTCTACTGCCTCGAATTGCCTCCAAGAAAGATATTTCGACTCCTGTGCATCAGGTTTGTCTCTTAGGATCAGGCAAGAGTATCTGATACAACTGCTTTTCTGCAGGTTTGTAAGAGAAGCTCATCCACCTGGTCAGTACTGCGTGTGATTCGTTGTGCTAGTCTGCATTTAATGCTATGGACTCTCACTAATTTTGTGAGAGTTTTGCATTAAATAAAACTAACTGCAGTGTGTTAAGAAGGGTAAGCACTAGTGCAACTGATAAAAACTCAGCTCCCAGCTTTAGAAGAATTGGTATGATTGTGTTATGAGTGTCTCAGGAGAACTAATTTTATGCAAAGCTTCTGCCAGAGGCAGCTTCTCTGAGTAAAAGCCAAGCCTTCAAGCTGTGGTGTGGCTACTGCTGCTATGTTGAACTATTTATAGATGACTTCAAGTATTTGAAGAGTAGAGATGCTAATTAATCCCTGCAGATCCTTTTGCAGTAGGTAGGAGCATGTTTGTAACTCCATCTTGCAAATGATGGAACTGAGTCAGAGAGGCGAGGTAATTTGGCAAAGGCTCTTCTGTACCAAGTGAGAAACCAAGCCCAAACTAGAACTCTAGAGCTCTTGGCTTCTAATTAGAGGGAAAAGGTGCCTATTTGCCTTAAAACTCAAGTATATCAGTGCTTGCCCTCACCCCAGACTGGAATGCAAATTGGAGATTTAAGGGAGAGGAAGGCAATCACTACAACATGTTGCAGACTGTGCCAGTTTAGCCACAGGGGATGCTTCATTTTCATTTGCACATTTCCAATTGAAAAAAAATATAATCAAAAAAAAAGTCTTATGCTTCAGAGTGGGTACTGAACTTGTATTTTTCTTTTGAACTTACTGTAAACTGAGATTTTACCTGTGACATAATTTGCAAAATGATGATAATCTCTCTGCAAGTTTTGTAGTGGCACATGGGTTCTAATGGATGCCTGGTATTTCATTGGTCAACTCATCTGTAATTTACAGCTCGTGAATTTTCTTTGTTGTTTTCATAAAGCTGCACAGCATAGGTAGCAAGCAAATGTAAGGGTAATGATCTTTACCTTTATTTTTCAAACAAAGCTGTTAAATCCAGTGGGAGATTTTGTCTGAGAAAGAATGATGTCATTTAAAGCATGTAATCCATCAAAGTTATTTTGTTTCACAAAAGAGGTGATTTGCCATGGAGTGAATATTCTGTCCTGAATGAGGTGAATTAAGGAATAATCCAGCCACATCGTGACGAGGCTGTCATTCGATTCGTGCAGTACTGGGCTTTCCTAGTATACTGCAAACCTGGGTGAGGACTGAATAATTTGATGCCTTTTTTTTAAAAAAAAAAAAAAAAACGTAGATGTGGAGACAAAATGTGTCATGTTTGTCATAAAATAATAACGAGGCTTTTCAGAATTGGTCAGTTCTTTTTACGATTTATCACGTAGAAGATTTTGCAATAGCAGGAAGTATTGGTAGGTCCTGGGATCTGGGCTTGAGAAAGCTGGGTGCCACCAGTTCCTCGGGCAACCCCACAACAGAGCTTTGGCCAATTATACCCCTTGCTAGGGAGGCTCCTTGTTCTACAAAATGATCAGGATAATAGTGACCTCTGCTGTCAGTGGCCTTTCTGGCCTAGTGAGCACAGCCACCGAGTACAGACTACCTGGTGGTGTTTTAAAAAAAAAAAAAACGGGGTGCCCTAATAACTGGGTTTGTTTTCAATAGTACTTACAAACTGCTTTTTTTAAATGAACAAATACCTTTTATTAAAAGACTTGATCTTGTGTGTAAATTTCCAAAAGCTTGGAGAGAGGGAATCAGTCTCTCTTTTCCTTTATTATCCCAGTGCACTGAAGCTGAGTGTGGGCACCATGCGGAGCAATGATTCCTTGAAAATACCAAACGTCCAGTAGTTTTATTAGCCCTGCATTGATTGTGTAAATAAAGCCAGTCCGATAAACCACCAAACAATCAATTTTCCCCAGAAAGCAGTGAGAAACAGAAATTTTGTGTGGACAACAGTCACGCAATTATTTTATATTCTGTTTACATCGGAACAGCAGCAAGACACAACATTGCTCTTCAACAGCCCTCATTACGCTGCAGAATGCTCTTCCCCTTCTTGTGGGGACCCTGCAGAAACTCCTGTGACCTCTTTCTAGAACCAATTTCATCACTGCTGTGAGGATTTTGGTGAAAATTTGTGAACTGTGTAGCCCTCTCTTAGCCTTTATACACCAATTTATGAAAAAATGTCACCCCTGTCACATGTATAATCCTAACCAAACTGTTCAGATTAATCCTACTACATTAATTTAAGATGTAACCGTACTTAGAAAAAGATGGTTTTAAATCAATAGACAAGTAGCAGAAATAATGTATTTCTTAAGAACTCTTACTGAAAAAGTTTTCCTTCCCAACCTCCCCTACCTTGAGAGAAGATTGTTTCTGCAGGAAAATGTAGAAATGCAGTGCATCTTCTGACAAACCTAATGCTCTTTACAGTGTCTGGTGCTGTGTTTCAGTTGTATTTTGGAAATGCATTTTATTTTCAGAAAAAGCTTCACTAATAAATTTTGAACCAACCAAATTAATATAGAACAAAGAAAAGATCATTCTTTTAGCATAGAGGAGGAAAGAAACTGCATTTGACTTCCTTCCACTTTTTGATTCTCAAATATAATTAGGGTCTGTTTGTTTGTTTTCCAGAAACTGTCCTATACAAAGGAAGCAATGGCTGGGTGAGTATCTACATTCGTTTTGCATTTTATTGTCTGGAGATAATAGCAGAGTTAAGTTGTGACATCTTGTAATCCTTTCTCTCTTTTGTTATTTTTATCTTTTTCTTTCTTGTCAGCTCCTGCACTGACTGGTCGTGTGGGTAAGTCATTCTCCCTTTTTAAATAGCCTCTTGATCAGTCCTTTTTCCAGTTCCTGCTGCAGCTGGAGTTGATTAACAAACTGAAGATGAACAAAACTCATCTCTGTGCAAAAGGGCTTATAGAAAAGTATTGAGTGTGTTGGAGGAATCCTGTCTTTCTTGCATGTGAACTTCTCACAGGTTGTCCTAGCATGCTTGACGTGCTGAAAATATCTCAGTCAATCTGGGGCTTGTACTTTTGCTTAAGTATGTCATCACCTTGTTGCCAGTCAGGCGCGTGTGCAGGCTATTTACCTGGAGAGGTTTAGTGGGGAAAATCTATTTTGGGAAAGAGATGTGTCCTCAGTAATTGTGTTAGTGTTCTGCTTATCCTGTGAATCTTTCCCAAAGGTAGACCTGGTCATCGTTAAAAAAGCAGGAAAAAAGGGAATGTTTCTGATATGCTATTTCAGAAAACTTTTGAGAGAGGTGCTCTAAAAAACACAAGGAAATTGTCTGTGTGGGCTTCTCACATTTTTAACAAGAGAATAAAAATTAAAACTAATCTGAATTTTGACTTATTTTTACCAAAGCAAACTTGAACTGTTATTTTTGTCTTTTTGAACTGGAAGGCAAACCAGTTCAAATTACTAGTACTCCATTCTCAGAACTTAATCTAACTGGTTATTTTTAGAGCAATTCAAACCCAAACAACCTAGTGCTGAACTTGTCTGAAAAATAAGCAGCTTCAGTTCCCTGCGTTACAGACCCTGTGAAGCTATGACAAATGAATAATTAATTTACTGGAAAGAGTAGTCTCTTAACAGATCTTAAAAAAAAAAAAAAATCTGTCATCCCAAAGTAATTATTCTTATGTTTTTTTTTTTTTTAACCTCAAAAGTTAAAATTAATGACATAAGATGGTAATGGGAAAAGGCAATGCCTAAAAGATTCTTTTTTCTCTGTCCTATTGAGCTGAACTCTTCTCTGACATGGGGACTGCCCTAAGCCCACTGGTCAGTTGAGTAGTGTAAATCTGTACAGAACTTTTTTTGTTGAGAATGTAACATTGATCAAGCTTTTATAAGCTTTTCTTTTCAAAAAGAAAATAACAATAACAAAAATAAAAATATTGTTCTTGTAAACTTAATGGGACCATTTATTTCCCATTCGCATAAGTTGTTCTTTAGGCCTTAAAGCTCCTTAAGTGAATGGAAGTACATCTTATTTATCAGCAAATTTGAATTCAGAGTTGCAGCTATCAGTTATCTCAGTTTGAATATTGGAGGCTCTGAAAAAAAAAAAAAAAGAATAAATTTGAATTTGAAAAGCCACTATATCCATCATTGTGATTGTTCAGGAAAACTAGTAAATGTAGAGTTGTGAGACAAATTAGTTAACAGTAGTTTATCTAGAGTCACTATATATACTGGGCTAAACATCCTAACCATGCAAAAAGACCGACATTTGATTGAAAGGTGGATTGGAGTGATTAATGTTGTACTCGTATAAAAGCCATCCATCGAGTGCCTTGTGACAGACATTAAAGGGGCTCCAGCAAACTAATTGGCAAGTTTTACTCAAATCAATTGAAATTGTGGGGCTATATTGCTTCTCTCTCAAAAATACTGCTTTTATCCAAGTATATATTACTTCAGGTTGTTCATAGCTTTAGGACGGGATCTTTGTTATCATTGTCAATTTAAACTTTAGTTTTGCTCTATAGTTTTCCTGTTAAAGTTTTTTTTTTGACTTCTGCTTGTATATGATAGTTTTATAGCATAGAGTGATGAAGGACTACAGCAGTGAGATAGAAACAGCTAGATTTACTCTCGATAATGCAGCATCTGAAAGAAATTTGTAGAATTTAGTTTGGCAACATTATATACATATAATTCTAAGAGCATTCTGGACACTTCTGCACCATGAGGTTTAAGATTTTCAAGTCTGTAAGCCAAGGTCATGCAAAAACGAAGTGATTATTGGCTGCCATGGGTAGGAGATGCCTCAGATATCCTCCATCGAGAGGAGTGAGGGAGTCATCTCAGCATTGCCACCAGCCAACATTACTACTGCCTGCAGAAATATGCTAACCTCCCAGTACGCATCAGAATAAACTGAAGGCCTTCTTAAATTTTTTCCTGTAAGAAATCAGAGTAAGTTCGCAACCCAGGATCACCTGGTCTTTAAAGCATGGTGAGGGAAGTCTAGCATCAAGTCCCTCCTGCACAGGAAGAAATGTGAGTGCAGTCCTGCTGTTTCTTGGGCAGTGCAGTAATGACCTGCCCATGGGCTTTTCTGCAGCAGATCTCACTGAGGCTGGGGGCTGACCTCCATGTGCAGAGGCTGGTCCTGCAGATGTGTGCAGGGCAGGGCAGTGAATTGAACGTGGCTGTCTCACCACCTGGCTCTGACATCTCTGTCAGAATGGGGAATTGACCTGGTCTCATGTCTCAAGGGTTGGAGGGACTATTCTAAAGCACCAGTTTTCAGTATCTAGATGAAATGCTCAGATGAGTCTTGCACATTGACAGGGACAACAGGCTTCCAGAGGATGCCTAGAGTGGAAGAGTAACAAAGGTCCTCTGATGAACTCCATTTTTTTGAATTACTGCTTAGAAACAAGTACTAATTTGGGGACCTAGATTTCAGTCTGTTTTCCCACTGATAAGAACATACGAATTTTTGCAGTAGGACTGTTTTCTCTTCTAGAGCATAGGTCAGGCACATGAAACTACAAAGAGTGTTTCCTTTTTATGAGCTTTGACCATATCTTTTTTCTGTGAAAGAACTTGGGGTTCATTTTCTTAATTTAGTGCTGATCTGGAACTGAAGACAGAGCCTTGATACCTATTGGTCATTTTAACTACACTGTCTTTCTAGATAAAAGTGTAACTGTGCTGAAAGCTATAAGCAGCTGTAGAATTGAAGCTGTGACTTAAATTATTTAATATATTTCATAATATCCTACCACGATGTCAGTGTTGTGCCCCTATCTAGGTGTAAAAAGCTGGTTTCAGCTAGTTAAATGCTAAGATAGTTCTAGTGTAGCCTACAGGAAGGTGTCTTGTACTCATGTGTTTTACTTCCCAAAATAACTCACAATCCGGCATTACTGACAATTACGTAACAGCGGGATGGGAGTTTGTTCCAGTAAGACTTGCACTTGCATTCACGTAGGTTAAACACTCAGCTAGCCTGGCCTTTTAAGGAGTTGAGGGATTAAACTAAGTACTGGGGAGGAGAAAACCTCAAAGGAAAAGTAACATATGGGACGCAATCTAGATTTATATAGAGCAGCCCAATGGAAATTGTGGAGTCTTGCCCAGGTCAGAATTGTGGGAACACTGCATCAGCTAAAGGCTTTTAATGATTTCTTTACTCATTAGGCCACTGTGACTTTGCATAATGGATTTTGTTGTGTTAATATTGGAGGATGCAACATGACATCTGAAATGATGCCACATGAGTCATCCTGTCTCATTCATGCAAAGTCAAAAGCCGGATCTTGAGGATCAACTGAAGGCAAAGGAGTAGCACAAAAAAGCTGCAGTAGAAAACTATACCTTTTATGTCAGAATGTTTTGTGAATGCTGTATGAATAATAACATAAGGAAGAAAATAAAAGGAGTATGGGGTAGTTGGAAAGGTTGAATATAATAATGTGCTATTTTTCAGTTCCTCAGAAGTGGCTATTAATGTCAAATGAAATAAATAGAAAGATTTGTCATTTCTGAGGGGCACTTGCTGATTGTGGACTTAGTGAAATTAGGCATGATAAATCATGTCCAGACCTCCTCCATTCTGTCTTTGTTGTCTGATCTGAAATACATCGGCAAATTTAGGATCCATACTTCATCAGCAGTAGCAGCAATAATGGTTGATGGCATATCAACTCAAATTTTGAACCTTTTCCTCTAAATGGGCTCAATGAAAGAAAAGTGTTTGTCTTCCATGCTGGAATCATTTCAACTGCCTTCAGTGGGCTAGAAACATACTTGAACTCCTTTTCTGCCTGCATTTGGACTTGGCAACAATATTGCTTGTTTCAAAAATTTGTGAGCATCTGCACAGCTTTACCCTTTGTGAAGATTTCCAGGCTGCTCCTCTTTAGTTGTGTATTTTATTTTGTGCTCCCTACTGTCAGATAGTAATATGAAAGATTTATTATGCTTTAGTTAAAAACAAAATAGATAAAAATTAAAGAAAACCTAAATAAAAATTAAGATAAGTGCAAGTAGAATTTAAAAGAACAGGAATCTAAATACAGGGCTCAGTCTTCCATTCCATACTTGGATAAAAATACTTCTGAAACTACATACTTACTTAGTTCAAGGACCTGTGATTAAAAGTTTTAAAAAGAAGAAAATCAGACCATACAGCTATTTTTTCCCTTCTTTGAGAAAGGCTTTTCAATATGAGCACTGAAATAATAATGTTTAAGAAACACAAATGCTTGACATAGCAAATTAGACTTTAGGCTATTCCAATTGCTGATGAATAAATATAAGCTGATGAATATCTTTAACCTGTAGTACAGATCTGAAGATAGTACCTTCTTCAGCAGTCAAGGTGATGTGATAGTTAAGCCTGGAGGAAAAATATAGAGAAAACTGCAGAGACAATCATAACTAATACACTTAAAAATTTAGTGAGGTGGAATGGTATTGCTGATGCACCATTTGACAGGTCCAGAGTGGTGCTTGCCATTAATGACATGACATGGCTGCATATAAGGACTTACTTAGGCTCTTCAATTGCCTGTGGGTCAATGGGACTTTCTCTGCTTTGGTGGACTTGGAACCTCCTGAGTCTTTCCATGATGTGACTGATCTCATGAAAAAGCACTTACAAGGGGATTTGAAAAGGGGCAATATAGGCTGTATCTGCAAGCTGTGTTTGCTGTACTGAAATGTATGTGCTATCTATAAGCACCATTTGCTTCAGATCAACTTCAGACCCTTATAAGCAATGTCCTAAATTTGCCTAGATCCAGGTGTCTGCCAAACCTGTGTGATCTGAAACTAGTCATTTCTGCCAACTAATGAAATGTAGTGTGGTGTTGTGCATTTTGTTGCTTAGACATCTGCTTGTGCATATTCCCTCCTGCCTCTTCATACTTATACATATATATACTTGTATTTTGCTTACTGCTCAGCCAAGGTGGTCCAGAGCAACAGTTTTGCAGGTAGGACAATAGAAATTACATTTCATACCTATTTCTCTCAAATTCACTATAAGCTTTTGCTGGAATATAGTTCCTCACCTGGTGTGGCTTGCTTGTTTTAACTATGACCAGAAGTAAAGCCCAGGGATCAGTATGTGTTTTGTGATTAACTATTTTGAATGGCTTCCTCAGAGATAACTAGTATTAGTGCCATTTTTGAGGAGATTAATTAATTTGAAACATTAAAACGCTAAGGGGAAGTAGAAGATGAAAAAACAAATTTGTGCATAAAGTGAGGCTGGTTATAGCAGGGTTTCTTAAAAGAGTATTTTTATCTTTCTGAGAAGAAAGTGATAACTTGTGACATGACCAAATTCAGTTCTTGACTGGTCTTGCTTGATTAGATTGATTAGTGTTTGTGGGCCTTTATTTAAGCCCTTGGCTTTTAATTGTCAGCCTGTTATGAGGCACAAGTTTGTCAAAAAATGGCTAGGCTTTGGAGGCCTGTATTTAGAAGCTCAGTAAGAATGTATTCTTTGTTGCTGACAAAGCACATGGCCTGCTTCAGGTGATGGCTTTGCTACGCTGTAAAGGGAAAAGGCCATATTCTTCCCTGAATTTCTATCACTTTCCCAGTTGCTGAATGGCCCAGCTTTGTCGGTGGTTCCCAGCCCATGGTTAACTCCGTGAACAGGTTGGTGTGGCTGACCAACACGCTCACCTGCTTGAGCTTTGCTGTTAGGTGCACTGAAGTGGCCTGGTTTTCCCACTGAGCCTCTCTAAGTATCATTCAAGTCAGTGACTGGGATAGTGCTGTGGGACCGCTGAAAATTGGAAAATTGTGTTATAATATGTTTAAAAACAATTATCTACTCAAGAAGTAGTACTTCACTCTAGAAAACTACCTTTAGGCTTTTCCCTTTACAAAATTCTTCTTTCAAAAGTGTTGTTAATACCACAGAATTCTCCCTGTTTTTTCTTGCTTACTTTGAAGGTGTTTACCTCAAAAAACAACTTTGTTAAAATTGATCTTGCAGTACATAGGCAGGTGAAATTATACCAAGTGGTGGCAAGGGGCTGTGGGGCTTCTGTGTGAGGCAAGGCCTGGGCTGTCCCGTGCCTCCACATGGAAAAGTGATGTTTTAATGTCTGTCTGTTCCTCACTACCCATTTCTATTGCAATTAGCATTAAGAAGACTTACTTTTCCAAAACCAAGTCTGTTTTGCTTGTATTGACAACTGGTAAATGGTATTTCTGTCTTTATCTCAACCCGTGAGTTTTCTCATCTTAGTTTTTCCCCCCATCTTGGTGAGGAGGGGGAGTGAGAGAGCAGCTGAGTGGGCCTGAGTGGGCATTTGGCCCTTAGCCAGCCCTAACCCTGCATGAAGTTAGGTGCTCAGTTGGGTTAAATAGACTTCTGGTCTCTATGAGGTGCCCCAAGCAACAACACATACTTTGCCGAGAGCTGACAGGTATAATGTGGTGGGATCTGTGGGTGACTGTGCCAACTGGGGCTGGTCAGGAGAGCCTGGAGGCCCCATGAATTGTACAAGGCTCTGACTGACATGTGGGCAGCCAAATCAAGTCCTGAGAGCCTCAGGCTGAGCTCAGAACCTGATTAGTTCTGCCACAGAAAGTGAGGCTTCTCTCTGTCCCTTTCTGAAGAAGAGGGGGGTTGATACAAGCCTTAGCTGATGTGCTTATGAGTTTGAGCCCTTCAGTGGATCAGACTATTACAAGTCTTGTAACAGAGTTGTTTCATTGCACATCACTTTGCTTTTGTCGAGTTTTTATTCTGTTACCTTAGTTACATTATCAGTGTGTGTTAAGTGAATTCCCAGTGTTTCACCTCTTCTGAAAAGCAGTGTCTCATTTACTTCTGAAAGTATCATCAATAAATATGATGGACGAAAATGCTTTAGTCAGTGATGCTGCAAAATACGTAAAACTGGAATAGATGTAATCTAAAACCTATTGTAATTTGTAAGAGTATTGTGTTCTTTAGAGCTAAGTGAGTTGAATTGGAAAATACTTCATCTGAACAAGGAAAATTTAGCAACTGTTTTGATTCCAGTTCTAATATGATAAATAAGGAAACTCTAAAATCAGCATTCTCAAGGAAATCTAAATCCTTTTACTGATTACTTGTTAGCAGAAAGGAACTGATGTTTTCTGAATGAGTTACTTGTGACTGTATCTGTGATGTCAACAGCAAAGAGGGTATGTTGTCTGAATTATGCTTGCTTTCTAGTAATATTTGCCTTACCACTCTTGGGAATCACTCCAATATTTTCTGAGAATTTCTATCTTGTCAAAGAATTGGTAAGGAGTTACCTTGTGTCTGGCTGAAAACAGGTAACACTGTCCACAAGATGGAAGCAGACACAAATAACTGGACATCTCAAAGCCTGCATAGAGCTCGTAGGCTTTCATTGTTTAAGAAAATATATGAAGGTACTGTTTAAACTCTTGAATCAGTATTTTCTGCTGTGTTCACCTGGAGATTATTTTATTTTTTATTAATATTTTCTCTTTGTTATGTTGATCTCACCCTGGCAGTTTAATATTCTCTGAACTTGCTGTAGTTTGGCATACGTTGTCATCATGTGCAGGACTAGCCTATGCCTCCTAGGAAAGGATGAGTGAAAAGTTTCTTGGTTTAAATAGAAAAATCACCAGATTGATCTTAAATCTGCTTATTGTTAAGCGTTGCATGTCTGAGAGAGGCAGGGGGAGAAACAAAATTTGAGATGTGAATTCACTGTCATGCGTTTTGTCCTATGCTTTTGTCCAGGTATCTCAGTATTTAACTTTGGATATGTTTGTCTGGCTGGTGCTGGAGCCCTTTGGTTTTTTTTTTTTTGGAGTTATACAGAGACTAATTATAAATCCTGAAGGAGGCAAAATACCCATCAACTTTGGATCAAGTTTTGTTTGAGGGCAGACAGCAAGATCAGTAATCTAGTATGTGAATCAAAAACCTGGCAAGGCTAGGAAAGCATGGCTCAGATAGCATAAGCACTTGCATACATGCAGTGAAGACTTACTTCTTTGCTGCGATGTTTATTTTATGTAAACTATGTCCACAAATAACAAAAAGAGTTCCTTTAGAAATGGGAGAAATATCTCAATGCAGTGAAAATTGATGATTTTTGGAGCTCTGAATTTAGTGTTCGATTTCTGTGTAGCATTTAAGTTTCCAATCTCATGAATTGGGCTGTATATATTAAAAATACAACAAACTTGAAAAATCATTTTTTCTTCATTCAGTAAAGAAACATTTCTGACAGTGTGTGTCTCCTGCTCTTGGTAATAACTCAGGGCTCACAAAATTGGCTCCAAAATACTTGGGTTTACTGTTAGAGCAGAGTCAGAGCTGTTGGTTTTTCCTCAGGCTGTCAGTCTTCATCTGATTTTTGATTTTTTTTTTCTTTTTCATATTTAGCCTGGCATTGTCTTGTATGTCTGTGAATGTAGTAATTGGATAATAATAATTGGACAGTGATGCTTTTGAAGTTTTCCAAATAAGCAGGGTAAAATTCATGATGGACCCATCTTCTTGCAGTGATTTCAGTACATATAGGATGTTTTGGGGCACTGTAGGGTACTTTTAAAACTGGGGGTTTTATAGAACATTACAGGTATCTTTTTGCGTTATCTCTGTGGTCTTTGCATTTGCTTCATTTACAGAACCACTAGAAGGCCAAACGTATTGTTTTTTGAAGGGGACTCCAAGTAACTTGGAATGAAAGGAAGTTTGCATCCCCAGAGATGCGCATGATCTGCTGTCTGAGTTGCAAAAGATAGCTAAAATATTACAAAGCTTCATTTTTATGAAGTTATCAGCAAAGTAGTACCATGAGAAACTTCTACTGCAAACATGCTTTTTGGTGTTACAGCAGAATCACAGGGAAATAAAAATTGAATGGATCTATCTCACTATGTCCAACTTCAATTTTTGGTTTTACTTTTGTTTAACAGGAGTGGGACTCCAACTCCAGCTTCGGATGCTGATGTTACCACACTGAGAGGTCAGGTTTTTTCTAAAATATGTCAAGACTGATTACTTGAAAATGGAACAACCTGATGGCTTGTGGATTTGAGAAAGAGTTGTGAATTCTTCCATCTCCAAATAATGCTGTTTGTGATCTGGTGATCAGGTTATATCTTGCTGTTATTTTGTGATGAAATGAAAAGAAAATTTTACTTGATCCTTCTGTGCAATTTTTACTGCACTTAATTCATGTTCCCCAAATACATCCTCTTAGAACATTAGCATTTGATTCTGAGGCTCTGTGGGTGTTTTCTGTGGTATTACTGTCATTATGATGGGAATAAGAATCAAGTGTTAATGTTAGTTTACATTTGCCGAACTCGTTGGTATCTACATGTACATGAGAAAAAATAGTAATACTCTTTCAAACTCAGATGCAGCTGCCAATGTTCCTCCCCCTCATGAAGTCTCCATTGAGAGTCCTGCAGGTGGTACCATCCATGAAGCTGAAGACGCAGACACTACTGTGAGTGTTTGTATTGATTTCATAAAAGCAGGGCATGAACCTTAGAAACTTTTAAATAATTTCCTAGGTAGGTGTTCTTTCATTTGCAGTGGCTCTGCAGTGCAGCTTCCCCCTCAGTGAGAGAGAACAAATCAGTTGAGCTATCAACCAAAGATTTTGATAGTGACGTAGGACTAGACAGTGAATGTCTAGGGGTTTTGAAAACTCCATGAAGAATGTGAAGTGTTATTATTCTTATGGAAGCACAAAGTGCCTTAAATTGCTGTCTAGTGCTTGAAGGGTCCGAGTGTTACATTTGCCTAGGGCAGCAGAGGTAGCCTGGATAGCCTTGAAGATTGCTTCAGATTCCCTGCTTCTTTTCTCCTGCTGACATGGATGAATTTTTATTGTCTTACAGCCACCCTCACCTTGATATCTAAAACAAAACTCTAACACAGGGAAGCCTAGAGCAAGTACTTGAAATGTCTCTGTAAAAGCGAGCTGGTTTTTGGTGCTGACCACTAAATAGATCCCAAGGAAGTATTTGCTTCCAGGACACAGCTCCCCTGGGTTAAAATTTAAGCCCAAACTCTACATTCCAACAGCAGTACTTGTCAGCCTACATGCCCCCTGAAGAAAATTTTGCAAACGAGTAGTATGCATCAGCTGGCACTTGTTTTTATGTAAGTGTGAAACTCTCACTGGATTTACTGATAAGCTTACAAATTGCACATGCTCATGCAGAAGCTGATTTATGGTACTGACTTTAACTCTACACTGTTCTGTAACCTAGCATGGCCATGACACGAAGCTGGGCCAAACTGTGTGCTTTCACAGCTGACTGCTGAGATCTGATATTGTGATTCCAGGAAGAAACACTGAGTATGAAATAGGCAGACAGCTTTTGACTGAAGTCCAGGGTCTGATTTTATATTTATGTACCACAAACTTGTGGTATGGTCCCATGTACACCATTATTCTTTTTTGAAACAGAACTGCCGGAGCAGAGAATAAGACCACTCAGTAAATCAGAAAGAACCCAGAATTTGATTGCTGCTTCTTACAGTGTTTTCACTCTCTACAGTTACCTCACACCTCATCATTGCTCTGAACAGCCAAAATGCACTGCAGGTTACAAGACCAAGAGTGAGCAAAGCTCATCTTCTGCATTTACGTGTTGACTGGACTTTTGTTTCTAGGGAACTGATAAATGATTCGAACTACGTGGAGTTGCAAACAGTCATGTAGGAGCAGCAGATACATGCAAACTAATTATATATTTGCCAAATAGTAACTAGCTTTAAGCAGGGTGCTAATCATTCTGGTTCTTAACAAAGTTGTTTAGTCAAAAAAGGGTGTGGCGAAGAAGAGAATTTAAGTAAAAAAAAAAAATGGAGGGGCCCTAAATGGTATACAAGTTGCTCACAGGTGGCAGTTAAACTTTGTGGAGCTCCATTTCGTGCTCCATACATAATACAGGCTGCAGTTTTGCTGAAAAAGTGTTTTGCTGGCTCTTTTTTTTTCCTTTTTAATAGGGAAAAAGCAGCAGTTGCATGTAAATAGCCAAAGACATTCTTGTTAACTTACACCAGCCTTCCCCCTCAAATTGCAAATTCCAAATTTTTGTTCTAGAATAAAGCTATGAAACAAGATCTGTTCTTTCGTGCATTTCAGCATACCACAAAAAAAATAGTATCCTGGTTGTAAAATGCCAGGGAACTAAGCAGGAAGCGCTCTTCCTGTGTTGCTCACTGATTGAAGTTAGATGAAAATTGGACTGGCATTCACTGCTGCTCACAGCAGCCGTGGCAGTTCCTGAAGCTGAACATCACAGGGTGTTTGTACACCCTGGACACATGGAATGTAGAACTTTGCAAAGGTAATTCGTCTTCCAAGTGGGATAGCAAACAGGAACCTTGTGATAAACGAGTACATTTTGGGTAAGTCAGTCCGTTGCTGATTAGGCACAGGTGACCTGTTGGTGTATCCACATCTGTACTTTACATTGCCTTATAAATGCCCCACCCAGCTGGTCTTCTGTTTGTAACTCCGTTCAACTAGATAACCTTGCACTTAGATGTGCAAAGGGAAAACAGAACTAACAGCAATACGAGAATACTATAAAATTGTCTTGCTTACTAGATTGTCTCATGAGTTGTCATCTCTGTCCCTGAGGCTTCCTGAGTACTCCATTACAGCATAAGGCAAAAGGTGTGCTGGTGACTCAAGTAAGCATGCTGTGCTTTGGACTGCAGTTTTCTACATCATTAAATAAATTCATCATGCCATCTGTTTGGCTCACCACTCATGCCATGATGTGTTGCTGTCCTTATAGCATTTATGGAGGGAGCTCAGGGTTTTTGCAACATCATGGGCCAGAGAAACCTCCAGGTCTGTAATGGCAGGAGAAGTTTCTGGCCCAGTTAAAAGAGGATGTTTGGACCCTGGCTGAGTAATGGAGTGTGCTGACTGCTGACAGGACCATATCTACATGCGGATATATCTGGGGATGCTTTTTACATGGAGTAAATCCAGGATAGGTAGGAATCTGGTCGGCAGTGAGTAAAGTGGATTTATTTCTTCAGGAAAATAAATAAATAAAAAAAACACTCAGAGGAAAAAAAGTCACTAAATCACCTTATTTTCTCCCTTCTCTCCTTTTCTTCCAGATCAATAATGAGATAAAGAAGGAGGATGAGAATCTCATGAGACCTGTAACTGAGCAGATGATTGAGTTCAGCATTGTGATCGTTGGAGAAAAGTACAGCGAGGAGCTGAGTGACCCAGACACTGTGAAGCATCAGCTGCTCTCTGAACAATTTATTTCTCAGGTGACTTACCTCCCCTGATGCCTTTCTTTCTGTTCTCTCTGCAAAGCACCTGTACCAGGACTGCTTTTGTTGTCTGAGGCAGGCTGGAAAATATTCACAGTGAGAATGCCCTGTTTTGTTTGACATGCTGCCTTTTTGAGGTAGTGGAGCTGTGTGCAACATACCAGCTGCCAATGACTCCAGTTTTCCTGTGTTTCTTATGAAAGAGCCTGCTATCAGGTTTTGCTGAGGTATACATACGCTTTTGGGGAGATCAGAAAGTTATGCTCAACTCCTGCATAGTTACTCCAAGAAGGGACCTTTCTGAGGCACATTCCCTGCTCCTGCCCCTTTTGCTCTTATTTATTTTGCCTTATGTTAGCAAAAGAAACAAAACCAGGTATTATTAATAAATGAAAGAAAATCATTCTTTGTTTAGTTCTTTTAAAGACTTGTTTTTACCAGGGCTTACTTTGGCCTTACCATCCTTTCAGAACTTTTAAGTCTCTCTCCCTGTCACTGTAATGGCAGTAGAGGTTTTAAAGTCACGGAGGAGTGACAAGATTCTTGTTTGTCTTTTGGTGTAACTGGGTCTTAAAAATCTTTAATTTTAAAGATGTATTTAACATCTCTCTAGTGATCAGTCTGCCTAGAGTTTTTTTTCAGAACTTTTTCATCATCTTTTTCAATTTTGAATTCTTCCATAATGTTGTTGGTTTGAAACCGGGGAGTGAAAAAGATTATTTGAAGGTCTTGGCAAACCAGGCTGCTCACACTCTCCAAAAAGGCAGGACGGGAATCAGTGGCAGTCCAGAACAATCAGCCTGTGCTGGGGCAGTGCTGGAAGGCAGCTCTGGCAGGTCAGGTGCAGCACAGCATCGTGTGGAGGGCAGGCAGAAGGCATTCAGGTCTGTCAGCATCTGCTCATGCGGGCATGGTCTGGGTTTCCTGCAGGAGCTGAGCCCTTCAGCAGGATTTAGGAAATCTCAGTGGTTACACAGTGTCCAGATTTCTGACTGTAGAAGAAACTCCAGAATCAAGCAAGAGAATCTGTCTGTGCAGAGCAGGTGACAGGTGGGGAAGTCACAAACAACAGAACTTGTCCATTATTTCCACTCAGGAGCAGCGTTTTGTTGAAAGAATCACTGCGTACTGCAGTGAGATACTCTTTGAAATCTAGGCTGCTCAGACAATTCTCGATCGTCATTTATGTCCAGAATCAGCAGTGCATATGAGAACATTTTAAAACCCTCCAACTTCAGAAAAATTCTTAAGCACATCCTTTAATCCCAGTGGAGTCAGTGGGAATGAACTATGGTTGAGACTGTTAGGCACCGACTTCAAAGAAAAGATACATGTGTGCATATATACATACACACACACACACATATATGTATAAATAAATAAGCACATATATACATGATTTATTAAATCTTCAAGTTAACTTCATTTGAATGCAATTGAATGTTCTAATTTCTGTGCTACAAATAAAATTACTGACTCACCAACATACAATGTTAAAAATACAGTCATACTGCTGTCTCCTGTTTTTCCTTACCCTATTGTTCCCCATATTTATTTTAATTTACTTTTTATTTATCATGGTAGTCTTATAACCATCATGTTATTGGGGCAGAGAGTTTGTCTTTCCTTTCTCTTGGGAGAAGCATCTAGGGTGCCAAATGGTAGGGTCATCTTTTTTCTAGCTTTGCTTCCTTCTTCGTCCCGTTTAGTTGGGATTCTCTGTTGAATCCCTTTTACTGGTGCTAACCCTGTGCCAGATCCTGGGCCAGATGGGAAAGAGATGTACTCACCACTGGAGCCAAAAAGCATCACCACAACTGTCACAAGTTGCTAGCATCGGCTAGACATCTTAATTTTCCTAGTTGTGTGGCCAAGTAGCAATGCCATAGAGTGTGTGTGTGGAAGAAATGTCGGATGGGACCGAGTCCACCTGGCACATGGATGTTCCACTCCTTTGATCCTTCGCCTGGTTTTCTCTCTGCTTGGATAAAGAACCTCTTTTTTTTTTTTAAAAAAAAAAAAAAAAGTCGGCAGCACTCAGATTGTTTAAGTCTCACCAGAGACGGTTTAAAAATAGGGAGACTGGAGAGGGGAAGGGGAATTTGAGGAGTAAAAAATAATCCTCAACTGGCAAAGATCTTTTAGGAGGACAAATATGAAACTGGCATGAACCTGCAGTATTCTATTTCTTGTTTTTGTCAACACAGTTGACTGTTGAATTGGGCCTGGACATACTACCGTATTGCTGCCCCAGTCTTCGGTTTTGAGTAGCAGTGCCACTCATTCCTGAGCCCTCTGTATGTTTAGGGCAGCGGAGATGGGCCACGTTTTGCACTAGGTAATGGATGAGGGCATCTTTGGAGTCTGAGGCCCCAGGTCCTAAGGTGGCTGTTGCTGCTTCACTTGTTCAGGTTGCTAAGGTCAGAAGCATTTTTCCTGAATTTGTTTTAATCCAAAGAAGTTTGGGAAGTAATGGAAACCTTTGGGGCAAAAAATGGGTTTGTGCTGCATAAATAAGAGAGAGAATGTCATCTGCTCTCTGCCGATGTTGTACAGATCTCTGCAGAGTCTATTTGAATCTTCCCCCCTTTGAATATTTATGTACACCTCTTGGGGAATGCTAGATGTCGTGCCTCATACTTTCTCTTTTTCTTTTGTAGTAATGAAACAATGTCACCACAACTCTTCTTCTCTAAAGACGGAGAATATTTAACCCTGTTTTTCCTGTTAGAAGTAGCCGCTCAGATGCATTTTTAGAATTTTAGAAAATGTTGAAAATACTTGTTGCTTTTTTCACTATAAGGAGGAGGGCGGAGGAAATTTGTGTTAATATTTTTTTCCCCTCAAAATAGATCCAAAAGGTATTTGAAGGACTACCTGGATACAAAAACATCCATGTCCTGCAATTCAGGTAAAAAGATACTGATGAATATGTGGTGGTTGAAACTGATCGTGTCGAAGGTGCAATGTGCTAGCACTACGCTTGGAAGAATGTCAGTGCAAGGGAGTGTCCAGGATGTGTTAAGCAAAGAAAAAGTGCTTTCATACCGGTACCTTTGTGTGTACAGAAGTCAACATAGAAATGTATATAAATGTAGTTGGCTCTCTTCTGCTCCTGGTAACCATCAGAGAATCTCAAGAATCTCTTGCTTTCAGTTTAAGATTCTGACCTGAAATTAAAAGCTGTTTTCTAATTGAAAATCACTGATACTTCCTCAATACTGTTGACGTGTCCTAGTATTAAACAAGGAAGAACATGGGAATCTTTTGGGGCAAATGTGATACATTTTCATCTTATAAGTTCTAAAAGGGGTGACTTAATTTGTTGGTACTCTGGTTGGCATTTGAGGCATGTGAGGTTTTATCTCCTTTTGATCAAACCAAAGGTGGGTGAACAAATGTTTGATAAATGATCTGAAAAGCTTTAATTCTCTGCAGTCTCATAAATATTGCTTAAAAGACTAGTTTTCTCAAATCGCTTTGTGTTTCAAAGTGACATTTTAAGTTAATGTGGGGGGATCCTGTGTATTATGTGTCAAACATCTGATCTGTGACTTTTGGTATACATGGATCACAAATTATGATTGGACTTGAATGGACTGGATATGACTTTCAGAATCCAGTCTGGCTTTTCACGGGTCAATCTAAATAATGTTTTCTAGTGGGACTTTGTGAGCTGGATTTCTTAAAATATTACAGCCAATAAATTTGAGCCAGGATACTTCCGGATAACAAAGCAGTTATAGCGAGGAAGGTTTTATGGTTGGAACCCTATGGTTGGATACTGTTCCAACAACACTGTCAGAAGTACCAAAAAAGGATGGTATAGAAATCAAATTATGAAAACAACAAGGCAGGAATGTTCCCCATGCTAATTGCCCAAATGGATTGATAAACTCCACTTTGTTGTGACCCACTGCAGGAGAATAACTACCTGACCTGGTAAGACTGATTGATAGATACATAAGTTATCCCTGTGTCAGCAGGGAAAACAGAATGACACTGTCTTCAGCCCTCACAGGAGCCCGGAGGCAGGTTTGGCTTTTCAGGTCCTACTTTCACTTCTGGCTAGAACCACAGCAAACTGGGGTCATGATGTGGGGAAACCCTGCTGAAGCTCTGCCTGGGAGGTAGCAAAACTCCTCAGTATTTGCAGTCTAATACATTTGCAAGCCCTCTGTTCATTTCAGAAGTGAAATAAAAGGTTGGTGTTCCTGGCAAAATACCAGAAATTGTTTCCGCGCTCTGCTGCGCATGAGAAAAAATGTGTTTGTAAACTGACCTTCAGGTAGAATTAGTGAGCTTTGTTTCTCTTGGTACTGATGGCAATTCAACTGCCTTACCCGCAATACAACGCAGTGGCTCTGCTCTGCTGATTCCTTGTGATCAGTAGGAAGTATGTCAGTTCAGTAAAAGCTGAACAATTGGTTATGCAGCAGATCAACTTTGCAACTTCTAAACGTTTTGCTGTATGGATTTTGAAATTTGTGTGCCCTGTAGAATACAAAAGCAAATTCGGTAAAGCTGGGCTTTAAGGAAATGGTGACGTTGATTTAACAGGTTTTGCTGTTGTGTTTTGTTTCTGTATTCAGCTCTCCTGAGGAGGACAGGTAAAGACATTTTTATACATTTTATCGTAATACAGATGGAAAAGCGCCTTAGCTGGATGACACTGACTGTCTTGGGGATTTGTGGTTTTGGCTCCACAGTGAGATAGTTATCCAGCATAAATACTGTGTGAGGGGGTTCTACCAGCAACTGCAAGTAACTCATCTGTTCTGATTATGAATAAACCTAATTTGTTTATTTAAATGCTGCTTATGAGAAACTGCTTGAGGAAAACCACCCTAAAAACAAGTCAGCTAGCTTGTGTATAGGAGTCTCTTCTGTGAAGAAAACAAAATTGTTTAATGATGACCCAAGGTCTTTCTAATTAGCAGCAAAATCTTGGATGGATATAAGTATTATTAGATAAAATAAGTAAGAAAACCGTAGTTATCCAGCAAAAGCAATTGGCTTAGCTCCTTCAAGGCTGGATTTGCTGTGCATCTTAGCAGTAATTTCACAAACATTTCTTAGCAGATGACATCAGTCTTGACTTTTTTTTTTTTTTTTTTTTTTTGGTAGGTATATGCAGGTTCAGCATCCTAAATTTTCCTCTTTCAATATTATTTGAAGAATTTTACAAACAAACAAAAAAGAACTGCGGCCTTTAAATTACTAGAAGTATTATTTTATTTTGTATACTTCTCAGTATAGCCCTAACCAGTGTCCACAAACAGTTCTACAGAGAATGAGCATTTTAATTTTAGAAGGTTACTGAACAAAGAAAGGTATTGAGGAAATCTGTTGACAAGCAACAGTGACTGACAGGCAACCTCTGTTACTCTGCACTCCTGCAGACTAAGATACATGCAGCAATCAAAGAGATGATGTTCCGAATACCAGATGTTATAGCCCTTTCCAGACAGATGGTGGTGTCATTGTTATTACTTAGCAATTATTAACTGCAACTGACGGTTGCAACTGCATGGTTGTGTTAAATGTTACTTTTTGACTAGCATGCTGTATGGCATCTTTGCTCTGCCTTTTCACTACTGCTGGCCCTTTTCATTTCCTTTACTGACATTCAGTGCCCATGATGAGCCTACGGTGGGCTCATTTTGATAATAGGGCCATCAGCAAAACTCCAGTTCATGTGTTTGCTGATTATGTCTTTGTTGTACCTGGCACTGGGGTGTTAGAGGCTTCTCTGAACCAAGCCATTACTTTGGCAATTTTACTTTCAGTCCAGCTCTGTGGAATGAAGGAAAGCTGTCTTTGGAGCATGTTTTCCTAGCACTTCATAGATTACTTCATTTCTTGCTGTGCCCTGTGTACAGCCAAAGTATGCTCTATTTTCTGAGACTCCCTTGTGCTTATGTCCAGTGTACGGTAAATCTGGTTGCTACCAACTGTCATGTGGAAAAGGACATCCAGGACACCCAGACATAGGTAGGAAAAGAACATGGAGAAAATGGAGGAGTTAATGTGAAAAAGCCAAGCTGTACATAGACACAAAACTTTGTTAAAGAATAAATGATCAAATGAGTCTAGAAAAATGCTTCCAATTATAAGGCGTATTAGATACTATTGGAGTGCTGCTAGAGGCATTATTTCAAACAGATGGACACTGCACAGTGACAGTTATCAGGGCTCCCACTTGCTACTGTATATTGCTACTCTACACAGGCTGTTTTCCCAGGGAAATGGCTCTTATTTCAGATCCATTCCCATCGTGGGCATGATCTTAAAAGCCTCACTCACACCACTGCATGTTGGTGGGTCTACTGATAATGCAGACAGAAAGTCATCAGTTCGGTCTCCTGGTGGTCCTTCTACCTTTCAGAGGTAGAAATACAGGGCTGTGACCAGGCCAGATGTTGTATTCTGCCAACCTTTTCCTTGAGAACTTTGCAGGGGTAGAAAACACAGGCAGGCAGACATGAGTGTGAAAAGTAGTATAATTATTTTTAGCTTTAATCCTTAATAGCAATGTATTTGTATTTTTTTAAAAAGGGTAGTGACACAGGTTCTTGAAAAAAATCATAGCATTTGCCACGGAAAGCCTTGCATTTCTCATGTGTGTTCTCTCTCTTTGTGAAACCAAAGTGGGGTGGAAGTGCACTATGCTGTTACTTTTGATGGAGAAGCCATCAGCAATGCCACCTGGGACCTGATTAACCTTCATTCCAACAAGGTAGAGGACAATTCCTTTACGGACATAGAGGATAATCCAACAGTTGTTTACACCATCAGCGATTTCCAAGATTATATTGCTGAAATTCTCCAGAAAAATGCCTTGCTTGAAAACACTTCCTTGATTTTAGACCCAAACTCTCTCCAGCTTATTAATGGTGAGTATTACTTATGATTAACCTGCCCTCTGAATAAGTAAAAAGAAATCACAAACACAATGGTGTTGCAGTTGGTTTTGCTCTAATTTTAACCAGGTCAAGTCAATAGCAGTAGCATCCCGTTCTCAGTCCCTCAGATTTGTCTCTTTTTTTCCTTTGACACCAAGGTTTGTGGTGTGCAGCAATATTTCAGCAGTTAATAGGAAGAGAAGGGGAAATGTGTTTCACGTGACACGTTGCTTTCAGCACTTCAGCTTAGCAGCTCTGCCTTGGCCTTGAGCAGCACAAAGGAAATACCTGGCTTATTGTTGAACATTCAAAGGTCCTGCCATAGTTGATGGAGTGATGCTGTCCCACTCCCTTGTTACTATCTTTTCTCTGCTCTTCCTATGTGTCATCTGGGGATGTTTCCAGAAACCAAATCTTTCTGGCAAACTTTCTGAAAAGGTCTCACAGATCTGAGATGAGGAAGGGTTTTTCAGCCTAAACAAATTGTTCCCAAACAATTTATTCGCATTGCTACTGCAGCCTTTAGAACCTATGTACTTATATTTTCCCAGTGAAAGAAATACTACACCCTACCCAAGAAGATCCGTCCTGGATTACTGAGCATCCAGTTGTGTTGGAGCGTGCGGAGTTTGATGTGAGTATGGTTCTGACCTTTTAATTTGAGATAAGTCTTTTGCATGCATTTGAACAGCTTGAATCAGCAAGATGGAATTAAAGCCAGTACCCAGAGTTCTTCTATCATATTGATTTTTCAGAATACATAGTCAGGAAAGGCACACGATACAGTGGAAAAAAAACCTCTTGTGAAATCTCTCACCTGAAAATTTGTTACCTGTGCACAACACTTTTCCGTGATCATCTTATATTACATGGCACATTGTTGTGATCCTGGCTGCCCAGCCATGTCTTGTTCTTGTTAGGCTTCCTTTGTCTTTTTTTTTTTTTTTAAATATATTATTATTATTATTATTTGGTAATGCTTATTTAGACTGTAAATTGCTCTAAAAACATGATTTATCCCACAATACTGCCTTTCTTTGGAAAGCAGTAAATAAATGTAAGCAGTAAAGCTGCCTGTGAGAAGAGATAAAAGGTTAAGCTTCATATGCTCCTTTTGTTATTGTTATGTTTTCCCTGGAAGTTCCTAGTTTAGGTTTTAGATGTCCATCCCCTTGATGCCAGCAAAAGAAAAACAAAAAATAATAATAATAGCCACTGTTTTATTGTATTCTATTTTTAAAAATGTATACTTACCTCATCTGATTACCTCTGAACAATCCAGGGCATAGAATCAAGCTCTTGATTGGACAGGAGAGTTAGTATCCCTGAAAATGTTTGTACCATGCAATGGGGCTTCAAGCAGAGATGCCACGTTAGGTGCCAGCAATGCTGAAATTGAGTCAGTTCTGCTGACAGCTAGAATTTCTGAATGGTGGAGCATTGTCTGGGCTTAGGGATTTATCCAGTAGGTTTCTGCTCTGTTGAGTAATACAGATGTGCCTTCCAAAAAGAAATGAGCTCAGTTCATGTCGCAAAACCCAGACTCAGCTAAGTTTGATGGTAGGTTTTCAAAAAAGCTCATTACGAGATACTGTTGTGAAAAACAACACGCTTTATTTCAGGCCAATCTCTAAAACCTTTATGGAAGCAAAATTCTCAGTGACTTCACAGAAGCCAAAGATTCCTGTTCTAATGGTCATAGGTATAATATCCTTAACTGCATGCCAGTTTTCCCAGAGTTTTTTAAATTAACCATTAGTATCTAAAATACAAGTTCATACGGATTTGCCATAAATGGTTTAATCATGATGTGGATAAATAGGAATTTAATGTAACTTTCAGGAAGGGGCTTTCTATTTACTAGAACTATCTACCTGGATTAAAATGTTAGATATGTTTATTTTAGTAAGATAATTCTTCTGTTTTCACATTCTTTCTGTGGATACTTGGACATATGCAAGCAAGAAGATATTAGAGTAAAAATAGCTTTGCAATGTTATTCCATTTAAAATCAATTTTAGGGAATAGTATGTACAGGAAAAAATACTGGATGTTACATTTTTCTAATCGTGGCCTATGAATAATAATGTTATCTCTGTCTTCAGTCAAAAAGTCTGGTTATATACAAAGTACTGAGTATATCCAAAAAACCAGCTGTGTACAATCTGCAATACACAGATAATTTGGGAGGTAATTTCTGATAAATTTAAGAAAATCATAAGCGGCTAAAACAGTAAAGAATGACAAAATGATTAGTCAGTTATTTGCAGAGATACCAAACCTTTATGGTTCAAGTACATACTGTTAAGCAGGACCATTATCTGTGAGAAAGAGTTTTGCTATTATTTTTTGTAGTTGATTTGGGAATGAGTTGGATTTGTATTATCGTACAGGGTCATGACATAATGTGGAACTATCATTACTTCACCATCTTATTGCTAGCAGATGTACCAACTAATCATTAAATTCCTTTCTTTGAGTTTTACAGATCTCTTAAAAATAAAGAAAAATTGAAGTGTAGCTTTTGAAATGTGTATTTTCTTGTTATTTCTGTTGAGCTCTAACAGGTAGAATGCCTTAGCTTATTGAGCACAGTGTATTTCTGGCAGCAGAAAATGGAAAATCAGGGAGGGTGTTCTGTGTTTGCAGTCATCTGTCATATTTGTAAGCCTTTCAAGACATTAGCAAAAAAACCAGCACTTGCCAATATGATATTAAACTTGTTAATATAATATATAGCACTGTAACAAGAATCTTTGAATAATGTTAGTTGTCATAGGAACACCTATCCACATTAAAATAAATGATGAGGTGCAATTCCTGGCAACTAAATGCTCACATAAAAATGTATTGAGAAGCTATTGCTGGTAGTCCTTTTTCATTCTTTATGGAATTTATATGTGTAATTTGTTTCTAATCTTGCACAGTAACTTTTTGCACAGGTTTATTTATAATAGCCAACTTTGCCAAAAAAGATAATTGCTGGAGCACATGTTGATACGGTATATATACTTCTCAACTGATTGTTACCATATACATTCAAAAATATGAGAAGACTGTGGTGACATGACAACTGGCTGTAAAAACCATGGTCAATTCAGGTAGACAAATAATTAGATGAAAATAACTTAATTGGTTCTAAAATGTTCAAATACAGTTTGAATGAATTTGAAAATTTAATTCACCTGTGTTTCTACCAGGAGTAAAATTTCCAATTGAAAAGTATTTGGAGTTTTCCTATTATTCATGCTAACGTAAAATAGAGGGATTTGAAGGGAATAGTGAGCTACAGAATGATTAAATCAATAGGTTTTTTGAACTGTAATACGTACTACTGAAACCTTTGACTGTTGTCCACTTTAGTAGCCACCTTCAGCAATTAGTTAGTTCTTAGTAAATTAATCCTTTTTTCTTCATTTGGCAGTTTTTCATACCTCAAGGCTTTTTTCCCCCATTTCTGACTGTTGCACAGCATTGATAGCTGGACAGGTAGCTGTGCAAGTCTTGATCAAATAACTTAATTTCTTCACTGATTTTTTGCAATATAATTACCTCATGAGACACTGTGGGAGAACATTAATATTCAAAGATAAAATGTGCTCAGTGTTCTAACTGTAAACCAAATAATAACTGGGGCATGGTACATAAGTAGTGTGGTACATAAGTAGCATGGTACATAAGTGTGCAGATTGGAGGCTTAAAAAGACATTCTTTTTTTCACAGTTCATATAATTTGCAAATTTCATTGTGTATGCTTTGTGTTCATCATTACTGCTGAACAAAAAGCTTTCTTTCCACACAAGCACTTCAGCTTTGAGACTGAAGTTGTTCTAAGTTCCAAGTTACATTATGGTTGTTTCCCTCCCAGGTTCGCATACCAAAACATAAATGACCACTAACCATACATACATCTGTGCATTCGAGTTCAGTTCCTAAACTGTTTAATATATGATAGTAACTATACTGTTATAATTACTGTATTTATTATGTAGCTGATGAATAATAGCTGCTATGACCTCTTCATGCCTTAGGAAGGAAGGCAGTATGGTATCTTCCGTTTAATTAGAAATAGTTCAATTTTTTGGTAAGGAAAAGGAAAGGCCATGGTTTGGGTATTGACGGTAAGTCTCTTAGTACTATAACTGAAGCTGCACTCCAAAGAACTGGAAGGGATGCTTTAGTTTTGTAGTGGACATGACTGGACACACCATGTACGTCACAAGGACATGCATTTTACGTGTATGTTGAATGTAATTAGCAAAGGGTACGTTTGCCAGTCCTTCCAGCTGGGCCCTTCCTGTTGCTATTGTTACTTCCTCACAGAGGCAGTAATAGCGGATTTTGCTGCTGGTTAACACCCTGCATATGTTCAGCCCAATGTGGACAGACCGTACTGCCCCTGTAATAATAATGGTTGTGGTTTTGTTTCAGGATAACACCTTCTTAGTTGAACGGCCTTCAGCAGATGAATCAACTGTCAGCAATACCTTACCCTTTGATTCCACCAAACCAGATTTCACTTCAGATAGTCAAGAGTCCAATGACAATGAAATCTACCGAAGACCAGAAAATCAGGACTCTGAGGTCAGTTGGACACCTGAAGCTCCACTTTCCTCAGAAGCTGATGTCACTTCTTCGCCTGATGGGCTGAATTTAGAAGATGGGAATCACACTCCTCCTTTGGTCACTGCACCAGTGTTAGAGCGTGATTCTGTGGACTCCCTGGAATGGCCTTCAGTCCCTGATTCTTCAGATGGTAAGGACATGCCATTGACTGAAATTTAAATGTGGACAGGAGTGTCCTGTGACACTCACCAAAGGGGTAGTTTACCAAAATGACTTCTCAGAAAGGTCTACAAATTGGATATATTTCTCTGATTGTTTTTACCTTCTCATTTTGATAAAATGTTGGTGTAACAGGTGATAATGCCTGTTTGCCTTTCCAGGAAATTGTGTACGATGCTTCTTTAATTGCACACAAATATTTTCATATAGGGCATGATACCACACAGAGGTAACTGATCTCTGAAGCAGACTAATTAGCCTAAGGACATACTGCACAGTAATTGCTTTATTGCATACTCTGCGGTCCTGATTTGGCTCATAGAATATTATAATGAAAAGTGGAGGGGTTGCCAGGGGTCCTTCCGACTTCAGCATACAGAGGTCAGTGTATATCACAGGAAACATGCTGAATGCAGATCTACAGACAACAAAATGAAATGCATTTGACTCTGGTATAAAGAAAAACTACATGGGAACTCATTTCTGGTTTTAGGGTTTGAAGATACTGGACTATCTGAAGACTTTATTCTGCCTTTGAGTCCACCTTCTCACCTCGTGCCTGAAGAACCTCCATCTACAGATGATTACATAGTTCCCCTGTTTTCTTCATCAACAGTGGCCTCCTTGTCAGTCATAGAGACTGATACTAAAGCAACAGCCTCCGCTGAGATGGAAGAAGTAACTCAGGGCAGTCCTGCAGACAGTAGCAATGCAGACTCTGTGTTGCATAATTCTGTGGAAGAAAATCCTTTTCCCTTAGAATCACGCCCTTTGGAAGCTGAAACTGATATTTATCTCGGAGATAGAATTACATATGATGATGGCTCTGGTTCAGCTTTTGATGGTTCAGGAAAAGAAATGGAATCAAATATTTGGCCTTGGGAAGAGGCAACGCTGGAACCTGTTTTCTACCCTGGTCCTGATAGCTGGCTTGATGATGATAATGAGTCTTTCTTAATCAGAACTGAAGATATTCCTGAAGGTCTGATCTTAGATTATATTCTTAACTCTCAGAATAAATTAGATGATGATGATCCTTCCAGAGATGAAAATGAAGGTATGGCTGATATAGAAGAAAATTTTCTCGATGAGTCTGAAATATTTGTCTTTCCTGAGAC
The DNA here is from genome assembly GCA_011075105.1 of Heteronetta atricapilla. Lineage (NCBI taxonomy): Eukaryota > Metazoa > Chordata > Aves > Anseriformes > Anatidae > Heteronetta > Heteronetta atricapilla. Next base: position 89,701,949 of record CM021731.1, on the reverse strand, counting down.
TACAACTCAGCAGGTATCTCTGCTTCAGACAGAGGAGCCATTACCTGTGGAGCCATCTACACAGACAGAAGCATCGAGCATGTATGATTCTTCTTTTGTTAAACCAGCCTTCGTTTTGGAGCCATCAGAGGACTATTCCTCTGTAGACATGCCAACTGGAGAAACCCCTGTCTCAACACCCAATACAGATCTTTCTGTTGAAGATGATAGTCTCTTTACATCTGCAGTAACCCTCAGTATGGACAAAAGTCCTACATCTACTGTAACCCTCAGTATGGACAATAGTCTTACCTCTGCAGTAACTCTCGGTACAGATAATAGACTTACATCTGCAGTAACCCTTGGTATGGACAATAGTCTTACCTCTACAGTAACACTTGGTACGGACAATAGTCTTACCTCTGCAGTAACACTTGGTACGGACAATAGTCTTACCTCTGCAGTAACCCTCGGTACGGACAATAGTCTTACCTCTGCAGTAACCCTCGGTACGGACAATAGTCTTACCTCTGCAGTAACCCGTGGTATGGACAATAGTCTTACCTCTACAGTAGCCCTTGGTATGGACAATAGTCTTACCTCTACAGTAGCCCTCGGTACAGACAACAGTCTTATGTCTACCGTAACCCTCAGTGTGGAGCAACCTGAAGAGTCCAGTGTAGGTCAGGAGATTGTTTTTGAGGCAGTTGAACACCAGAATGAGGACAGGCCAACGTCAGAAGAACCGTTCACAGCAGGGCAGTCAGATGTGGCTGAAGGCGCTACAATAGGCTACTTGGACACAAGCAGTTCAGAAACTATTCTGACTGCAGATCCCTTTGCAGTAAACACTGATACTTCCACAGAAGAGCAGCAAGCCCTGGATACATCTTTGGCAGGCCAAAACACTGGCTCAGCAATAAAGAAACCAGCTGATGTCTGGCCTACTGACAGAGTGCTAGAAGATATATTAGATCAGACAGTAAAATCAGCAACACCAACTGCAGTTGAAGCTGCAACTACGGTTCCTTCTGTAACAGAGCAGGACACTGTTCTAGAGGGCGTCGCTGGACAGGGTGGTACAGACCACAGCACGCTTGTTTCCACGAGTATCAGCACTATTAGGAACTCTTACGTAACTGTGAGTCTAACAGCAAATGTCGCCAAGCTTCCATCCGATCTCCCTCCAATGGGATCCACAGCATCACCATCAGTGGTTACCTCAGCAAAGGTGGGAGATGAAACACCGAGGGTCCTGGATGTGTCAGTGGGGCTGGATCAAGTGAGCGTTGTCAGCTTTTCTCCTGTGCCGAGTGAGGAGGGAAGGAGCCTGACTGACAGTCACGTGGAGCTGACCACTCATGCCCAATCCACAGAGATGGCCAGTGTGGCGTGGGCCACACGTGAGAACCGCAACAGCACCCCTGTCCCATCACGAGCTCTGGTCGTGTTTTTCAGTCTTCGGGTTACGAACATGATGTTTTCAGAGGACCTCTTCAACAAAAATTCCCCTGAATATAAAGCATTAGAGCAACGATTCTTGGAACTGGTAAGAAGCACTTCTCTGCTAAATATTCACTGCCAGGTAGAAATTGTTGGTAAGTAACAGTTGGTATGCTCTCTTTTGCAGATACAAACACAAGACAGGTGTGTCCAGATATTATATGTGTCCTTCTATGGGAAAATGCTGTCTGAGAACATAGGGGAGAGGGAAGGTTGTGTTTATTTTATTTTATTTTACTCAGTCAGAATTCTGTCTCTCTAAAGCTCATTATTTTAACTGTGATACATGCCAGATGCTCTGCTGGTATCAGTAGATGCAGCAGGGTAGCTGAAGCCAGTACAACATTCCTTTCAATTGCTTCTGGAGTGCTCTGGATTTAGTCTATGGGGAGAGAGAAGTGAATAAATTGGGACTGTCAGGAGATAACCTTTCTGCAACATGTTCAATCCACCCTTAGTTGGGTTAGTTTGAGACAGTTTGACTGATCTCTCAAAAAGCCAATAGCTAGCAAAGCTTCATAGGAGTAATACGGCAACAATTATCAAATTTTAACCTGTCCGTTCCCATCTCATGACTGAAATTAATATTTTGCTATGGGAGATGGAGGGAGCAAAGGAGAGAGACAAAGGGGGAATGGGCTTGACAGAAATACCCGTTGAAATGACAAGTATGCCTGGTGCTTAGAGCAAGGGAGAACACCGTGTGTGTCCCAAGAACTGTGCATATAAATCGTAGACTAAGAAACCATCTGCAAATTGATACTTGGGAAAAGTTTTAATACCCTTATTGTGGGATTTGGATAAACCAATTCAGACCCCAGCTGCCTGACGTAATGCCTGTACAGCTGGCTTGAGCAGAGATTTGAAGTTTCAGCTCTTTTGTCCTTGTCCCTGTGCCGCAGCTGGTGCCGTACCTTCAGTCAAACCTAACGGGCTTCCAGAATCTGGAAATCCTGAACTTCAGAAATGGAAGCATTGTGGTGAACAGTCGAATGAAATTTGCCAAACCCGTGCCTCGGAATGTCACCAATGCTGTGTACATGATCCTGGAAGACTTCTGCAACACTGCGTATCACACCATGAACCTGGCCATTGATAAATATTCCCTAGATGTGGAATCAGGTAAGGATGGCTGAAAAATGCAGTTTTGGGGCAAGGGATTTAGAGCAACTTCTGTTTTAAGAACTTACTTAGGATCCCAGAAGCTCAGAGATGGCCCACTGCTTCTCACAGGCTGGAGTTTAGGACAGACTTTCACAGAGTTAAAGTACACAAACAGGCTGTTAAGGGACTGAAGATATGAAAAGCAAAATGGGATGGGAGCTGAGCAAACTGTAGGGGGCCTGTATAGAAAAACGGAACAAAACTTGCTTATGTAATTGCTCCTGTGCTTTCACCGAGGAGTTGGAGGATGATTGGTCAGCAAGTGCAGTGGTGCCCTTCTATCTTGAGCTTATTTTCATGTATGGTTTGGAGTTGCTCCATGGGACAATTTCCACAGGTGGCAGCCTGTTTAGCTGTGAGGAGTCTGCACTGATACTGTGTGCTGCCTTCCTCTTGTGGTCATGGCTTGATTGCAGTAAAACATTACTGGCCCTCTTAATTCACTCTTATGATAGAGGGAATTTTCTTTACTGTCCAAGTTAGCTAGTAGTTTACTGTATAAGCAACCTGGAAATATTTCCTGTTTTAAAGTTTAAGGAAAATAACAGTGCTGAGCTGATGGCAAGTGGTAGCTGTCCTTCTGAGGTAGTTCTGTTATGAAGACGGTTGTTTTTAGCATGAAAAATCTTCTGATATTGATCATTTAATTGTATGCCAGACCTCTCAAGCTTGATATGTCACAAATGCTACAAGCTTGTGTTCCTTGCAGACAAAGGCAAATCGCTTCACAGAGGGCACTCTGTCCCAAGTCCCCTTGCCCTTCCCTGTGTGCTGCCTAGGTTTTCTGTAACAAGAAATACTGGAGATCAGCTGTGTTTTATTCATTTGCAAAATACAGTTCCAGCAGACCGAGAACATCTGAAGTACTGCCTGTTCCAGTAAGAAAAAGAACATGTTATGCTTGCTTTTTCAATTGGCTTGCTGGGTGGTCTTAGCCATACCATTCACATGCGCCACGCAGGCAGGAACACTTCGTAGCGCTTGTTCACCTTAGCAGAACCCTTTGAGACTTGGGAAAGACACACACTGTGGGTTTCTGCAGATTATTTTAACCATGAGTTTATTAGAGAAAATAGTAATGGTGCTTTAGCTCAATTAACTCTCTCATCGACTATTAATGTTTTCTGCTTTGTGTGTTCTTAGGTGAGCAAGCAGATCCCTGCAAGTTCCAGGCCTGCAATGAGTTCTCTGAATGCTTGGTGAATCGCTGGAGCGGGGAGGCTGAGTGTGTCTGCAATCCCGGCTACCTGAGCATTGATGGGCTGCCGTGTAACAGCATTTGTGATCTGCAGCCAAACTTCTGCCTGAACGATGGCAAGTGCGACATCAGCCCTGGGCAAGGTGCCATATGCAGGTAGGTCAGCCTTCCATTTGACCCGTGGCAAAGCCGTGCTACCTTCTCTGTCCTAGCCCTCCATGAGAGTTGTGCAAAATTCCCAAAGGTAACACACAACAGGTGAGATGCCAATGGTTATCGTTCATGTAATGCTGCTGAGGGGTTAGTTTGCTTGTGTAAAGTTTAGAAATGAGACAGTAACAAACGTATTTAGTAGAACAGAAATACCAGTCAGCAAAACTATCTAGGGAAAATAATAGCAATGGACTGTACTCAGTTGTTAAGATCACCTTCATTGACCTTTTGAGACAGAACTTCTCTCTGGCAGTTTCCTTAAGTAGTAAAGTGTTAGATAATGCCATAATGCACGTATGAGTTGACTCCATTGCAAAAATTCAGATTTGAAAAGCATCTTTATATAGCATAAATGTATTAAAAAAGGTGCTTTTAGTTAAGAAAAAAGTCATAAAAGTAAAGCATTGGCAACTTAAGAAAAAACATGTGTGGTTCGTATGAAGATTAAGACACAGGCCCCCTGGTTTAAATTTTGTGCTTTTTAAGAGACAGATGTGTTTGAATGGGATGCCTATATTTTACAGGTAGTTGAAATGACTTACTACCAGACACAGGTAAACTGATGTGTACTCCCATACTGCACTTAATTTTTTCGCTTTTCAGCAATGTAAAGTCTATTTATAGAAACTAAATACAGCCCTCCACAAAAGGGAGGAAATTTATTACAAAAAAGGAATGATAACTGCTACTGGTTATTGTTTGTTAGTTCAGGCCCTTTTTTTTAAGCTTAAGCTTATTTCTAACTTTTAAAATCAAGCTTACAGTCCTGGCTTCTAACAGGAAAACAATATAATGTTTTTTAATGCTATGAGGATGGCTACTTTCAAAGATGTAGTATAAATTTTATCGTATTTGTATAATAGATTAATAAGAAATAAATATGCAAGCTCAGGCATGCTCTGGTCAGCACTTAATATTTTTCAAAAGTATTTTTTTGAAAAAAGCGTTTTGAGAAAGTTCAAATACTGGTTACTAATTTAATAAACTATCTTAGATATTTATGTCAAAAGACTTAATACTACTACATCTTAGTAAATTAATAAGGGTCAGTACTGTGAGTGTTTGTAATACCTTGCACTTCCTTGATTTTTTTTTTTTTTTAATAGCAAAAAGACCCTAACACATATAATGCAGCTATATTATTTTTACTGGTATGTTTAAAGGTGGTATTAGCTACAGCTGTCATATTCAGCATCATGGCAAGGCAGAAATAATGAATGCTGATTAAGGGAGCAGCTGCAAAGATATATTTTTAGGCACCCCCATCTTTCTAATCATTTTTTTGTGTATTTAATCATTGTGAGTTTACATAAAATAAACACTCTGCTCATTAACATACCTTCACATGTATTTGCATTACAATATCATTAAGACTCCTTTTACAGTGTTTGCTACATCATGTGCAAGGTGCCTGTCACTGCATAACTTTTTACTCAGTCTAAACACCTTACAGTTTTAACATGTTAGAGTTTACTCTAAATAGCAAAAAACCACAGGCTTTTTGCCATCACTAACACTTTATCATTTTTGTTCTACCTCTCTTCACTAAACTCCTCAAAAACAAAAAAGGCTGTTCACAATAATAATAACAACAACAAAGTGTTAGTGCTTCAACATACAAATATATTTTTTAAAGATAACTTAACTGAGACACTGTCATAAGAACAAATTAAAGACATCTGTCAAATGAAGTCAGAGTTTTTGCTGGTGTTTGATTTCCCAGTGTTTCCTTGTTGCAGGTGTCGTGTAGGAGAAAACTGGTGGTACAGAGGGGAGCACTGTGAGGAATATGTGTCCGAGCCGCTGGTTGTGGGTATTGCCATTGCTTCTGTGGCAGGGTTCCTTCTTGTGGCATCTGCTGTCATCTTCTTCTTAGCTAGGACCCTTCGAGACCAATACACGAAGAGCGACACAGAGGACTCTCAGGGGTAAGTGACACCACCTAATATTTTAAAGGACATCTGTCACTTTGAGGATAATTTGATTGCAAGTCTTAGCATGTCATTGAGAAGCAACAGGCTGTATGTATACGCACCTCCAAATGCCAGGCTGCAGAGAAGCTCACAGTTTGTTTGTTGCTCCCCCAGGCAGGGTGACAGCCTCTCGTCCATTGAGAATGCCGTTAAGTACAACCCTATGTATGAGAGCGATACAACTGGCTACAGTCACTACTACCGCAGATACCCTCAGCTAACATCCTACAGTTCGACCAGCGCAGAGACATCCACCGACTACAGCAGTGAAGAGATAAGGCACATTTATGAAAACAGTGAGCTTACTAAGGAGGTAAGTGACATTGCTTTTATACTGGCATAGATGTACAATAGCTAAAGAAGTCACAACTATGGCTGCTGCAACTATATAGGAGGAAAGAAAGGCTTTCTTGCCCTGCTTGCTATTAGGTATATGGAAGGGAATGGATGTGCTCAGACGAGTAATGAATTTCACATGATAACAGAGCTGACAGCCTAAGTAACTGCATGAGGACTGGGGTGGTTTGCTTCAGTGCCAGACAGAGTCTTTAGCTTTTAATGCCAACTGCCACATGTAAGACAGTTGCAGTGAGACAGTGAAAATCCAGAGCCTCCAGGCCTTTAATACAGGGTTTTGAAGTGTAGATCTTTCTACGACCTGTGAGTTAGATCATATTGTTCTCCTTCCTTGTTATATACCTGGTATCCAGCGTTTAGTCTAGCAGGCTGAGGAGAAGGGATTTACATTCACAAGCTAACCGCAAATCCTTAAGCAATAGTGAGAGGTGTGAATCCAGCTTGGGTGTAGGGAAAGTATCTATGAGAGAGAAATGGTTGTGTTAAAGCCTTTTAAATGCCACATTCTCTCCAAGCCCTGGTTTTGATTTAACAGTTAAGTATTCCTGGGCTCCACAAATGAAGTGCTTCACTTTTAAAAATAGCATAAAGAATTTTAATACTGGGCTGCCCCATCTCAAGATCTTATTGAAATAGCAAAGCATATGAGTTTCATTTTCCAAGAAAAAGAACTCAGTTATTTCAGTCGCATTCTAATTTCTGTTCTGTACCTAAATTTGTCTTTCTTGTATTCTAGGAAATTCAGGACAGAATTCGAATTATAGAGCTCTACGCTAAAGACCGTCAGTTTGCAGAGTTTGTTAGGCAGCATCAAATGTGAGTGAAGTATCTTGTCTGGCTAATTCCTTTAACGTTTTCTCAACACCTTCACGACATAGCTATATTCTTCATATGAAGGGTATAGGAATGCTAGGGCACCAGAAGTTCAGATTTCAGCATTATTGCTGAAGAAGTTTGAACCTTCTGGAGTACCTAATATCATCACTGTCAAAAGTAGGTATCCTCAGCAGCTACATTAAAAGTACTGAAGAGGACTTCCAAAGGTAATGTGTGTCAGAGAAGCACTGACTGACATCAATTAGGTCCTTAAAGTACAAATAGAACCTTCTTAACTCTTTTAACATCATTAATATTACATGGTGTTATATTTACATAGAAATTTTAAAAGCATATTAATTGATCTGCCATGCTAAAGACTTGGAAGCTAACCAAAACCCAGCAGGTCACTAGCACAGTATTGTCTGATATTGTGGAGACATTATCAGAATAAAAAGCTTACAGTTCCAAACAGTTAGCCAAGCTCAGCTGTGTGCTTTGATGCAAGTTAATCATGGAACTATCACAGAACTGAACTCTTTTCTCATTGTAGAAATCAGCAAATTAAAGATAGCTCTGTTAGTTTGAAAGATACTGCAGTCCAATTCCTTGGGATCAGATTAAATTTAACTGCAGTAGCAAAAACCTTGTGTTCCAAGATCACCAGCTCCACTTCTTTTAATTGAAAATAACTGCAGTTCACATTTTTCCATGTCAGTTGTTCATTTTTTCATCTTGAGACAGATCAGCTTCTAAATTTTCCACAGCTGGAAAGTAGAAAGGGCTGCCTCATATAAGCCTTGAATCCAAAGTTCGAAAGAGACTAACTTAATCATTGCTTCTCTGTTTTTCATTTCAGGAAGCTGCTTTAAGAAAAAAATGAAATCAGTAGAAAGCATGTGGGAGATAAAGACTACCTTGTTGCCATAGCAATGGGCTCAGATGTAACTGCAAAGTTACTTATAGTCTTAACATTGCATGGATGGATACAGATGTTTTCTAAATGAATGGCTGAAATGTACAGATGTGTGTTTATCTCAATTACCTCTGGCTTTTCTGCATAAAGTGACATTTTAAAGAGGTGATCCGAAGTGGCAGAGGTTATGAAAGTTCATTTTTCATTAACTCTGAAATGGACAGTGAGAGTTTGTATACCAATGCAAAAAAAAAAAATCAGAAAAGAGAAGATATGTGCACAAACTAAAAATAAAATGCACCCTTACAATTCCTGTCTGGCATTTATCCCCTTCACTGGAGACTACTGTAGCAATTGTACACGTATAAAGCACTAGTGGGAAGAACTCTTTGGTTTGCACACGAATGGTATGTAGGAGAGAGCCACCATGGTAAAATGGTGTCAGCATTATTCTAAAGCATTCCCATTATAAATACAACCCTGACCTCACTGGAAAGGCTGTTATTTTCTGTGGCTGCCTGCTTTAACTTTTGTCAGCTGGCATGAGCGAAACAGAACCCAGTACTGAGCGTGCAGCTCTCTGGAAGGCTCTCCCCAAACACTAAGCATCACTGCTGACGTTCAGTCACCAAATCCGGTGCCTGAACAAGGCAGGGCTGTAATTCTGCAACACCATGGTATTAAGTCGAGATAGTTGGCTCTCCAGCTGCTCCTGACAGAGACAAGCTGGGCCGCAAAAGGGCTTCTATTATACCAATATTTTGTAAAGCTTAAGTGACTAACATTGACTTTTTGTACATAGACAATTTGTTGTTGAGTTGTTTATCTGTTATTTATTTCCCTGCCAGCTTATTTTCAGAGTGCATTTAATTGTTGAAATAGAAAGATTATTAGTTTAATGATGAAATACTAGTGGCATTGTTGCCTATCTTTTCAAAAATCGTATTTAGTGTTTCCTCAATGTTGAATTCAGCCAACTAACGGTTACATTTTCTTCACTGAACTGGGCAACAGCCTGCTGTGAGCTGTTTCAAAATCAGGCTGTGGGGTATTTAAATGGATGCGTATTTGGTAGATGGTAATATTTTTTGTTGTTGTTATGGGGAAAAACAAACAAACAAAAAACCCCAGCCCTGGTAATCTCAACTTTGTGGAAGCCAGGGTAGAACTTCTCCAGCAGGAGCAGCCAGCCTCAAGCGTTTTAAAATAGCTGAATTGTTGGGGGGGAAGGAGAAGGAGGTTGTGTCCCGAGGTACAGAAACTGACTTTTATCTTGAAGTTAAGGCAAGAGTTTTGACTGCATGTTAAGGTATGTGGGACCTCTGCTCAGTCACCGTATCTGTTGTTAAGGCATTAACATTGCAGTCAGGATTAGGGCACAAAGAGTCTCACATCAGCCTCTACCTACAAACAAGGCCAAGGTAATTGTTATCTTTACCAAGATGGTAATCATCTGTAGTTCTCAGCCCATGTGTGCTAACAGCCAAATGATACTACTTAAAATTCAACAGTATTGAGAATTACTTACTGGTCTATAGGCTGCGTATCTAAACCAGTAAAGATTTCAGTGTGATTCCTCCCTCTTCTGGAGAACCTCGCTGGATCATGTGCATGGTGTCTTCTTGCCTTGAGTAGCAGGGATAGTGATCAGAGCCACGAATCTGCCAGAGAAATGCTTACATAAACCACTGTAAGTCCAAATAACACCAGACAGCTGAAAGCAATACAGTGCAGCTTAATATTGTTGGGACATGATATTACCAGGCAGAGGTTACCTTGTGTTGTGACACCCTGGGCTCTTAGAGCAGCACAGCGCTGGTCCAGACTTTGTAAGGCACAGCTCCGCTCTTGCAGGGGCACAGGTGAGCTGCCCTAGGGCACTGAAGCCTCGTGGTCACCACCACTGCACAGTGGTGGGAGACGTGGTGGTTGGGATACGCTTCTGTGCAGCTGGGCTGTTGGCCCGGGGAGCTTCTGCGCTGCCTCTGCTAAGCCATGTACGGCAGCTGGGACCAGGCACCTGTTAAAAGGTATTCAGGTATTTGCTGGGCACAAGCTGAGGAGATTCTTGGTTACACTGAGCACGAGGCATTTCGTTGTATACACAGTGAATTGTTCCTTTGTGTGTGTACACATAAACATAATGCTATCTTATTTTCACTACAATAAAGATACAATTTCCAAAATATTTTTTTCTAGAAAATTCATGTAGAGCTTATTTCACGTGAAGAAATCTGTCTTAGCCACAGACACATGAATGTAGTATCAGAAAGGTTTTAGTTTTTTTTTTTAATGAATTGGGTTGAGCTGTTGAGCTCATTTTTAGCACACGTGCCAAATGTAGTTCTTTATCACTTACATGGTTATATTCTGAAAATTCATGCTGGAAAGCGTGCAACTGAGTGCTTTGCTTTCTATTAATGCTCTTTGCCCATTTTGAGGCTCTAATCAAAGAATCAAAATGTGCTGTTACTTCGGTGATCCTAATGTCTTAAAAAAAACTGACCCCTCCTCCAAACATCTTCACCTAAACTTTGTTTGAGGATGCATCTTAAAATATGCAAGAAGGACTTAGTGAAAAAACTCTAAATATCCTAATAAAAAACAAATCATGCTCTTTATATACATCTATTACTACTTGTTAACAGTCAAGATGCAGTTTTTCACTTGCTTCAAGTAAAAAGCACAGGTTTGAACGATGGGTTAATTTGAGAACACCTACAAAAGCAGTTACCATTTGCTGAACACTGACAGGTCTTTCTGATTGCTTGCTTGCCACCCCCAAGGTTGAAAGAGATGAAAATGAGGCCCTGAAAGACACTGTCGGCTGCCCCTTTAACAGAGGCTCTCAAACACGTAGCAATGCGATTTGAACCATGCTGTGCTGTACTGCAACAACCACTGGGTACAACTCAGCTTTTAACAATTTAGACTGTCACTCACATTCCTGGTCAGAGCTTCTGAGAGGCAGAAGAGGGAGCATGGGGCAACTCCTCCATCCATCCCTCCTGTGGACAGCAGGGATGCCACAGTGCTACAGCTCCAGAGCAGGGACAGACATCTCATCCTGTGAAAACACTCAGCAATGCCATTTTGTATCTGTAAGCACTCTACGACAGGCACAAACAGACTCAAACTGACTTTGCACAGCATATGAAATCCAACAGAGCATTACCGCCATTTAAATATTAATAGTTATGCCCAGCAGTTTCATGGTACTTCTACTCAAAATGTCCTGTAACACCAGCAGCAGTGCTGTCTTATCTTTTCACTGCTTGATCCAGGTTGAGAACAGAAGCCTTATGTTCTACATAATATCCATCTATTTGCTTTGGTTTCTTGAATGAAAAAAATAAAAATAAATCAACAAATCCAAAGTTATTTCTGGGCCAGGAAAGGATTTTTCTTCATCTGTCAGTCCAAGCTGGGAAATTTTGTTTTGCTACATTCAACACTAGTTGGCTCCCCTGCTCCAGATTATTAATGGCTCCAGGAATTTTAGTTCAGTTCCTGTCCTGCTGCCTCTCACCCTCCTTGCTCGTTCACCCACGACACTTTGCAGGAGGAAGCACCTTCGGCAGGCAGGCAGCTCTGGCTGGAAGATGCCAGCAGGCTGCAGGACTCAAAGTAGCAGCTTGCCTGAGGTGCTATGGCTGCTCAGGAGCCAGCTCAACAGCATTTCAAAATGTGTGCTCTTCATTGAGATCTGTCTTTGTGTTGCATTGAAAACACAGGAAAACTCTCTTTCAGAAGGAAAATGCCCCCAGTACTGGAATTTTGTTGTACATATGCCAAATGATTTTTTTTAAAATCAATTCTACCGTTAGCACATCTAATGACTACATTAACATATTTATTAAAGATCTAAGTTGCAGTCAGCTACAGTTAAAGCCTTTTTTTTTCCCCAGGAGATCCCCTCACCAGGTCTCATTTATAAAACCAAAACAACAAATACAATCTGTCTTGAATCATAGAAGGCTGAAATGTTAGCCAAAAGTCTTATATTAAACACAAATCAGAGTTAGTGTTAACTGGAGTTGTGATTGCATCTCCGCAGCTGATTACCAGATGGGGAAACTATGCCTTTCTGGAAAGGCTGACCTAGTTTGAACAAAAATGAAAGCAGCAACAATAATGGATACAGCCATACATCAAGTCTTTATGCAGTCATGTGGGCATATGACTGGATGAAAGAGGGCAAGAGAAGGGGCAGTCTCTCAGCAGAGAGCATACAAGCAGTCCCCATACTGAAAAACCCACCCAGGGGAGAGAGCTCCACAGGAATTCACTCACCTCCACCTAAAAGAGGATTATGCAGTGATTAAAAGATCTCTCATCCCAGAGAAGAAGGGGAATGCAAAGCAATTCCAGTAGCAGTGCAGGGTTCCAATCTCCTAGCCTGAGATACAGGTAACTGCTGGCTGTGCTTTGTCCTTCACAGCTCTAATTATCTGCTCGGTTAGGGAGGGGCTGCTGTTCCCTTCCTAATCTCCAGAGTGGAGTATTAGCGGTCTTTGATCTGCAAAAATGCACGTTTGTTGTTTCTTAAAGTTCTGGTAAAAATCAACAACACCACCACCCCACATTCCCACAACTACTTTTTTAGAGTTTGCTTTCCATCAGCTCCTCTTAAGCATGGATGGAAACCCACAACCAGCCCCGGTGGCAACGCAGCACAGTTCTAGAGAGCTGCTCCAGGAGTTCTCTCTCTACCCTTCTCCCCACCACACCAGCATCTATTATGTCAGCTCATATTTGCCCTTGTTACAGACATCAAACCAACAACCCAGCCCACAGTGAAATACCCTCCCAGGGCTTGCAGTGAACGTGACTGAGAGTCTCACACATGCAGAGACCGACCTTTCAGAAGAGTGAAACCTCCTGCATTATGCACACAGCTCCTGATGGGAGCTGTCATGGCTAATGCCAACACTGAATACACTGAGCTAACAGAAGGCAGGATTGGTGGGTAGATGACTGATGTTCAGGCTGATGTTCAGTGGTTTGGGGCCATCTGTTAAGACACCACATGACTCCACTGACTTTTTAAAAGGGCAAACCACAGAAGAGCTTTGCACTTACTTGCCAAGTAAAATGAAGCTCGTGGTAAGGAATTGGAAGTAGAGAACCAGTCCACAGTTTTCAGGCAGCACAAACCATTCTCCAGAAAGGAATCGTTTGGTTTGGAAAGAAGGAAGAAAGATAGTTTAGGAGCTATGCAGTAAATTAAGGCTATTCTTTTTACTTGTTTTCTATACAAGGAAGAAGAGAATTATCCCTTAATTGCTGTTGTTTGATTTAAATGCTATAGTTTGATACACATTCCAGTCAATAAGCTGCTCCTGGCTAAGTGTACTTAATATTGATTTGCAGAGGGGAAGGAAGAACCCTTTGCAGCCTGCAGCTGCCACATCCAGAGATAAGCAGGAAGGCAGGAAGAACCACCAAAAGTGTATCTGGCAAAGCAGCTTAGCTGGACAAGGCCAAAATTTTACTTCTGAAATATTGGTGAGGGGTGTGCACAACTGAGTACAGCAGAAGTTCTGCAGTTTCACTGCTCAGCGCCTATTGAAGAACTGTCTCATAATCAAGTACCCTCAGCAGCCTGCTAACAGACTTGTAAGCCATCAGCTGTTCCTCTCTAGCTGAAGCATTGCAAACAGTGTTCCACACTGTGATATAAAAACCTGATGAGCTATGCTGACTGGGATGTTCCATAAACATATAACAAAACTTCCCATTGTTATTTGTGTGTAAAAAGCAGATGATTTTATAAAATAAAAAATTTGAGCTGGCAGACATGGGGGAAGGGGAGAATACCTACAAGAAAACACACACACACAAAAAAAAAAGATAGAAGAGAGATTCATTCCTGTGATATAGGAAACCAAAGATGTGAATTGTCCAACCCCACTCAGCCTCTGTATGACTCTCTCATGAACATTTTTCAAAACAGCTCCAGTTAACTCAGTCTCTAGCAGGATGTTGTCCACAGGGTTGCACACAGTCCTCATCCTGCTCTGGGAAATCGGAACCCCTCAATCTAGCCAAGACCAGTCAGCAAATGGAGGACACATTTGAGGACCAAATTTGAAAACCAAAAAGTATTTATCCAGTTTTAAATGTTAGACCACGCTAGAAAACCACATGCAATTCGGAAAAAACAGAGCTGGTACAGCAAAATACAGTTATGTACTCTGATGGGATTCTCTAAGACCATCAACTGTCTCACACGGCTGGAGTTACGTGGTCGTTTCAGGACTACTACTGCCTACACGGCACTTGCTTCAACATCTTGCCATTGCGAGCTTTCTTCCCCCTAATTAGTGGAAAAAATAGCTCAGGGCTTCAGCTTGGAGGGGCCTGATCTAGAACTTGGTTCTAATTAAAGAAATGGTCCACCCAGCCCACTTGCAACAGCGATATTTACTGCACTACATCTGTGTCCACTGGATCTTGCTTCAGGATACTTCTGAGAGGGTGGGACGAAGGGACAACAGAACGGAAGAAAACCAGACAGAGGACGAAGCTTGGCTATGTCTGGGTCAGCAACTGCAAATCCAAAACAAAAGCCGAAGTGAAACTGCAGCGTTAGGCACACTGCAGCAGAAAGCAAAGCAGCCCTGTTCACTCCCCTGTCCTCCAAATCCACCTCTGCTTTCTTTTAAAGACAATTTCTAGAGATAGGAGAAATGCCAGATGTGTTTTCACAACAGCAATGATGGGAGCACAGATCCTCCACCTTCAGAAGAAGCCTGCAGGGACATTTACACTGGAGGACACAAGGTGCTCTAGGAAATACTCGTTTCCACCCGGTCTGTTTGGTATGTGCACTGAAACATCTGCTCTGGTTTTCCACACACAGAGCATGGTAAAACCAGAGTTAAAAATCTAACCTCTGAAATGAACTATGGAATGAACTAGAGCCAAGGCAAAGAATACCTTCAAACTGGGGGAGGGAGGGCTGAGGGGAAGAGCACTCAAGTTCCTTACTGGTGCCAAATGTCACAGTTTGAAATCTCTCTACCTTTCCACATTTTTTCCACTAAGATGTAAAGAAAAAGAAAACACTGCTTAAGTTTTTTTTTTTTTTTTCTTTCCGTAATAGAGACTGTCCTCCTTTAATTTCCATAATGAGCTTTTCTATTTTTCTTGCTCCTTGTTCATAATTATGCAATACTCAGACACCTACTGCCCAACTCCAACCTTGCATGCCACCATCTCAATACTTCTATTAGTAGCAGCTTCCAGATACCATTCTGAATTCAAGCTTGCTTTATTCAGAGGCTGAGAACAGAATATCTTCCTCTCAGTCCAGTCACGTCTTCATTTTCAAGTTTTCTTTAATAAAATATTACCAGAGCTTTTTCCAAAGCAATGCAGCAAAGGATCTCACTAAGATACAGGGCAGATTTATTGATAGCTATTTGAGATGCTGGATGTACAAAGCCCTTCTTCTATTCATTCCAGTTCAAGGGCAAGCCTGCAGTCCATGCCTCTATACCTCCTGAAGAGGGGCAGAGATGCTACATTTCCTCTGCAGCTATGGTACCAAAGGGTGACCAAGTTAACCATGAATATAGCCTTATTCTGCACCCCAAGATATTAGCCTACTGTAGTTACAAGGTTTACGGTTGACCTCCAACTGACTGAATTTCATCTGCAGCTGCCCTCAAAATACCATACGGACATTTGTGGTTCTCCTCAACACCGCCAGGAAAGCCAGAAGCAATCGCAGGCTGCCAAGCAACTGTCAGTTCTGCAAGGTTACCACACCACACACAGACCACAGGCAACATCATAACAAAAGGGAAGACTTAGCTTAGCTGGGATTCAGGCCAGTGGTCTACAAATCAAGATCCTGTGTGAGGTAGCACAGACTGTTCAGTGAAGGCAACTTTGCCATCCTGTTTAAGCTATTCTACACAGACTGTAAGGCCACTCAGGCTGTGGCTCTAGGCCTGTTGCAGGGGAGCATGCAGGACGACACAAGGGATGGCTCCACTGCCTTGACTGGTGACAGAGCTGTGGAAAACCAGGCCGGCTGCACCAGCTACTGGAGGGGCTGGCAACTGCTGGCCTGGCAGGGACTGGCATCCTGCAGGAGCAGGCAGCAGCCTGCTTCTCTGCACCCTGAGTAACAGCGACTGTCCCCTCAGCAAGACCCGCACGCGCTCCCTCCCATGAGCAGGGAGGCCAAGTCCTGGTCCCTCAGCCACCATGTGGCAGCCCAGCTCTGCTGAGGCCGTTCTCCAGGCGGGAAAGGCTGGGAGGGCGCTGGGCACTGCTCGCTGCCAGGGACAGCAGCACCAAAGCAGCAGCTACCAAGATGACTCCTTGCAGCATCTCCAGAGCAGACAGAAGCACAGAGACCAGTAACTGCTCTCTTGTGGCAGAGGGCTGCCAAGAGCTTTAGGCACTGACCCTACACGCTGGTTCCATGAGTGACTGCTCTGTCGAAAGCATCAGCGACTGGTATGGTCTTTGCTTCCTAAAGAAAGGATGAATTCGAAGTGTCAACATAAGAGACAAGAAAAAAACAAACAATGCTTAACTTATTTCTTTAAATCAGCCTGCAATGTTTAAACCTATCACTTTTAACAACCACATTGTCAACTCAGATACTAAAACACCTATGGAAAAACCTGCTGCAAGGTGTTTCAGAAAAATTGAGAGCTTCTAATTCCGTTTCTTTACTGATATATTGCAATAGCTTATCAGTGAATAGCATTTGAAGTATTCTGTAGAAGACAGAGCTGTTCATCCAAACAGCCTATATTTAGCCACTATTATTTGCACCTACCAGCAAAATATCTGTACCAAAACAGAAGCCATTTCAGTTGTCAGACAGTCACATTAAATAAGTTTCCTCATTGTGGTCATACTACATGTTCATGCTTCAGTCCTGTTCTAGAGGTACCATGTTGCCATCAGGGTGCTTTCTGCGACCATCTGGCTGACATCCCCCTCTGGACACCTAGAAGCCTGAAAAACATCCAGCCACTGAATCTCTACGAGTGTCCTACAGCTCCAGAACTGACCATGGGCTAGTCTCAAAACCTCATGGTCTAAGTAAACTCTCTTGATGCTGATCTTTTGCTTATTACCTACCTCCAAAACTACCACCCACCAAGCAGTCATCAGTGTCCAACCTTCAGTCTCCTCCCTGTATCACAAGTCAGCCCTGCTCTGGGAACATCAGAGCAATCTAATCCCAGGCTGGTAGGTTCTTGTCAGCAGTGGCCATAGTTCACAATAAAGCCGGGTTTGTACTATTAATTAGATAGTATCCATCAGAACACCCATCACTTCCTAAATTATGAAGATTACTTGCAGTTTGCCTCTCTGCCAGGGCTGCCAGCAACAGCCCTTACACCCACTGGAGACTGCAAGGAGACCACCAACTCATTTCACATAAGCCCCAACTGACAGTCCGAGGGCAATTAATGTTCTGCTTGGCACTGAATCCCAGGAACACTCACGAAAAAAGAACCCAAACCAAATACTCTAAGTTACACTTCATCTGAACATTATCCACATAAATAAGCACAGACAGTAATGAAAGAGAGATGTCAACACTACAAGGCGCTGAAAATTATTTTAGGAATAATGAATGCTTCAGGGATTAACAGTACCATATGGTACCTTTCACCTCCAACTTACTGGTACAAATCCAGTTAGAGCAGTGTGGATAAAAGCCTTTACCATCTGGTGACTTATTACTTCATGGAAAATAAACAGGTGTTTGTGTCTCACACACCAAATCCATCGTAACCAGAAGTCTTGGTGTCTTTGTCAGTAGAGAGATCAAAGAGGGCCAGAACACTCCTCTGTCTCCCCAAGTACAGCTGGTCCATCAACACAAGAAGTGAGGACAGCTGAGCACAGTATACTACTACCACCCACTATCAGAAACTAAAACATGATCTACCATATTTCCAGCAATGATCTTTTTCAGGGAACATGAGGATTTACGGCTTTCAAACTGAAATCTTGTCTATTCACCCCTGCTTCCCCTCCTGAAGCAACAGGTATAACAATATTCCCTCTCCCTCCAACCTGTATCTTGCTTGTGTTCTTAGACTGTCACCGCTACAACAGCACTGCTATAAAATATTTCAGTTAGCAGCACTCATATCAGCCTTGACAAGGAAGCTTGAAATAGCTGGCACCCACAACTTAGTGAATCCATTTGAGCATGAATCATCTTTCTTATTCAAGAGCACTGTCAGAGTTTGAGTTACCTGGTTGGTTTATAAATTTGCTCTCCCTTGCTCCAATTTCTCCCTGCTACTTTGGAGTTTTTTTATTATATGAGAACCGTAAGCATTAACTGTTAGTTTTGAACATAATAGCAACAGACACAGATATCCCCTGAGCTTCCTCTTCTCAATTTATTTGAGAATCACTTTTACAGAATTTACGGTCTGATTAATACATCCTATTTTTGTTAGTGGCATATGGGAGCTTCTCTGAATAACTTGAGATTGCAATAGTCAGAAGACAATTTGTTTTCCTTCTTTGAAGCTCTATTTTTATCCTGGAGCAAGCAGTGCGTTTTTGGCCAAGGCTGAATGCAGCTACTCTCAAGTCACGTGATGACTGAGAGCACAAATCACATCAGAGAAATCTCTTAAGTTTCCTTGGTAAATCTGCACCTGTTGTTGTAGCCTCTTAATTGTACAAAAAAAAAAAAAAAAAAAAAAAAAAAATCAACAGTAAGTATTCTTAATTTCATTACCCCACGTGCACTTTGAACACTACAGATCAAAGGCATGGCAATCCAGGCCAAAGCCTTTCTATTACTCCTCTTTTGACTGCTTTATGAGCATGATTAACATGTGTCAGATAAGACAAAGCCAGGAAATAACTAAGAGCTTTGTTAAACCAAAAATCTGCCAGAAATATCATCCTATGGATCATATTTTTTCTCATCGTACACCAGCTATGCTAGCTCCCTGGCCTGACAATGTAGCCTACCTGTGCCCAAGTGCACTGTCCAGCAAGGCTCCCCATGGGAAATCTCTCATCCATCTTCTGTGCTTTCCCAGGTACCTTTGAAGTCTTACCCATGCTCCTCCAAATACATACTAGTGCTTCATTTTAGTCACTAAACATCCATGGCCAAAATTGGCCCTGCACAAAGGAGAACAGCTCATGTTATTTCAAAATGTCCTAACTCCAGGCCCTAGTTTAAACTCTGTGTGCATCTGGGTCTGTGTAACAACTCCTCGGTTCACTTCCAGTTCTTGCATGCTGATGATTATACAGCCTCTGAACTGCAGTGGAAGTCCTGGCTGAATTAATGCGCAAGCTTTCAAGGGGGGCTCACCCCCAAATTCAGTGCAATGCAGGAACCGTTACTCAGGAACTTCAAAAGGGACAAAAAGTGCACAGGTAGTGTCACTCTCAGCCAGTCTGTTAGAAAGGCTTAACCCATTTGGGGATTTGCTTGGCACTTACCCATTTACGATTCTTCTGTTTTTGTGGCACGGACATAAGGCAAGGCTGCTTAATTTGAGCCTTACCTTCAGACATATTCCTCGTTATTCCTAACAACTTCCCAGTCTCTTGTCAAAATGCATGGCTTCTCTTTGTCAGCTGTGCACTAATCTAGCCTCCCCGCCCAGAAAAAAGAAAAAAAGAAATTGCCATCCCCTTGGCACATGATAAATGTAATTACTAGTTGGCTGAAACTAGACTGACACCCAAAAAAAAAGAGATAAACTTCCAGCTCCTCTGGGAGTGTGCATTCAAGAAGTCAGATAAATGCTCTTACAATCCATGGGAACTCCATCAGTGGTTCTACCATGCCGTGCAAAGACCCCTGAAGTAAACGCATAGAAGCCTTGTGGTCCATGCAGGAGAGTACATCGTAACCATGGATGCAGTAACACTCTTCTGGGAAAACATAAACCAAGATCAGACCTAGATCCAGATCATTTGTTTTACCTTTGTAGTAAAAGGTAAGGAAAATTGTCTCTATCTTTGCAATCAGAGAGGTCCAGATGCTAGCTTTTTGTATCTTCACTTTCAGAGAAAGACTCTCAGTCTGGAGAATTGCCCACACAACAGAAGTGCCATCAGCAAAGCTATGATGGGGCCTACAGACCGAACAGATCACTCAAGCATTCAGTATTCACAGCAGCGAGAGCTTTGTGTAACAGAAACCCAATTCCACAGGCTTTGCCTTCTCTCCCTGTGCCCACTTGGGCACTCCTGATGCCCATGGCATCACCACAGGTTACACTGAGCTAGGTGCTCAGCTGCAGCAGAGGGCCTAAGCCAGCTGAAAAACATGGCCCTAAGAAGTAGTTTAGCTATATCATATCAATTGGCTGCCCACATGGCTATATGGGTGTTGATGCTGGCTAGGTGGCCAGGAACGCAGGCTGAGGACAAAGGATGGCTGAGCTTCCCTCTTCAGCAGCCACCCATGTGTCTAAGGTGTGGTTTCATGATCAGCCTAAGGCGCAGTTTGTTTCATACCTGCCTGGCAGACCACACAGTCTATTCTATTATCTTTATGAACATCACTACAATTTACCAGTGTGCTTCTTCAGTATTTTACAGTACTGACTTACAGCCCTCCAGTTGGGATTTCTACCAATACCCTGAGCTATCAAAATAGCTGAGGAAATCAATCAGACTCCAAAACCCAGTGTTCTCCTTTTCTGCAGAGAAACAGGAAAGTGGGAGAAAGGAAACTTTCACACACATTTACACACAATCTGTGGCTAGACATCCTCTTTCTCAGTTATTGAGGTTAAAGTATGAAGAATTGCAGAACCCTTTCATTAATATCTCAAAAATATGGACACACGTCTGCCTAGACTTTATGTGTACAGTTGATCCTTTTAGCTCAGTCTCCAGGTATGGGGAAGAAGGTGAAATAAATACTGCAGATTTTTTTTTTT
This sequence comes from Heteronetta atricapilla, assembly GCA_011075105.1. Taxonomy (NCBI): domain Eukaryota; kingdom Metazoa; phylum Chordata; class Aves; order Anseriformes; family Anatidae; genus Heteronetta; species Heteronetta atricapilla. The sequence continues at coordinate 89,680,913 of CM021731.1, read as the reverse complement.
TTCAGTGACACAGAACTGCCAGCCAGCCAGCTAACTGCAGACTTCAGTGCAGTCAGATGTACTAGAAAATGCTCAAAAAAAAAAAAAAAAAAGAAAAAAAAAAAGAGGGGGAAGCTAATAGTATATTCTCTGTTTCTTGGCAGTCATTTTCCCTGCTCCAGTTTCTGTTTTAGCTTCTGATTCTTTGTTCCCTCCTTTAATTTGCTCAACTTCTAGCTGCATTCCTTACATTACATGCATAGTTTTACATTTTCTCTCTTCATAAAATAGGATCTGACTAAATCCTGCACACTGAATGTACCTAACATAATTTTCTCATGTCCCACCTCAGGTGTCTTACTTTAAGTATGGCCGTGTCCCCTTACATCTAGTTGCCTTTCATTGATCACATTGTTGCAGCCGAAGTTCAACAGCCTGAATTAATTACTGAAGAGGAGGACTGAAAGGTGGCCAGCCTGCTATTTATCTGTAATAGGAGAGGCTGGCTGAAACCAGGGGCGTCTTCATCTTGCATACAAAGGAGTTTAGCAAGATCCAGTGACCAGATGGTGAACTTAACACAAACAACAAATGAGAAGCAGTTTTCCGACATTTAATCACGCATTGGTTCTGGAGGGGTTGCTCAGATCCCAGACTCACTCCCACTTGGAGAGCTCAAACCCAGATCCGTGGCCCCCCCCCCCCCCCAGCTTTCTAAAAAGGGACACCTGAATATAGCCTCCAAGGGAAAAAGGCAGTGGCCACTCATGAAGGCATCTGCCAGTAGAGCCTTTTGGCACAAGCAAGTGTACTTCATTCTTGTCCTCATTTGCACCTCTGATGCAGCTGGCTGCACAGAACTAACAAGCTGCTTTAGCCTTCAGTGCCTGTCCTCAGCTGCTTTTGAGCAATTCTAGCTTACATTCTTCACACACTTACCATGATATTGACAAGCTGCAGGTACAGAAAGACTTGTATAAAACTGGAGCATAAAAATCTCTGTAATACCTGTACAAAAACACAACTTTGTACACACACAGCACTATTGTAGCCAGCAAGTTTTCACCATCCTGTTCTCTGTAATGGAGAAGAGAACAAGGACCAAAGGAGACAAAGCTTCTGAAAGCTAGTGTATGCACACACACACACACATTATGCTGGAAGCTTCCCTAGCGGATTAGATTCTTACTTCTGTAAGGTCCAAGGGGCCCTTCTTCTCTCAAAATTTTTTACCTACTCACATGCCTCAAATGCAATTCACACAAAGCATTCATAAAGAAATCAGTCAGGTTTTAGTTGGTCTTTTATTGAGTTCTGTATCCTAACCTGACTTAATCCAACTTTTTTTTTTTCGGATATTCTTTCTTTTATATGTAGCATTGCCAAAAACAAGCTCAGATTTTTCTTTAGTGATACCACGGTTGTGATGCTGACCACAGCATCTTTGTGTCCCTCTCTTCTCTAGCCTGTGCTTGCTGTTTCTTTCTCCTTGTATTTCTAGAACCTGACCTCTCTTATCAGCATGGCCATTTTTCCTTATGGTCCTACAATACTTTTGACTGCGAGAGCCAAAGTCACCACTGGCCTTTCTATACTCACCTCACCTCCTCGGGATTATTCAGAACAGTACTACTAAGGTAATTACCTTTCCTAGTACCAATCTTGCCCGTAGCTGCCTGTGGAGCTATCCCTGTCCCCTTTCTGATCAGTTCTTTGAACCACTTTTAATCATGATTCCTTGCTGCACCCCTTCAAACAGACATGAGTGGTATTGCCGAATATTCGCTTTACTTGGTCAGCTGCAAATTGAAGAAACAAGAACTTGAGAGTTGCTGCTACCTTAAAATAAAACAAAAAAGCAAAAAATGCCACACACACACACACACAAAAGACACCACATTGACCAAAACACAAGAATCCCATTGAGAAAATAAGACATGGAAATTTAAGTTCTTCATAATAACATGGAAAACTGTATCCTTTTCACAGTTATATATGTGTGTATATACACACACAATTCTCATATTCTGGATTTACCTCTGACCTTGTACATTTGGTGTTGATTAATCATGATAATTTTTTGACATTTAAAAACAAACAAACAAAGCCCACAATGCTTTTGTAATTAGGTGAAAAGTTTGAGGATACCGCCCTAGCTCTGTCACAGGCTTTCTGTGTTATCCTGGTCAAGTTACTAAGTGAAGGAGTTTCTAAACATGTGTCAGCCTGAAGTACTTTCATCACTACAGTCAACACCAATTCTCCACCACTACAATCAAAGTACTGGGCTACAAGCATGACGGGACAACCAATTCAGATCTGCATGCCTGTTTCCTGACCTATTAATTCTGCTCCTCTAATAATTAGACAGGGATAACATTTAGTGCCTCTTCTGGGTGCTGAAAAGCAGAACTAAGCACTTCAGGAAGGTTCACACAGAAGTTGTACAACTGCATTTCAATAAACGAGAAAAATTAAAACCCAGCAAAACTCAACAATGCTGGCCAAAAATAAACATAAAGTGAAGTAGAGAAACAAATTAAGCCTTCATTGTGGAGTACAAATAAGGATTTATGAAAGATCCTGTCAGCTACTAGGCATGTATTACCTCTCTTCTGTATTACATCTAGAAAATTCCCTGCAATGTATTTTGTTCACCTACATGCGTAGGTACTTCAACTGGTGTCTCAGTAACCATTATTTTATCTTGTCGCAAGCTATCAAGGGGTACAACTAATAATAGCCTTCAAAAACTGCATGCTGACCTACCTATAAGGCAATGTCAGCAAAAGAGCTTATTAAAAAGAATAAAGGAGAAAATCTGGCCAAGATTCACTGCAATTTTCATTTATCCTTTAAGAACAATCAGGAGAGCAGATGGTATACCATTCTTGTGTAGCTTCTGAGTAAGGAGAGCTGATCCTTTTACTTAAGAGTCTTATCTCTGGTCAGTCCTCTGTTTGGGAAATGGCATATAGCAAGGTTTCTCCTTGTTACAAGAACGCTTTCCCAGCAGGCCAGGAAAAATTTAAGCTTTCCTGTCAGTCAGATGAGCCCCTTTATCCCATCTGGCGACAAACCTTGGACAAAAATAGACTGCCATCTGACTGAGCAACTGCGAGACTAAAAGACACAAACTTGAATGCAACGTATCTGTATATTAGTTTATCAGCTCATGTCTTTACAGCAACACATTATGGAAAAACACAAGACTTATTTCAACTGTGCACTTTTTAAAAATACTAAACAAATTAAAACAAGCATCTGTCTTTTTTGTTTGTTTTGGAGCAGCCATACTGCCGCTTCTTTGTTATAAAGATGGCTTCTTCTTCTATGTAGAAGGTCCCACGCTATTTTCTTTTCACCAGTTCTATTTCTCTCTCCACTGTCACTTTTTGGGACAGAAGAGAAAGATAAAAGACTCAAAAGCAAACATACTTCAGAAAGCCTAAAAGATTTCTTTGTAAAGACTGAGGTAACAGGACAATAGGACAAACACAGATCAGTCTGTTTTTGTGACAGTAAGATATTTCATGGTGCTGTAACAGTATTAATACTATCAGGTTTTAGACAGATACATATTCTGCCTCAAATAAGTTTAAAAATAAAATAAAATGAATCACTGCTGATGAGGATCAAATGAACATTTAGGGTTAAAAAACCCTGTAACAGCTCAGCTAATTATGGCAGAGGTAAGAGACAAGAGCTGGCATGGTGGACTTGAACAAGTGATGTGAGTCAACCTGCAAGAGTATAAATTGTAAGGATTTATTGCAACACAAATGGGCACACAACTTGAGTCGCAACAGCTTTCTAGCCCAGTAAGATAGGATATGTGAACTATTGACTGTGATGTGTTCTCAGCCCTCAGCAGTATGGGTAAAACTAGCATGTCCTAGTAAGAAAAACATGTCCTAATGCTGCTCTCTCTTGTTTTTTTTTTTCTTTTAGCTTGCTTGTGTGCGCATTGTTTCTATTATTCCAAGACATTTTTGAATCTCAAATGTTTTGGTTTTTCTTTTAACATATTCAAGGGTAATAAAAGGATTTTTATTCACCAGACTATTCACTACACCCACACTGCACAAAGCAGAAACAGCACAGGGGTGTATTTCAGCAAGCTGTACCCCCTGGGGCTTACTAACAGCCTCCTGACACAATAGCAGTCCACCCAGCTCCAAAACAGGTACAGCCTTCACCTGGTCAGGTACATTGTGTCCCATAGCACGACACTCATTTACCAGAGTGCCAGGCAAACAAAATGCCTCAGCACTCAAAACCTCTGGCCCAACTGGCCAAGTTCTCTGTCATACCCACAACTGAAAGTGCAGCAATGAAGCACTGGTAGTAACAGAAGCTTTACGCTTCAGGTTTTAAAACAATCTCCAGGATCAGGAATTAAAAACACAGACTTTGAGGGCAAAGGTAAACAATCTGAATTGGCCAGTTAAAACTTGAGGTGAAGAAGTGAGAAACTAATATTGGTTTCTGAAGATGTTACAATATCGGGAACTTTATTCAGCCAGTACCCAGTTGCACACAGACAGTAAGACCTCAGAAATACATTTACCATGAGGCGTTTGGTAAAGAAAGGAAGGCAATCCCATTGTCTCCACTTCTCTTATGGGCTCCTCCATCTCTTTTTGCTTCCTGTAATTTCAACTTTCAACTAACTCTCTTCCCTACGGTGTAGGGATGCTCTAATTCTCACAATCAACCATGGTTCTCACTACCTTCTCTCTGCTTCCACAAATGTCAGCTAAGCAGGTTTAAAAGCCCTTGCTTCTAATTCTTGTCCAGGCTTTGTTGACTCTGCTTCTGTCTTCTGCAGTTTCAAAGCTCTAACACCTTCCACAGTAAGTTGAAGAGCCCTTCCTTCATGCTCATTGACCTTTCTCATGACATAGTAGTGTCTAAGAAGTGTTTAGCACAAGCTCTAGCAATCAGCATCATGTTCTCTACATTTTGAAGCACACTGACCCAAATCAAACGTATCCTTTATGGCAGCCTGCAAAACATGTTACCTCAAACATGTTCTTCCCCATAAAGAGACACATCTGCCTTTGCTGTCTCGTATTTTTGCCCCTTAAATTCAACTGAGTTAACCACCACTCTCACTTTGCCCACACTTACAAAATTTTTCTCACTGAGTTGTACCAAGGCTACACAGAGCAAGTTACATTTCTTTTGGTCAAATAAAGAAATAAATAATAATTTAAAAAGGCAGAACAATAGAACTTCAGGGAATCCCCACTTTGATTTCACTGCTTTTTCTCAGTGGGTAATGCTCACCCTCTCTGAGTTAGTTAATGACAATATACTCTTTGATAACTCACAAGCACAGAACCAAGAAACACTCCTCACATTGCTGTATGAGAACTCAGTTGCCCATCTTATGATTTCTCAAGGGAGATTCAGCCAATGCATAAACCCAAGAGGAGTGCAAACCACTCTAACTGGCACAGAAATCAAAGGATAGTTTCTTTACTGTAGGACAGTCAGACAGATGTAATGCCAGTGCAACATGCTTAGCTGTTTTGACCTAGAAAGTCCTAAATGAACTGTGACTACTCCAGAGACTCCTTCACCCAGCTGTGACTCACCACTTGAAAATCTTGGGCTACAATCTCCTGTGTTGCTCCTAGCCTAGTAACTTAAAATGAAGTATTTTAAAGATGGTTTTTGTCTCCTAACTTAAAATTCAAACTAAGAAAGGCTGGAGTGCCAAGCACTTGGATGTTCTGATATTGTTGCCCTGTTTTTGTATCTTGCTACTGGTTAGCTTGCAGCACAGTTTCTGTTCTAATTACTGCTTGCTTTCAGATCATGTTCTATAAGGAGTGAAGTGCCACAAACACACAAGGATATCAGGCAAGAACTTGTTAAAACAAATGCACACCTGCCAGCCGTGCAATACAGCTACTTCCAGTTTGGACCTCTCCGCATATTCCTTTGTGCCACGCAGTTACGTCTCACCCTGGCAGCATCCAACCCTGGAACATTCGCTGGGTTCCTCGTGCTATGTTTGTACTTGCGTTGTAAGAGAGGAGAAACATCTTTCACTTGAAATGGGCACGGAGTATGTGTGGGAGGCAGTGTGCACCTACCTCTCTACTGCTGCTTCAGAGGCTTTTGAAGCCCAGCTGTTAGGCACACAAAGCCGTGTGGCAGCCCCAGAATCGGAGACCGGGACACCCACGGGCCTGCTTGCAAAGGGCCAAACCTAACCCGGCGCCGCAGTCCGGGCAGCGGGTGGCCCGGTCCCGGCCCCATTCCCCCGGTACCGGCCCAGGGCCCAGCCCGCCGGCAGCGCCCTGTGGTCCCGCGCTGCCGCCGCCAGGGGCCGGCAGAGGCGCACGGCGGGGCGCGGCCCCGGCCCTGGCCCTTGTCCTTCTCCATCCAGCTCTCTTCCTCCTCCTCCTCCTGGTCCTTCCCCGGCGCTGCCCGGGGACCTGCCCGCTGTCCTCTGGCCGCTGGGCTGGAGGAGCGTTTCCAGCCAGAAGCAGTGCAGCTGCTTCATCATCTGACCAGCAGAGTACATGTTGATCAGCAATACCAGCAACTCCAGAGCAAAGCTCTTTAGCAAAATCTTTCGGTGCCAAGTATTTTATAGCATCGAACCCCAAAGGTTATTTGAACATGATAAAAAAGTGAATCGACTTGAAGCCTTCTGGTTGTGTTTGACTAAAATTCTTTGCAACTCCAAAGGACATGCAAACGTATTACCTGTCCTCTTTTAACAGTGACAGATTTAATACACCTCTGCATGTTGCCCAACTCTGAGAAGTCTGTATTTCTGTTTCTCTGCAGTATTTTTCTTCTTCCAAGCCTCAGCACTTTTCTAACACCATTATTTAATAACCTTTGTTTCTCTGTGTCTGGGATAGAATTCCATTTGTTTTGCTCTACCTGTACAGAAGGCACATCAAGCACTGTTGCTCACACAGATGACCGCATGGGCTGTAATAGACTCTTCTGGAAAAAGGAAAATATTTCACTCAAAACCCCTGCATTTCTCATGGAACATCATTTGGTGAATGTTTACCTGTGACAGTTGACAGAAGCGCTGTAGCAAGTAAATAAACACAAACTTACCTGAAATGAAGTTTCACAAGGGAGTTTGATCTGTACATAGTACTTTGTAAAGATAAAGTTCATTAGCAGCAGCAAGATACCTGGGGAAAGAAAAAACAGGCAAGATAAGTTTATTCCCCTTGCAAGTTAGGAGACATTCTTGCACATCCCTGAACTTTCAATACCTCATGTGCAATCTCTGGTGTTAGACATATGGCAACAAACTCTCAGCCCCTTACTTCACTGCTCCATGAAAACAAAAGGACAGCTTCTCCCTCCCCTGAATACTGTGCATTCTCAAATTCTTTCAGTGAAACTGGAACATAAGACAAGTTGATAAAACTTCCCATACTCAGTTCTAAATAACCCTGAGAATGTCATGTTAAACTCCTACTTCCTGTATTAGGAGAGAACATGAACTCATCTTGATGTCACTTAGTTTTACAGATCCTTGCTATGTTCCCATCTTAGTCGTATCTTTTGAAGACGTCACCCAAGTTGTCACAGAAGGGGAAGAGAAGCAGTGACACCAAATGAATGAAAGCTATAAATTAGTTGTGTCACTGAACCCAGTCCAACTTGACCTCCAGTTTTCAGAAATGATTTTCAGTCCAGTTTCCAATAAGGCTTACAAGCTCTTTTTTTTTTTTTTCTTTTTTTTTTCAAGAAAGTAAAGATGAAGCAACAGCTAGCAGATTCTGGGAAACAACAAAACAACGGATTACTCAAAACAAAAAACAAACAAACAAACAAAACCATATTCACTTCAAAAGAACATAAGGCATGCTCTTCTGATCCCTCCAAAGAAAGGTTTTTGCCACTTCTGTTGAAGAGGCAGCACCGTCAGTATGGATGGACACAGGAAAAACAGAAGCAGATTTTCCTTGCACTACTTTCTCTTTTGGAAGCTTAGTCACTTACAGAGTATGTCTTCCAAGGGCTAAATTCATTCTGTATGTTAAATCTTGGGTGAGAACCCTAACCATGTCAGTTAAAATCAGCAAGTGTCACTTAACTGGAGAATAATTTAAAATAGGGAAAGGCAAGATGCCCTAAGGTTAATATTACAGGGGCAGCAGATCCATTGAAACTGAATGAGGCAGAGCAGAACTTTGCCTTGCATAGTAGCCTCATCCCAGCACTAACAAAAGGAGTGGTTTAAGTTTAGACCTTGGATTTTATGCAGAGGACGTCACGCTTTTGCAGGTCCATGTTGTAAGCCAGCATCATGCTCATGTGCTTGAATGGCCTGAAATACTATAACCTGCTTCCCAGCGTTAGCGGAGGTTCGTCTCTGCATTGCACGGCTTCCGCTCAGAGCTGGCCAGCATCCATCTGGCTCCAGGCACAGGCAGAGCAAGCTTGTGTCTGCCTGCTAAATACCACGCAAATGGCCCCTTACTTTACAGTTCTGGTATGAAAGGGACTGTCCAAGAGCACATGATGAACAGACGTGATTACATGGTAAAAATAAAAAGAATACAGGTGAAAGTTTCAAGATAACCTATATATCAGCTGAACTGTATTCATGCTGGTGGACTGAAGAGAACACAGATTAGAGTACATTGTATCTGGCTGTTATTTTATACATCAGGATAGACTCAGGTTGAATTTTTACAAAATGGCTATAAGAATGAGACCTAATCTCTGTATAAACTGCAATTAATTGCCTAGGGCATCTGCAGTTGACCAGAATTTATAGGCTTAGATACCTAAAATGTGAGCAATGTATTTTGAGAGCTAACTAAAGCCAGGCATCTGTCTAGCATGCTGGCAGGTTGCTAAAATTTGGTCAACAATCTGTATTCCATGGAAAATATCAACTCCACTAGTATGCATACAGCTCAGTGTCAGATGTAAACACACTTCCATTTCATTAGCTGCTCACCAGCTAAGAGCAAGGAGAAACACAAGCTGCTGGGGATTGTGTTTAACATTTTATTTCATTAATCTCTATTACCAACTCCTCAGACTCTCCACAGGTACACAGATTTTTAACTAAAATGGTAATCGTGCCAAAAATTGTGCACTCAACTTGCATCTTTGAACCGTAAGTAATAGTACCTCACTTTGAACAAACAAGCGGCTTGGTCTTTGTGTCTTCACCTCCTTGGTTCAGGTTTAAGAACTTGGAGTATCTCCAACTTTCATACAGCCTCAAAATTAAACCATCAACAAGAAGAAAAACAAAACAAAACAAACAAAAAACACCACCCTGAAGACTGTACTTGACAGTAAGTGAAAATGGTATTTTCCAGATTTTACAAGACTAGTTCTTTTTTTCAGACTGGTCAAGGATAGAGCAGAAAGCCACATAAGTGATAAGGAGTTGACAACAAAAAAATCAGTTTATAAACATTTTTCTTCATATAGCAGTTGAGGAACTTAATTGAGAGGTATAATTCTCTCCCTCAGTGGTGCTTTTACACCAGTAGGTAGCTCAGCATCATCACATGGGCTCTCAATCCCACTCCTCCAAAGGACAGGGGGAGAAAATAGCATGAAAAAACCTTTGTAGACTGTGTAGACTGACATAAGGACAGAGACATCATTCAACAGTTACCACAATGGGCAAAACTCAGCATAGGGAAGTTTAATGTAATTCACTGCCTGTTTAGAACAGACTAGAGCAGCAAGATCTAAAAGCAACCACAAAACCCCCCCCCCCCCCCCCTTCCATGTCCTCACCCTGACTGGCACAGGGGAACAGGGAATGGGGACTGCAGTCAGTCCCTGACTGTTTGTAATCTACCACTCCTTCATTTTCATGCTCTGCCCCTGCTTCACGTGGGATTCCTCCCATGGGATGTTGTCCTTCTCACATTAATCCTGTGGGGGCTGCCCACAGGTAGCTGCTCTTCAGGAACTGCTCCAGTACAGGTCCGTACCATGGGGTCCAACTATCGGGAGCAAACTGGTCCAGCACAGGTCCCCCATTGTACAAGGACCTCAGCTTGTACAAGGTCTCCACAGGCTACAGCATGGAGATCTGCTCCGTGTGGGACCCATGGGCTGCAGGGGGACAGCCTGCTCCACCAGGGGCCTCTCCACAGGCCGCAGGGGAACTGCTGCTGCCTGCCTGGAGCACTTCCTGCCCTCCTGCTGCACTGATTTTGGGGGCTGCAGGGTTGGTTCTCTCTGTATTTCCTCATTGCTCTCTCCCAGCTGCTGTTTCCCAGCATTATTTTTCCCCTTCCTTAGCTCTGCTCTCCCAGAGGCCCACCCAGCATCCCTCCCTGGCTTGACTCTGGCCAGCGGCAGGTCCCTTTGGAGCCAGCTGGAGCTGGCTCTGGTCTGACATGGGGCAGCTGCTGGGCTCTGCTTACATAGGCCACCCCTGCATTCATGCTGCTATCAAAACCTTGCCACAGAAACCCAATAAACCCTCCATGACAAAGCAATTAACAACACAGTCCTTCTCAGACACAAATTACTCATAGAGAAAGGCTCTAACTGATGGTCTGAATTAGTAGCCAGAGATTACTTCATGTATTTGGCCAATGAGGACAGCTACAAAGTAACCTGCCACTCCTCTCTACAACAAAGCTACTCCCTTGCCCAACCCAGGCTACAGTCTTCAAAGTTCCTATTGCTTATTCCCTCCTCCATCTTCCAAGTCCACCCTGGCTCTTTTGAAACTCATCAGGTGTTGGTCAAGGCCTCTGTCCTTGAGTGCTTCTAAAGTTACTGCAGGACTGGTCCCCCTTCCTGCCAAGCTGCCAGTCATCACAGGACAAGCACCTGCTTATACTGCTCGTTTCTCCTCCTCTGCTAAGATAAGTTGTACAACACAGGTTATTGCTGTGTAACCATAACAGTGGTGGGTTGAGGGAGCTCTATCCCACTTACAATTGTATTAAGGTGGAACAAACTTAATTATGTTGGCAAGGAACAAGTCGGAAGAACATTCAGTATCAAGAACTAGCCATCTTTTCTGCAAAAACATCCACTGTGCAGACAAGAGCCCACCACCCTTGATCAATTACTTGCTTCCACATATATAACTGTGCAGGTAGGTGGCCAGAGGCCTATCTTGCACCTCCAAACATAACACAAGTGGTCTCCCAATCTGTTGCCTGTATCAGAGTTGGAAGACTGAGGAACTGGGCTCTGAGTAACACTGTAGTTCTCTTCATCTCATCCCTAGCTTTTGTTTGCTGGCTGCAACACCAGTTCTGCATTACTATATTTACCAGTTTTCAGAATAGCGTAAGACCTATGGGCAAAAAGTATTCTCTTCACTCCAAAGCTGGAAGAACGTGAACAGCAAAGCAACCCAGGCAGAGTCAACAAGCAACTATTTCTCACTAACCTAAAGATGCTAGCTTGTTAAAATGGCACAAGTAAGTTTATTAAGCGTGTGCTTGAGCACACGATGCCAACATCAGCTCAAGGCCACCTGTTATGGATAAACTGTTCCTGTATTAACCATTATAAACTTTTCCCACTGCAGCACATTTAGCCTGGCAAGATGCAGAGGGCATCAGGATGGTATGAATTGGAAGTTTTCCACTTATTTTATAGCAGCAGACAGGTTTCTTCTCTGAATTTAATGTTGTCTATGTCACTTGTTCAGGAGGAACAGAGAGAGTTCCATGCTTAGTAAGATCTTTTCATTAAAAATAGATAAACTCAACAACTTTCTAAGTCTCTGTAGTTATTTCTTCCTTTTATCCTTCTTATATAATAATAGCCTATGGACAAATTTGGAAAGGGTAAGCGAGGACACATTCTATTTTGACTAAAACTGTGAAAAGATAATGTAACACACCTATCACAGTGGTATCTGAATGCTAAGAAGTTTAGCAGACAGGTTTTAAAGGCAAATAAACAGAAAGGATAATTTACATTCCCCTCTTAGGCATGCCATTTGGACGTACTACTCTCTCTTTCCCCTCTCCTACAGATGTTAAGAAAGTGACTGCAAAGAAATCTCAAGTCCAGCTACTCCCATACTCCAGAATAATAAGCTTTCTGCATGGTTTATTCTGTTCAAATGCAATTCTCACTGATCCCTTGACAGGTGATGCAGCCAACCAAAACAAAAAACTATATTTAAATTTGGGTTGGTGTTTTAGAAGAAAATAAAATCCTGTCTGCTCTGAACAGGATCAGTTTCTTTTCTAAACCAGAATAGTATTTTGGAAGCCAAACTACTTTCTGATCGACATACCACACCAAGTGTGGTCAAATAAATATAGAAATAGTCTATTTAATCTGGAATCTTGGCTGACAATAGACAGCACCAGAAAATCACCAGAAGACAAAAGAAAACACATTTCAGAGATCCAGTCTGGAAAATACTTCAGTAAAATCTGCCCTCCGCCCCCCATATATACACACAGATCTGTGGTTACTTTGAGTCCTATACACCATCACTGTATTAGAAAAATGAAAAAGCTACCTTCAGAACTCCAGTCACAGCTGTCCAAGTGCAAGGCAGCTGTTATATAGAATAAGAATATACTTTATTTATTTATTCCTGATAAACAGGAATGACTCATGAGAACAGCTTTCTATTATGTCAGTCCGCAAATCTGCAAACAAACATGATTATTGCCCCCCAAAGTAATTTGCTCTAATAACTCCCATCAGTTTCTATGAGCTGACTTCAAGAGAAGTCTCCATCCATATAGCTGTGTTACACTCAATTTTAAGATGGCTAATATCTTAGCATGATCTGGTTTTGTTTTTACTATTTTAAAGTGTCAAACAGCGTGGCTGTCTTTGGAAATTACACAAGGGATAACATCTGTTAGCATTGCTGTTCCAGTAAGAGTCATGGCCAATCCAGTTCAGATGCATAAAAAAGTAACTCAAGACCAAGTTCATGCTTTGCATTAAAGCTTACTGGAATCCTTAAGCCAACTCTCAATATTGTGAAAATGAAAGTTACAGCTAAGATTTTTTTCTGTTGGAAATGCATCAATCACCTATGCAACAACAACTAAATACATACTTGCATATCACAACAATGTCCAAATTCTTAACCAGGCACCCACTTAAAAGCCTGTGTGATGAAGCTGAAACACCCAGTCCACAAACAACAACAAGATACATAAGGTGTCTGGCACCTCAGATCAGACAGCATATGTGCTGAGATCGTGCTGACCAGGACTGCCTAATCGCTTCCATGTTTCCCCTCACCTCCCCAGATCTGCATTTTGTCCTATGCTTAGTCTACCTATAAATAATTTTTACTAGCAGAGAAGTTAGGTATACTAGTGAAAACTCTAGCGTACTTTCCACAACAGGAATATAATCATGTTTGTGTCACTATATTTTTATTCTAGTTCACCACACATAGGAAATAGACACTGAAATGAAACAAAAGAAACAGCCTAGGAGGAGTTATCAAAAAAAAAAAAAAAAAAAAAAAAAAAAGGAAAAGGAAAAAAAAGGGACAAGGAACTTGATTAAGACTACAGAATGGGAGCAAATGCAGAGGCACTAAAAAGAGTGACAGGTTTGAACACTGGGGCCAGGAATTGTTTTTAAGGCTGCATTTTGCATGAATAAAAAGCATGAAGAGATGTGCATCTCTCATAGCCTGCAAAATTGATAGCTTAATAACTATGACAAGACAAGGAAAGCCTAGAGAAGAGCATATCTGTGCAGCTGAATTAGGAAGGGCATGTTGCAAAAGAAGGAACTGACCGTGTCTAAATGTAAATTAGACTATGGTTTCAGCTTTCAGTCCAACATCATTAAGCAATTATTCCCCTCCCACAACCAGTGAGGCTGGGTATATAAGACGACAACAAATTTCTGCAGGCCAGACAGTATAGTTTCAGGTATCCAGATGAAGGAACCAAAAGAAAGCAAAATATCACCTAGGTGTGAGGTTCTGGGCAAAGGTTTTCACTGAAGGCAATACCTTGACTATGAAAGTAAGTGACAAGCAGAATGACAGCACAGATTCTACAAAGAAATCAGAGCAGCAGTGGATGAAACACCTCAGTTCTTATGCGTATTTCAGCAGACCATCCATGAGAAGCTAACAAAGTAACGGGGTGAGATTTCAGTATTGTCAAGGACACAGACTTCTGGACTAAAGGTAATTCATGACTTGCGATGCGAAGGGAAGCTAAATCTGCACTTGAAAATTGAGACCAGTCAGAAAAAAAAAATCTCCTTTGGGAAGAGCGATTAGAGATGGAGAAGCTCAGTCAGCATAATCATATAAATCAAGAGAGTGAACGTGACATTTCAGGAACACTACGCTGACAGTAGTGAAGGCAAAAGATAGCACAAGACTGAAACTGCTTTTTGAATGTTGACTTGGAAACTTTTTGAGGGTTGTTTCAGCAGTATGAAGGGCAGACAGATCGGAACAAGTAGTCAAAACTCATAGCACTGGGTATATAAGAAAACTGAAGACACATTCCAGCAAAGCAAGTTGATACAGCTCTATAGAGACACCTTTGAAACTCTGAAATATTTAATTCATAGAAGGATGTTACATATTCAGTTTCCCATCCAAACAGGCTTCCTGCACATGATATACAAGCCAGTATTTCTGTTTAAGTAAAAAGGCATTTGCTATCTTAAAGAACATTCATCAACTCTGCATATTCTCTAGAAGGCAAGCTTTTGATAACCAGACACTGGAAGACCTCAAAAAAACTCAAATTGTTTTCAAGAGATCACAAAAGAAAAACAAAGAACCAATTCTTGCTAAAGGAGTGAGGGGAGAGAAGCAGAAAATATTCTGCATGAGCCAGAAGCAGGGAAAGCTGGTGACCAACAGCAGAATCTCGAAACATGGCCAGCTATCAAAAATAAGAGTCGTAGATAACGTCTGTGAAGAAGAGGGAGTACCACAACAAAAATATCCAGGTGTCAAACCTGGTGATGAATACTGGTTTCAACGATTCAAGGGATTCCATGGTACTTTGTTTGGGTATAAAATGCTATGTAAAAAAACAGCAGAGATCAGACATGAAGTCATTGGGAACTGGATACTCAAAACCGCAAATAATCTTGTCAGTCTGTTCATCACCTTCTTTGACACATACAAGGAAAAAAATAAAAGCAGCAACCTTCCCCAACAAGTCTGCCTCAAAATGAACTGAATTCTTGGCCAGCTGTTCTGTTCTGAAGGAAATAAGGGCATGAGATATCTCGAGTATAAATCTCAGAAAGCAGACAGCCATTTTACACTACACAGCCTATTGTCAAAAGACTAATACCAGTGGATCAGACCTTTTCAAAACTTTTTTTTTTCCTCTTCTGAGAGGTTTTCAGTTTGACAAAAACAAAATAATAATCACTCTGTCCAACATTTTTTTCATCTGGGAAACCCAATTTTCCATCAAAAGTGGTTTAAGATTTTTTTTTTTTTTTTTTAAAAAAAAAAAAAAAAAGAACAACTCAGCAGCAATAGGAATTTAAGACAATTTTTGCTTTGGTAAAAAACAGAAGACATACTCCAGTCCAAATGTAATACTAACCTAACCTTTTTTTTTGTCATTCAACATCTCACATGTACAATACTGTTTCAGAACAGACACTTAAACCAAAAGTATTAAGAAACACCTACAAAAACAGATGGTAATAGGAACAAATATGCATGGTACATCAGAAGTTTGCTTATCCCTATACAACAATTCACAAGAAAATAAAGTCATGTGATAAGTGGAGATGTGCAAGTCATGAACAAACACCACAAATACTCCAAAAACAGCTGGATTAGGCCTTTAACACATTAAAAAAAAAAAGACTTCAGTATCATTATCCCAAACTGAAATTTAGGGGACTAAAACATTATGTAGCACAAGCTGTTTATCAAGGCAGTAATTTTAAATTTGCAGGAAAAAAAAGCCACCACCAAAAAGAAAAAAGAACAAAACCAAAAAAATTCAAGCCGAGGTTGTTTTTACGAAAAGGCAATAATTACTTGGTTCTAAAGAAGACTTGATACTCCTTACGGAGATACAAATATCTCCTTGGGAATGGATGCTGAAATAAACTCCTCAGTCCTAAATAGAAACTCTTAAACTGGGTAAAGTGAATATAAAAAAAAATAATAAATCTGAAGAAAAGGCTTAACAAATTCATGTTTCTACAACCATTTTACTCTTCAAAATCAGGATATAGGATAAATATCTTTCACAAATGTTCACAGATTCAGTTACATTAAGCCTTCATGGCCTTCCATATGTCATTTAATGCTTCATACTACATGCCAAAGTGTTACACACTGTATTTGTAGAGATTAACTGTAATTTGTCTAGGACAACACCTAGTTATTCAAGACAGATGGGAAAAAGCAGGAAAGATGTAACATATACATCTCACACCAGGCCAGCACCCTACAGAAAGAATGGATTAACAGAAGCAAGTTGTGCCCGTTCTTTTGTTACTCATAAAGCCATTGGGAAGAATAGAGTACTACTCTACACTGCTGCTGGTCTATGAACTCCATACAGATTTAGTAGCAAGTGCCAGATGCATACTGAAACATTTATCCATGTTGATTTAATTTATTTTAAATTATTTTGCAGTCTTTGAGGTAAACCCACTAGACTGGAAAGTAAAATTAAGTGGCAGAGGAAAGGCGACCAATTTGTTATCAGCTCATTGCACCACCAACTAACCTCACCACAGAAACAGTTCAGGCGAAGTGCCTCCAAGACGAATGTCTTGAATTCCCTCATGCAAGCTAAGGTTCTTAAGAAGCCTTCAGGATTTCATCTTTGTGCACATTTATACAGCACCTTCTGGAGAATCTATCACCAAAGTACATAACCACAGGGATAAGTCAGTTAAGAAGATTCTGGTGTTTCCATCCACCAGAGGAGCTGCACTCTTGCCTTCTGGTTATACCACTGCTAATACTCAGAAGCAGCTTTGTTTTTCTTCAGGATCTCTCTGTGTAAGAAATAAAACAAATCTCAGGCCGTAATTAGCCCTCCATCTGCAAGGCCTTTTGCAGGCCTTACAAAGCTAGGGGGATCCTGCCTTCATGCAATGACTGTAGCCTTTTTGAAGAGAGGTCATGGCTGCCTGTTGAGCTGCTTGTAAGCCCCTGACACTGGCTTACTATGAATCCTTAGATGCACGCCACCTTTTAAACAGTTTGTCACCAGCGTGCTAAAGAGAGTGGTAAAAAAAAACAAACAAACAAAAAAAAAACACTCAGCTGGGAGGAAGGTGCCAGCACTGTCTTTGACTGTGCTGCCATCAGACTTGATCTAGCGGGACTGCATATGACTGATCATCAGCTGCCAAAATGGAGCTCCACTGCTGAGCCCACAGGGGCTGCGAAAAGAAGTGACCTCCATACTGAAACACAGTCAGTTCATCTCTACAATCCTATTTCCATTTCTCAAAGTTTCCACTCGCTTGGTTCATGACCTCCAAAACATATGAATACATAATTCAATGGCTACAGTTACAGATAAAACAATTAATTGTTTGTGAGGACAATTGGGTGCTTTATGAAGATAATAAGGACTGATATTAGTCAGAGCTGGCATCACATGGGACTGTTTGGCAACCCATCTGCAACTCATCTGCTGTTTCTCACTTCTTTCTCACCAAGTAAAACATTGAGGGGGTTTTGCTAAGATAGTTGGAGCAATGTCCTGGAATGCATTACTCTTCCCAGCTTAATAGCTTTTTTACTAGATCAGTTTACAAGTGGATATATATTTTTTAAACTGTCAGCCCTAAAATTACAGCACAGGACCTTGACAGTCAGGCTAGGATGTTTCTAGTTTCTTAAAAATCACAAAAGGAAATCTCCAACTGGAACCTATCTAAGAAAAGTAAAAGTGGGACCACCTACCCACTACCTCCAGTAAGAAATGACTAAGACGAACACGTTTGTCAGCAAACCTATGACCCAGCCCAAGCAGCCAGACTTCTTAAAATGCACACCTTGGAGCACATCAAGTCTTTACACGTACAATATGAAGAACAGCTGTCATTCACCTAGCTGTGTATGCATGCTACTACTCAATCAACATAAATGATTTTACAGCTTTCTGGTCGTGAAATCCATCTCTGTTTCATATGTAAGAATGGGTGCCTGTTGGACGCCCAATTATTTTTTGAATAGAACTGCAACAGGTCTAATGACTTGTTCTAGAGCACTTCAATGTAATCCACGAGGCACCAAATGTTATTTCCTAGAGTAAAAAGCTCTACTTGCTCTCTCTGAAACACACCTGTCATTAAAAAGTTGCTCAGTTACTTTTATTCTTCTTATTATTTTTTAAAAAATTCTGCACACCTTCAGTTCAGTTATTTTCTTACGCAGATGCTTCTAATTGTTACTGACACAAGACACTGCTAAAACACAGAGCCTGTCAAAAGACTTGGGTCTGATCTAGAACTACATCCTTCCGAAAGCAGCACTCTGTAATTCCTGAGGATGTGAATAACGCCCATTTTTAAAACAACCAAAGAAAATATCACAATTCCCATAGACAATAATGATTGAGAAGCCAGTTCCATTGAGCTCCCAAGTTAATTAAGGCTCCATTAAGTCCTTTCCACAGTTATTCTGGAGAACAGGTGCAGAACGCTAAGATGTAAACATCACAGACAAGAGTCACTTGAAGCACTTAATAACGAGATTTCGTATACGGCTCTTGCAATAGAGGTTATGTAATCCCTCTCCAACAGCCAGATATCAAGTTAACCCAGTTTGCTTCTTTGAGACAAGGAAGGAAATGACTGTGGCTTCTGATTTTGGATAAAGCCATGCTGAACTCATCTCAAAATTCCCCTGGTGTCTGTAGATTCCAGCATCCTTTCTTTTGGCCTAATCAGCATCATTCCTGTACTCAGCCATATATTCACCTATCTGATACCCCTGCAAGGAACTGGGACCAAGGGGTCCATTGGCTGCAAGTCCATTCCTGGCCAACTGGAGATATTTCAGATGCTTAAGCATCCTCTTGAGGACATTTGGGTTTGCAAACAGCTTTTCCATCCTTATATTTTTGCTAAGAAAGTAAACAGATGGCCTTTGCAAAGGCTTCCAATAACACAACTCTAATATTAAGGTTTTGTTTCACTTAGCCTGAATCAAGATTTTTTAGCATGGGGACTTGAGTAAAATGCCTTCACAGTCAACAGCTCTCAACAGCCAGCCTAGAGAAATGGGGCAGTACTCTCCTTATTTAGAGAGGATGCAATGCACTCTGTACTAGGGTACAGAACTGTACACTCGGTCTTGTGTGCAATTCCAGGTCCGGATGTAATCTTTGAACCTTGTCTGTAACAAAATGAGCATAAATTTGACTGACACAGCTCAATACTTTGTACAGACCCCAGCTCTAGCATCCCATACTATGGCGGATGTATGTGCGTGTCCACGTTTTAAATAAGTATTTTGTGAGTGTTTATTATCATTTCTTTTCTTAGCAAGTACCTAGGTGCCAAGACTGCAGAGTAAAACAGCAAATCACAATTGAGATGAGGGTTAAATTATGCTACAGCCTGGGCTAAGAAGTAAGTGACCTAGTGTGGGTAACAAAGGTCATTTAAAAGAAACCTGCATCACTGCAGCAAGTTCATACTACAACTGCTCTATTTTAAAAACAGAGTGGATAATTCTCTAAAAATGGCTCAGAAATCAGGACACAGCACCTGCTAACCATCAAAAATTTCTCCCAAGATAGAAAACAGCTGAAGATTTATTCAATGGCTGGCAGAAAAATAAATTCTCAAGAATCACACTAAGATGTTGAAATAAGGTGGCAACAGATTCAAAGAATCATAGAATGGCTTGGGTTGGAAGGGACCCCAAAAATCATCTAGTTTCAACCCCCTGCCATAGGCAGGGATGCCACCCACTAGATGAAGCTGTTCAGGGCCTCGTCCAACCTGGCGTTGAACACCTCCAGGGATGGGGCATCCAGAGTCTCTCTGGGCAACCTGTTCCAGTGCCTCACCACCCTCTGAGCGAAGAATTTCCTCCTAACATCTAATCTAAATTAGTTTAGATTAACACCTTTTTTAGTTTAGTTTAACCTCTTTTAGTTTAACACCATTCCCCATTGTCCTGTCATTATCTAATTGAGCAGAGTCAATCTGTATCTTTTTATTATTATTATTAAGTCCTCTTTAAATACTGAAAAGCCACCACTCAGAAATACTGAGTTAACATCAGTTTTAGCTTAGTAAATTCCTACCTATTATTATGCAAAATGGAAGCCTGGTAACCTGAACAGATATGGACCCCATTGCTAAATGAACTTGAAACAAATTGCAGCATTTACACTCAGATCTATTTTTGAGGTATTCTACAGAGATTAGTAACTTGTTCTGTCTGCAAGCATGTCCTCTGTCTAATAAAAAGCTACAGCAGTACAAACTCTCAAGTGCAAGTACTCAGCATAAGCATTCCAGCTGTCTCATCATTAGCTACAGTTTCTGACTAGTTTCAGTCTTTCCCTTTCTGCTTTTTTTCAGCCTTTGCTCTTTCTTCCTACCTTCATCAACTCAAAGCATTCGGTCCTGTTCCCTGAAACAGCCATCTAATTATATGCAAAATTTAGCCTAGCGAATAAAAGTTGTTTAAAAAACAAAAACAATTCCCCAAAACCATGTATTTACCAGACTAACAGAGTGTATTTACCTGACTTCAGGCTTGAAATAGTTCTAAAAGCAAGCCTGAAGAGAACTAAATCACAGTATTACTCATATACATAATATGTCTCAAAGGAAATTTCAAATTAATTTCCTGTGTGGCTGTTTGGTTGATTAGTAGAAACATTTTTATTGAAACCATGTTGCTGAGCCCACACTCAAAAACTTTTTTTTCTTCTGCTAGAGATAAAAGTCTTATAACTGCTAATACAAATGCTGCTTAAAAAAAAAAAAAAAAAAAAAAAAAGCTTTTGAGTGTGTCAGCTGGCTTTCCGGACCAAGTTCCAGGCAGGCAATGCTTTTGTAAGAATTGCTTTTTCTGTCAATAGTTATTTCCATATGATTCACTTTAGTAAGCAAGAAAACAAACAAAAAACCCCTCTGACTTAGGCTGTCCTAGTTAATACATTTTGAATGGTTTGGTCTTTTTCTGTTTAGGCAGAAACATTGTTTTCATTCAAGGTCAGCCCTGCATAGTTCATCTAACAACTTGCAACATCCTCATGCCAAAATCCTACAATTTTTCTGGGAAGACGTTGATCCTGAATGCAGACTTTCCACCAACTTTCTGAGCTTATGTACTACCATAAACTGCCAGAAAGACATTAAGCAGACTTTATGAAGAGACAAAATAATTAACATCTTATCAATTTACGTGCATCTATTCTCAAATCCAATCTTGAAATTCTGCTTCAAATAATTGTTCCAGCCACCAATCAGGCAAAGCAAACAGCCTGTGAGCATCTCAGTAAAAATATATGCATATTTTCAGCCTGATTGAAGCCATAAGAGATTAAAGACAGCCTGATTATCATAGTTATAGCGAGATGCTGAAGGAATTACTGTTATTTGAAATACTGAACCAAACAGCTTCCTCATGGTATTAACAATGACATTCGAGTTTTCAAACCTCACCACCAAACCTCACAATCCTAGGCCCAAAGTCTGGGTTTGGCAACCTGTTAGAGCACATATTTAACAAAATCTTGATCTGAATTAGCCCTGCCACTTGCTTTTCTGGGGCAGACATGATATTAAGACACAAACAATATATTAGCTGTCCATCAGTGAGAATCATACTGTTAAGAGTTATCCAGTGCTAAGAAGCTCTCCTTCAGGTAAACTAGTAACTGCTGATATCTAAAATAAAATTTCATATCCTTGCCCACAGCTGCAGATCTGAACGTTGCATCCTTGAGTTTTTATATTTACTCTTTAAATTCCTGGCCATGCATATCAAAGAAACAATGGAATCAGATCTCAGAAGATAAAACAGATTTAAGGAAGACTTAGGTAGATGATTTTGCCTTAAATCTGCAAAACAAATCCATTGCTGAGAGAGAAATTTGAAGTACATAAGGAAGAGAGGTCATGAGGACAGAATTATTCATCATGATTCTACGCATTTCTTGGTAAGGATTAAGTTGCCCTTTGACAGTTCTACATGGTACATCTGTAATAGGTTTTGCATCTTCCACTGTATTTGAAAGATACAATTAAATGTTAGTCTTGTATCAAGAACTGCTTCCAGCTTCACCCATAGCACATGTACTACATACCTACAGTTTAAAAGTCACTTACCAATCGTCACCAACCTAATGAGCAAAGCAGGACAGATTTATGCAGAGTTGCCCACAGTCACTTTTGCAAGACATCTGTGGCCCAAGTACTGTTACTTGGAAGGAGCACTTAGTTGGCATAATGGTTGACTGAACCACCCTTTACTCGCTATTAATGTAAAATAAAATACATACACTGAATTACTAGGAGTTGGAATAATATTTGACCAAAACCCAGAAGGCAATGCTAACCCTTCTACCTCTCAAATATATTGCACACACGTCTTTCTGTTGGCTGAGATGCAGTGAGAGTTACAGTCCCCAGCTCCTTGTTATTAGACTCCCCCTATTTCCCCATCCTCTCAAATCTGCTGAATGAATGACTTGTCAGATGTCTCGAACTCATTAGGGACAAATCAAACTCTTCAGCCAACATAGAAGCAAATGGATTAGCATATCTGTCCACAGCCTGAAATCCCAAGTAGACTCACAGCAGCAGAACAAAATAAAATGTCTGAGGCTGCATTACCCTTGGGGCTTCAGGCTCACACGCTAATTGAAGGTTACAAATCTGTTCCTTAACAGCCACAGCTGTCAGCATAATGCATGAAGATAAGTTATGTGTATGATGATAACGCCATTGTAAAGTTAGCTTTCTTTGACAAGGTAGTTAAAACACAAGTAGAAGAGGCTCTCAGAGGAACTGGCTACTGGTCTTTGAAATTACACTTAAACTTGATAATATGTTCAGTATGGGCCCCTAAGTTTCACTGACTTAAAACAATGATTTACATGTCCAAATTACAATGGCTTTCCAGGCAGTAGGGAAAGCTTAAAGCACTATTAAGACAAATACTTAGTCTTCCAAAGTTACAAGCATCATCATCATGACTTCTAATGAAAATGCTTCCCACCAGCTCTACTCATTTGGTCACACGCAGCCATCTCTCTTTGAGCAGCTTGTCATGGTAAATGAACACAAAAGGCTGTGGTAGAGGATAATGAAGGTGAAAGGACAGCACAAGCACAGCATACAAATTCCCAGTGGGTTCAATAAATCCTGCAGATGTTGGAATCTCCATTACTTCTTCCAAAATTCCTGCCAGCACTGTATTTGTTTGCTTCCTTTCCTTTTGTGCCTGCCATTGAGCACAAAAGTACAGCTGCTCAGAAAAGACAGGGCTTACTTTTCTTTAAAACTACAGCAGATGGGATGCTCATTTACTGACTTTGTCCAAAACAATAAGGTTTAGCACAAGACAGTTTTCTAGATACATACATGGCTAAGTTTTCTCTTCCTTCCTCCATTCTTGTTGCAACTAAGCTCAATTTTACATAAACTGTAGACTGTTAAACCATTTTGAATAGAGTTCTGCTAGGTCAACTAATTCAAGTTCTGCTTTTAGTTTCTTTATAAACTACCAAAGTATCACTACAGAGAAATCCACAGTATTTAAATATTTTTAACATCAATCAATGTTTAGCCATTAGAGCTATGCTACATACTTATTTAAAGAGTGACTAATAGGGTCAGAAAACATAAATACACTTCTCAAAATGTTTCCCGTCAAGAATCTGCAATATTTTTGGCTTGTGTATCCAACAAGACCTCCAATTTATTCATTTGAGGTTTGAATAGAGAGAATCAAATAGATCTTCTCTAAATGATCTTCCCATAAACAAACATTAGTCCTGTCAGTTGCATTTTGCAACTCACTGTGGAAAGAAGAACCAAAATGCTTCTGCAAGCAGCCTAAAAATATTTATTAGTTATCAGGCCCAGGATTTACAGCCTCCTATGAGACAGCTAACCATAAACACGTGAGCACTCTTGACTGACTCTTGTAGAGGGCAGTACTGCATATAAACACACTGATACAGGACAGGAGTGAGTTAGAGAGACATTGTTAGAACACAAGTAAGTTACTGCAACGACCGCCTACACTGGGACATTTCAGTTATGGTGGATTAGATAGTTAAGTAGATCTTCTCTTGAACAAAATGACTGTATTAATTCATCATTTCTCTACTGGCATCCAGTTACACAGACTGAAAAATAACTAAGATGTAGGTTACAGACCTATAGTTGGACAACCACTCACTACTATCTACAAAAAAAATAATCATGACAATCCTAGATAAAGCCACTTTTAAATCACAGAAGCAGTCATGAAATTGAAAACCACACAATGACATTTCTCATCCGTTTGACAGCACGCTATTACCTGTTTGACCAGGATAAGAAGAGAAACAGCACTGTGCCCACCAAGAGTGCCTGCCAAGCTCCCATCATGAATTTACTGCATGTTACTGTTAAGACCGATGAGAGCTTTCTTGCACCTAGACCAGAACAAAGAAGCCACTTGAAACCTCTCTCACAGGCTGAGGCAGGGAGAAATTGGACAGAAGCAGGACAGATTGAGCAACAGAAGGCACAAGAGGCAATAGATTCAAAAGATTCAAAAGCTGAGTGTCATTCCTCATTCTGTCTCTTCCTTCTGCGCTGTAAATCCATACAGAATCACAGAATTTCTAGGTTGGAAGAGACCTCAAGATCATCGAGTCCAACCTCTGACCTAACACTAACAGTCCCCACTAAACCATATCCCTAAGCTCTACATACTGATACATACATCATACAAACTGATACACGTAAGTATTAGCTGCTCAGGAGTTGCATCATTACCACTGTCACACTCCAGAAACATACCAGCAGCCTGAGTCCTGGAGCACAGTGCCTCAGGTTTCTACTGCCCCTCTCCAATACTCAGCTTGCTAAACTCTACTAATGGTACTGCAACTGAATCTGAAAACCAATAGTTAAATACTTGTACTTCAGTAATTCTCAGGATTTCATTATTTGCATAAGAACTGGGTAGTTTTCCAATACAACCTCTATTAACTCCCCACTCATACAATGACTTCCATTTTCCTTCTTAGTTCTTCCCTTTCCATTCTTCTTTCCATTGAGCAAGCATTCTCTGTAACTGTGCGCAACCCTTGATAGTCCGTAGATAGAAAAGATATTGTCAAGGGCGGGGGAAGGGTCTGTGACAGATTGAAACCATCTTTGCAGAATGCAGGGGAAAAAAATCATGTTAAATGGACATTGAGAAGCAGTTACTACATTTAATATAAACAGTAGTATTGCTTTCATGCACTTTTTTTTTTCCAAGTACATTAGCTCATATACTGGAATTGACTGAGTTGTTTTATAAGCTCTGTGCTTTTAAGCAATAGGAGTGGGGCCTTGTTGAGTTACTGAAGCTGTCTGGTGTTGTTCTGACAAATAGGGCACATGTCTTTAATTTGCCTGCCTTGCTGTTCAGCTGTGCTATAAGTATATAGAAAGTTGATTGCACAAAGTAGTTTGTGTTCCAGACATTCAGAGTGTCAATTTTTTATTTTCAAAAAAGTGCTGTTTTTCTTCTGCACCCTGCCTTTGCATTTTGCCCCAGTATTCTTGAGGTCAAACAGTGCCGTTCAAGTATAAACATTATTGCTTTTTTTTTTTTTTTTTTTTCCTACTCCATTTTTCTTGCTCTTTCCTGTCATGAATTTCTTTCTCAACTCATTTTGTTCCAGGTTCAATGATTCCTCATTCTTTGCATCCTCCCTTGTATCTCACCACTGTTTCCATTTCTCTGCAGCAGCTGTTTGTCCCTCTGATGCAGACGTCTCCTCAGATACCATGTCACAGCACTGTGATGCAGCGGCTGCCTCCAAAAGCTTTCCAGGTAGCTGAAATATCTGAAAATCTTATTTTGTTTGTTGAAGCAAAGGAGGATAAAGTTTTTGGAGAGGAACACGAGTTCTTCTGTTTTCACATGCAATTCTTAGACCTCAGTTTTGGAGGTATATACATTTGAAGTCCTACTCAAAATTTGTATACAATGGTAGTATTTTTATAGGTGTCTGACCAGTGTTCTAAAGCCATCTCGTACTGTATTCCTGGTATTTTCAGAAGGCCTTAAAAAGCAAGTACCCCTACCTGCTTCCTGAAACTCCCAATCACTACAATCACACTTGCAGTAGAAGAGTCTACCACAGTGCTATTTAAAAGATTCATGTCAAAACAGTATTTTAGTTTCAGGCCTTGTGGTAAGTCTTTTCATGGGGGTTGACTCTGAATTTTAATTTTTGTACTTTAAAAAAATAGTGCTTTCCAATCAGTTTAATTGCAGTTATCATTTTCTCTGTTGTAACAACCTAAATGTGCTTTGACACATTATTAGCTTGGAATTTTATGATAGACTCAGTTACTTAAAACTGAAAATTGGCTTTGCACACTGCATATTTTAGTTTTTGGAAAGCTCTTACTTTCTCCTTATTCCCAAAAGGAGATAGCTATTTTATAACAGTACTGTTTGAGATAGTGGTATAAAGTCTCTTCTAATTTCTTCTCTCAAACTAAACTCACTGACCATGTGGAAAAGCTATTTATGAAATAATTGCATGGCAACTAAAATGTGAGAGAAACTTATGCAAGCTGCCTTACATCTTACAATATAAGAATACAAAGCAAATTTGCATGTATGTAGAAATATTTAAACAGTTTCTAGGTCAATAAAGTTTAGTTAGTTTCTATCTAACTGCAGTTTCTTTGTAGTTGCAATATTTTGCTTGCATATTTACAAGGATGTTAAAAGACTTGAGAAAAAAGTTTCCTCAGCTATTCAGTATTTCAGCAAAGAACAAATTCTGTGGTATATCGTACTGTACTCTGAAGTAAAATCAATCAACTGTTTTCCTGTCTTTAAGTAGGAGTGTTAAAAGGATCCCAAAAGAAGCAAAACTGCAAGCGGGTCATACCAGTTGGTATTTCCCATCTTTTCTTAAAAATCACAGACTAGCTAACTCTAAACTTGCAAAGAATTTAAAACAGTTATATTTCATTACCAAAACAAACAAACAAAAAACCCAAACACTTCATTAAAGAAAGTCCACATAGTAAAAGCACACTTTATATACAGGCAACACTGAAGATGGGAGAAAAAAAGAAAAATCACAAACTGATTTCACCAAGTTTTTCTCTCTCCTAACCAGAATATTAATATCAAGTATGCAAAAACTAAAAATACCCGAGATAATATTTAGCTTGATGTCATTTGTATTTATATTTAGCTAAGATATTACATAGCTTCAACTAAAGAAAACTGGCATAGTCCTAGATAAACTTTCAACTGGATTGTAAACCAAGGATTCTACTGCTTTGGGTGAGTTTGTCTTGGAAGTTTACAGGAAGGCTGAAAATTAAAGAAATCAGGAAAAATTCAAAACGATTTCTTTCCTAATTATATTTGAAATTTAAATGATGACCTGGTGCTAATAGGCTAGTTCACAAACAAGCAAAACTTGTCTCCATGAAAGATTTCAAGCAATTCTAAACTGATTTAGTATTAACTTGTCTAAATTCTAAGACATATATCTGTTAGAATAAACTGGTGCTAGACATCACTCTTACTGTGTTAAAGTACTAACTTGGAAATTAAAAATGGTTTGCAAATTTAAATCTAGTTACTCGTAACAAAGTCAGCTATTGAGAACAAATACTGGTAAGTAAATGTAAAATAGTGATTTCGTCTTAATTTTAGATAGAGATACAGATCCAAAAATAATGAGACATAATAAAGATGACCAGAGGTTACAGTCATTATGCCAACTGTAAACTTAGGTCTTCACATGCAATTCGCCATTTGCCATTGCACCTCTGTATATGACCATAGCAAAGTCACATCTCGAGTACTACAAGCATTTTGTGTTGTCTCACTTCAAGAAGGACATTAAGAAATTAGAGAAGGATACCTCAAATAACCAGGAGAATGGAACACCTACCTTAAGAGGAGGGCTTAAAATGACTGAGACATACCAGCTGGGAGAGAGGTAGGCAGAGGGGAAAAAAAGACATCTGTAAACCTCTATCAAAGAAAGTAGACAGAAAGAATGGTGAATTGTGGTTCAACAAATCCCATGACACATTAGTAGAAGGAATTAAATGAAAGAACAGAGTTTTAAGACCAGGGATGGGGAGATGAGAAGGGTGGGGATAAAGGTACTTCTAATGCATAATGCAGCATGGAATTAACTTTTAGAACTTAGAGTCACAGGAAGTTGTGGACTGTATCAAGAGATTGAAGAATGGAAAGATCAATGGAAAACAGGTGCATAAATAAATACAAAAAGGATCAAGCTGGAGTATATCTTCCAACATCACTAATAGAACAATTTTAGATGCTGGGTGAGTAAGAGGGAAAGGACCGCAAAAATGCGTCGAGGCTTGCATGCTCTCCCCATAAAGCATCTCCTTTTGCTACTGTCCTTGTGCTGGAAATACTGCATTGCTCCCTTTAGCAGCACTTCCAAGAAGGCAAATATCATATATATTAGGTAGAGAAGACAAAGCTGCTGGATCTACTAATGAACAAAGCTGAATTCTTTGTTCTATTTGTGTCAATCTACTAACATCTAAACAAGTTACCTGCTCTAGAGAAAAGACATTAAGCCCACAACAT
Organism: Heteronetta atricapilla; assembly: GCA_011075105.1. Lineage (NCBI taxonomy): Eukaryota > Metazoa > Chordata > Aves > Anseriformes > Anatidae > Heteronetta > Heteronetta atricapilla. Next base: position 89,652,184 of record CM021731.1, on the reverse strand, counting down.
AAGCCTAATATAAAAATCATCTCTCTAGAGATAAGATCTGTGAAGTAAAGCAGAAGCTGAAGAGATTTTCATTGAATTCTGCCTATTAGAAAAAAGTAATCCTTATGTAAAACAAGGTGATATTGATCAGAGATGTCAGAACATATGAAAAATGATAACAGCAAAAGAGTTGCCAAAAACTGAAGGCCCCAGACTTAAGTGTTTTGGTGGCTGTTGTTTTTTAAATGAACTTGTACAGATTAAGTAAGTTTCCAAAGAAAACCATTAACCATAATACATCCAAAATCATAGCTGATAGATTTGTACTTGTATGTCTTTAAAGACTACTGCCCCAGCTGATACTGAATATGCTTGTATATTTCATGTGGAGTGAGTTTTTAAGTATTTCCATTAATATAGTACATTAATATTTTGGTTAAATGTTTGAATCTGGACAAAACAATACAGTAACAGCTCTCCTTTGCAATATTATCCCAGATTTCAAGGGCCAATATTGCTTATCCCATTTCATCTAAGAAAAAAAAAAAAAGAGTAAAAGGGAAGAAGCCTACAAAAAGTTCATGTTCCTCTCTCTAACATAAAATTGCAAACTATTAGTTAACGTGACCTTTTTTTTGTCTTTGAAGTTACATAGCTTTCCATAAAATGCAAATTAATTTTGTCCTAGGCCACTGCAATAGCCTGTTTCCTTCAAAGAAAGATCTAAATAAGTAACAGGAAACAGAACAGCAGAGGAATCTTCCCACCCTGCCCTTTTTGACCTGATGTTCACCTGACACTCTAGGGCAAGAACACTCTGTGGGTCAAGCTATTTTTTAATCATTCTCCTCATTGCTCTGTTTTCTGGACGTAGCTGGGGGTAGCTCAGGCCCATGTATTCCTAACAACTAAAAACCAGATTGAGTCCTTAGAAGTTAGGCTTTAGATATGTATGTATATATATTTATATATATATACACACACGTATTTCAAATGTGATTTCTAAAGTCCAGCTTTGGTCTACTCGGAAAATAGGAACATAACTTGAGAGTGACGATATGTTTGTTCCCATGAAATAAATGATATATACCGTCTTCTACATAAGAATATAATAGGACACTTCAGAACATATATGAAGCTTTTATATACATACATACACACACACACCTTCTTACATTTGAGGTTTTGACTTTCTCAAATTGGTTTACAGTAAGAGTTAGGAGAGTTAGATTTATTCTAAGACACGTTTAAGGAAATTTTGTAGAAAAGTAATGAAATATAACAATTATCAAATCGTTTTCAGTAAAATATAATTCAGCAGTAAAACAGTTGAAAAAATGGAACAGAGAAAACGTAAGCTTTCATGTCAACAACAACAATACATAGTCTGCATTCTACTAGATCAGCTAAGATTTATCCCCTGACAGAACCATAAAATAAGCCACTCCACATAACTAAGGTTTTGAAAACCATGATACAAATAAGGATTACATGCCATAGAAAATAATAGAAGCAAAAAAGATCCAGCAGCAAGTTGCACAGAGCACTTTGACTGCTGTGACAGTTTCCTCATATTACAAGGTAATACGTGGTGAAAGTCACAGCAAAGGGAGATTGGACCCAACTCAAACTTCAACCCAGATCTTTATCATCAAGCTGGACAAGTAATAATCAAACTTCACAGTCAAACATCTGAATAGATCTCAGACATACTGTGGGATAGATATGCCATTTGTCTAGTATTTATCTGTGCGCATCTCTCTGAAACTGCTCAGCCTTACAGTTTCCTCAGAATTCTAGATAAACACATTTGAGCTATCGCTGAAAAAGTTAAGCCACCTAGCTTATCAACCTCCCACTCCCCAAACCTCCCCTCCAGTTTTATGATTGCCTGCAGACATTTGGGGATTCTTTTTACTTTGTACAGATGCAGGTAAAGAGAAAATATTAAATTGATTATTTGAGTCCACACACAATGAATCAGCATTTACAGACATCTGCAAGCTCCCCGTGTTGTTTGTATGCAGTTTCAATTCACAGCTGCAAAACATTATAACAATCAAACAAAATGAAATTCTTCACTCATAACACAGTCAAAATGTAAATTTCGTTAGCTGTTACACTCAAAAATGTTTTTAATTCACCACAAAACATCTTTAAGTTTCAAATTCATACGTTGCTTGCTCCTACTAGAGGAAGTATTAACATTTGGGCAATCTAGATACAATTTCAAGACCTCCAGTCAAGCTTGTTTTTTGCAGTATTAACACTAAGTTTAATTAAAAATTTGCAGTGACACCATGCTATTGTAGTAAACCTTTTTTTTTTTTTTTTTTTTAGAAAAATATATGCATGTGCCAAATTCTCATACTTGGCAGGCAAAGCACAATTATGTTACATATATTAAGCACAATAACACTAACCATAGTTACTGTGCTATAGGCAGAAGTGTTATTAAGTTTGTATTATAAGAGCTTGGGGTTTCAAAAAGCTGCATAATCAGAGTTTCACACAATACATGCAAAAGCAAAGAGTGCTTCTGCTCTTATACTGGACCACACCCCACACATTCATTGGTTTGCCAGTCAGGAATGTACATAGTAAGAAAAGATACGTAAAAGAAAATACATGTTCAAGAGTCTAAGTGTTCTTCTGCAGCTCAGGTAAGACAGCAATATTAAAAAGCAAAACAGAACTGTTTTAATTTTTAAATTTTTATTTTTTTTTTAATTTTTAAAAGCACAAACGTGCTATTGGAAAGTGTGGCTGACTCAAAGTTCTGGCTGGAGTTTTCCCTGACTGAAGTGCTAATCTCAGCATGGCAACCTTCACGTGCATTCCTTTTTGTGGGTCAGAATGTAACATCTTTATTATAATAAGGTAGTGATATAAATCCAGGAAATTCATGACCGTGTACTGGGCATGGCAATAATTTTTGAATAAAATACTGGTACAGTAATCCATGTGCATGGAAATACCTAACTGTTCCTTGAAAATAATTATTGATTTGTGCCTTAAATTCTTTTGGCAGAGACCATACCACATGGGATGCTGAACAGAGTTTCCTGTAGTTTACAGCCTCACAGTGGTAATTATATGAAACTATCTTTAGACACTGCCAATGGAGCTTTTAAATAGACTAGAAAGAATTCCTATAGAACACCAAAAGTCTTTCACCATACCTGTACATTATCCAAATAAAATCCTGATTTCTTCCATATGATCTTAATTTTCATTACAAAAATATATTTTAATTGACTCTATATAGAGTTATCATAAAAAAGTTGAAAAGACAATTTACCCTCCATAGAAGCTGCTAGAAGACAACCTACCTTTAATATATAATTTAAATATATCTAATGTGAAAATGTTTGTGGCATACTAGCATTCATTCATCTTTTTTAGAACGCCAATGATATTCTAAATAGAATTAAAATATATCATGTTAATAAATAAATAATAATATGTTCTTTACTCACCAGATTTAGTGAAGTATATGCTACTGGTGTATAAAATTCCAGCTACTCTTAACACTATATAGGTCTAGAATAAAGAAATATTTACATATACCTCAGGTATGTTCAGGACCTGCATGAGACTGAAATCAGACTCTCTAAACGTGGACAATAGAAATCTATTTAACTTTTTAAAGCGCATTGTGTTTAGGCATTCAAGCAAACAACTTCCCTTCCAGTTAAGATTAGTAGCTGGTATCATACAGTAACAACTTATTTTCAAAGTCCTGTAAAAGTTTCTGTTGAATCTGCATTCTACTAAATGGGTAAATATTTTACAGCCATTTAGTTGGAAAATACAAAAAATGTACATAAAGTGGGAGCATCCCTTCAAATTTAAACATACATGCATTCAAATTTAAAATATAACCTGAAACACCTTAAAAAATATAAATTTAAAAAGAAGCTTCTTGACTAGGTAATGAGAAAGCAATTCCCCTGTCAGGGGACACATTTACCAGTTTCTCTCTTCCTGATGCTTAGTCACCTCTCCTGGCTGTATTTTACTTTCTCCTTCCTCAAACTGTACTCTAACATAACAGTACAGTCATTTTCCCTCTACTCCCATCTCTACTTTTGTTCTCTTTTTATTTTCCTTTCCCCCATGACCTCTCATACAGCGTGTGTGGGTTTTCCAAATGCCCCAGGCTCTACTCCATCCCAAGCTGGAATAATTAAGCAGGAGCTCCCAAACTAGACTTGGCTTTCATCTGCAAGAAACATAATGGAAATCAACTTCATTTCTACAAAGAATGAAGAAAGCAGCAACTACCTGGATTATGAACAGTTTGGTCATTCAAATAATAAAAAAAAGCAAAAACAAAAAATAAAACACATTTCAAAGTAAGGAAAATTCTAGAAATTGAATATACCGAACAAAACAAGTGAGTTCAAAATTGCCCAGGCACATTTTAAGTACCCACTGATACAATTCTTGAAAATATTTTTTTTCCTCTCAGAATCATAACATCAACAAGGAAATAGTCCCTGTAGCTATATTTCCTATATGGCAACAAACAAAGCACAGCCTATCACCTGTTCCCTACACTATTTGCTGAATCCGTTCTCCCCTTCTTCTGCAAGGAGAAGACTAGCAAATCATAGAATCATAGAATATCCTGAGTTGGAAGGGACCCTTAAGGATCATCAAGTCCAACTCTTGACACCGCACAGGTCTACCCAAAAGTTCAGACCATGTGACTAAGTGCACAGTCCAAATGCTTCAGTATTTCTTAAAACAAACAAACAAACAAAAAACCTGTACTACACAATTGAAAAAAAGTAAAATTACTCACCAAAACACTACAAATCAACACCATCCCTCACACAGCCGTTAGGGTCCTCACAACTATCTCCTTCCCAGCATGCTGCAGCTGCCGCCATTTTGTAGCACCTGTGAGGAGCAGCTTCCCTCTGTCTTATGCGTACCTGTCCTTTCATGTTTTTCCATTTCCTCGTAGTGTGTAAGTAATGCCAGAGATGACAGTTGCAACTTTATACAATCACACACATCTTGTAACAAACTAAGGGCTTGAGGTTAATGCAGGGAATGTTACTTAAACTAGTAATAAAAAAGCTCACCCTGTTTCTTCCAACCGTCTTGTCCCATTGTGAGCCCAATTAAGTTGTAACCAGGGTATTTTCCAAAAGTGTCACGGAGAACCAAACCAAACCAAACTAAACCAAAAAACAGGGGCTTGACTGCAGAGAGCAGAATTGGGTATGAGTTTTACAGCACGTGATGCTGAAAAATTTTACCCTTCAGCCAGGACTGAGGGGGCAGGTGAAGGGGTGCTCCCTGGGGGTGTGCAGCTGGGGCGAGGGAGAAGACTGCTCGAGAAAGAGGATTGCGAAAACGATAGCAGAGAGAAAAAACAAGTTTCTAAGTTGCTCTCGATACCGCCAGCTCCATGTTTTTGGAAGGCTAGCGGTCCTGCAGGGCACTGCCGCTCCCCTTGGCGGCGTCCACAGAGGCCCTTCAGAGATTGCTGCTGCTCGGTTGTGAAATGGACAGCCGGGCCCAAAGAGTTGTGGTGAATGGAGTCAAATCCAGTTGGAGGCCGGTCACTAGTGGCGTTCCCCAGGGCTCGGTGCTGGGGCTGGTCCTCTTCAATATCTTCATTGATGATCTGGATGAGGGCATTGAGTGCACCCTCAGTAAGTTTGCAGATGACACCAAGTTAGGTGCGTGTGTCGATCTGCTCGAGGGTAGGAAGGCTCTGCAGGAGGATCTGGATAGGCTGCACCAATGGGCTGAGGTCAACTGCATGAAGTTCAACAAGGCCAAGTGCCGGGTCCTCCACCTGGGGCGCAATAACCCCAAGCAGAGCTACAGGCTGGGAGATGAGTGGTTGGAGAGCTGCCAGGCAGAGAAGGAACTGGGAGTGATGGTGGACAGTCGGCTGAATATGAGCCAGCAGTGTGCTCATGTGGCCAAGAAAGCCAATAGCATCCTGGCCTGTATAAGAAACAGCGTGGCCAGCAGGGCTAGGGAGGTGATTGTCTCCCTGTACTCGGCTCTGGTGAGGCCGCACCTCAAATACTGTGTTCAGTTTTGGGCCCCTCGCTACAAGAAGGACATCGAGGTGCTTGAGCAAGTCCAGAGAAGGGCTACGAAGCTGGTGAGGAGCCTGGAGACCAAGTCCTATGAGGAGCGGCTGAGGGAGCTGGGCTTGTTCAGCCTGGAGAAAAGGAGGCTCAGGGGTGACCTTATCACTCTCTACAGGTACCTCAAGGGAGGCTGTAGTGAGGTGGGGGTTGGTCTGTTCTCCCATGTGCCTGGTGACAGGACAAGGGGGAATGGGCTTAAGTTGCGCCAGGGCAGTTTTAGGTTGGATCTTAGGAAGAACTTCTTTACTGAAAGGGTTGTTAGACATTGGAACGGGCTGCCCAGGGAAGTGGTGGAGTCACCATCCCTGGAGGTCTTTAAAAGACGTTTAGATGTAGAGCTTAGCGATATGGTTTAGTGGGGACTGTTAGTGTTAGGTTAGAGGTTGGACTCGATGATCTTGAGGTCTCTTCCAATCTAGAAATTCTGTGATTCTGTGATTCTGTGAAATGGCAGCCCCTGCTGCCTTCCCCGCCTCGAGGCGCTGCTCCCGCCGGTGCCACAGCAGCAGCAGAAGTGCGAAGGAAACTGTAAGTTTGGCGTTTTTATTTATTTATTTATTTATTTTTCCTACCAGTAGAGTGTTTGTTTGTTTGTTTGTTTGTTTTTTAATAAATGGAAGGCAAGCTGTTGCTGTAATTTAAATAATAATAAAAAGAAGCATGTGCTCAACTGCTCTAAGGGGAAAAAGTTGCCTGAAGGCTACTGTGTGGATGACTTTGTGTATTCTTTAATTTTGCTTAACAAAGCAGAGGCACTATACTCAAAAACCATAACATTTTTTCAGTTCAAATTTTTAAAGTTCAGAATATGAAGACTGAAGGCTTTTATCCATAGATAGTGCCGCTTATCATAGAGTTATCCAGTCTTGCAGTAGTGCTGGATTGTGGAGAAAAGGTAGGAGGACAAATAAACCTGCTTTGTGAATACAAGAAGATAGTTTTCGTAAATAATCCAAGAGCTGGTGTACAAGTGGAGTTGCATAACACAAAATACAGGTGCCTGGGCTGCATTTGATTGAAAAGATCTTCTCCAACTCAGAAGTGAAAGTTGAGTTACTGATTACAGCAACTTGCTTTCCCTTGACCTGAATCCAGCCTGCTGAAAATGATTGGAAACAGTTATTGAGGTGTTTCTTAACGTGGATAAAATATTTTACACATTATCTAAAGCCTCTCCACGTTAGGGTTTGAGTTTAGGGGAGAAGAGCTTGGAGGATTTGTATTTTGTAATGTTATGGAATTTTGTGGCTTTTAAAATTTGTTATCTTGTAACTAGGATTCCTGATGCTTAACAGAGAAGACATGGATTTTGTGGAAAGAAAATGGTAAGTTCCAGAGCACAGTAAAATGTATTTTTTTTCTTTAATGGAAATATCAGAGATTGGCAGAAGGCTTAACTCAGAAATTTAGGCTGACTTTCTATAGTTAATTGTAAAGAGAATTTGTAGAGAGAAGAAATCTCACAGTTGCATAGCTCACCTTTTAGTACGTTGCATGGATTTATACATCATACCATTACCCAAACTTCATAGAATGGTGCTAGACAACAACTCTAAAAAGAAGCTAATGTTTGTGCAGTCATAGCAAAGCTATGGTGGCTTTTTAATGCTACTATTTAGCATGACTTAGTGTGTGAGCTGGAGAAGATTCCCCAAAGCAGCATTGCTGTTAGTGAACCAGATTTGAATCAACTCAGAATGGGAAGTGCCAACTAAAGGTAGTTTCAGGACGTGGCTTAATCTCTGGTGTGCTTTTAGAAAGCATTAGGTCCTGAAGATGACTTTTGTCTTGTAGTTGTACTCACTGCTTTTGAGAAAAATAATATTTATATTTGAAAAAAAATGATTATTTTTCCAGTGTGATGTTGAAACAGTTACTTTAACTTTTTTATCTTTTCCCAGAATACATCACGTCACAGCTTTGTGTCACACTTAAAAGCAGTGGAATAGCTAAAGAATAGTTATATGATTTCTCATTGTTAAGTATTAGTATCAGTGTATTTCAGAGAATGCTTTATGAAGGTAGCTTCTTAGATGTGTTCCAGCAAGGAAACTCATCTGTTTTTCATTTTCCAAACTGTGTTTTCTATGTACTTCAGAATGTATTTTAAGTTTAAAGTCTGAAAAATTACTTTGTTGCTCCAGGGACACAGATTCAGTGTTTTCTGCATTAGTCATAGACAAAGCAATTTCAAAATTGTGGGGGAAGGCATTTATGACTTGTCTGGGGAGCTCCATTTTTGTGCCTGTGTGAGATTTTACTGGATTTACAGAAACTTCATTCAGAGAAACTGAAAGAAAACAGCAGTGGAGGGCTGGCACATGATTCCCAATTGTACCAATCTGTAGTTGTCTTGTTAGTGAAATGAAGCTTAATGGAAAGTGCTGGACTTTTCCACTTCAACCTGCATAGACAGTTAATTAGAGGGAGTGACCAGAACAGCAGCGGTATGGAGCTGCGTGCTTTAAAGAGGCTGCTGTAACAGAGATTAATATGACTAGAGAATTTTATCAGCTGTCAATATATAAGAAACAGTAGAAACTGTCTTATTAAGTGAGCCAAAAATGGTTTAGATATTCAAGATAGATTTTCTATGGCTGTTTGTGAGCCTTGCTATTCTATGTTTTCTTTGTGTTTTTGATAGAAACTTTGTTATAAAAGCCTAATTTTTCTTAGACCCAGCCTTCCTCACGCCAGTTCCATGTGACCAGGCTTATGTTTCTGTATTACAAACTAACCTTTTCAAAGGCACTAATCATAGTAGAGTGCTGGGTCTTAACTGGCTTATGCATGTTCCCTTATACCATTTTTGTCATAAGCACCGTGAATATAATACTATTAATATGCAGTTTTTCTTTTTTATTATTTTATTATTATTATTATTATTATTTTTGCCAGAGGAGTGATCTGTGTGTATGTGTTTTGGGAGTCCTAGCGTGGATCATAGTGAATCTTTTGGGTTTTGATTTAACAGGTCAATGTCTCATGTTTCCATTGTGTCTAATGATAGTGAAATTTATTAATGATTGCATGTGAGAATGGCAGTATCCGTGAAGAGTCTTTAAAATCTCTTTTTTTGTTGTTTTAGGACATTATTTCAGGATAGAAGTCTATATCTGTTTGGCCTCTAAAATTGGTTGTCTGGGAAAAACTAAAACTAAACTGTAAATACAAAATTTGATCTTGTTATATTGGGAGGATCCAAGACAGGTGTTTCCTGGAGTAGGAGATGAAAGGAGGATCACAGAAAAGAACAGCAAAAGTATAAAATGGATGTATGACAGAGCTTAAAAGAATTCAAAGGTTTTGGCGTGAAAGGTGAGAGAGAGATTCTGGGTCTAAGAGAATGCTTTTGCTGTTCTTGCTGGGGAAGGAAATTGAATAAGAAGAACGTACTGTTTATGCCTGCAGTTCTTGTAAGGAGTACCAAGAGTTTGTATGTATGCCTTCTGAGGTGGGGGAAGGGAAATACCAGGGAAACTTGATAAAAATCCTGAGTTTAACATCATGTGCACTCTTGTCTGTTAGGGTATGCCAACAGTTTATTCAGCTAATCTTATTAATGGGTGGTCTTTGATATACAACATCCCTAAGCTCTTTTGTTGCTGAAATTGAGCATCTCACCTTATTTTTTAATGATTTTTTTTTCTTTTTTCTTTTTTTTTTTTTTTTTCTCTTTAGGACTGTATTTCACTTTTCATTTACTTTAAATTTCTTTGTTTTTCTTATGTTTATAAGAGATTTTTTTTTTGTTTATATGGGATATCTAGGAGTAGCATCTTGCAGATTAGTTTATTTTGTTGAGCCATTGTAAACCACTATCTAGGATTGTGTGTTTGTGATAGTTTCCCATGGTTTCTATTCTGTTGCAGCATGAATAGTTTAAGGGGTCACTGCCCTGCCATTTTCTACGAAGTGCTGTTTATGCAGAAAGGATGACTAAGTGGGGTATGTGCCATGCCTCAACTTCCACAGTTTAGTGCTAGGTGTATGAAAGTTTTCATTCCCTGTAATACAGTGGCTGCTTATTGGTTTAGGCATTGCTCATTCTACTCATCAGCTCCTCCATTCTTGTCTACATTTGACTCAGCTTCATAAGGGATGTTATTTTCCAGTGTGCCGTTGATCCCAACAATAGGGTAGGGAATTAACACAGTCCATTAATTTTCAGTTGAGATTATGTATTTATTTTTTAAAGTGCACATAGCATGTTTGCTAATATTTTTCCCCCCTTTTGGTTCCTCTTTATCCTTTCTGCGACATTCTTGGGAGGTCATTTTTTCATGTGAAAAACATGGAGTTCTTGAGTCAGAGGTGAGCTCAATGTTTAACAGCCTTGTGTACCTAATAAAGTTGACAACTGTGATGAAAGCTGTGTGGTACGTACTGTAATTCTGTAAATCAGCTCTTATGTACTTAATACTTAAGAATTTTACATACTTATTCAAAAGTTAATTAATATGCAAACCTGGACTAATGCAATTAAATCTAGGTTGCTCTTTACTTCCATTAGTTATGTGTATTGGTTTCTGGCCAACGCTAGAGCAAACGTATCGAGTACAAAGTATGAGTTTGGATGTGAGGAAACACACTTCCTTAAAAAAAAAAAAAGCTTTTTTATACTAAATTTCTCATGAACACAGACATAGATTATCAACTACTGAAGAAATCATGCTGGATACAGATGTTAATTTGTTTATAGCTTGGTAATCTCTGTAAACAGACTAAACCCTTAAGCCTCTGCCTTAAAATATTTTGTGAGAATGTTTAAAACAAATGCAATAAATGTATTTTTCTTTGGTAGTTTGGGGGGTTGATATATTAAACACATTGATGAAAAAAATAGGCTTTAACAAATTACTATTGATCAGATCTTTAAAATATTGTGTACTTAATTCTGAGTTCTGTCTGCCATTTCCATATTGGACTGGTAGAAGTGCCAGTTCAAGTGTTGTGTATGGATAGCTCTTAGCTTTGTGTCGTAGAGTCCAACTGTTATTAGCACCACTAATTGTAGCTAAAGACTGGGGGGTGTCCAAACCATTTGCTAAATTCCACCCTACTGCCAGCAAATAGTGATAAATTTCATTTTTTTTTCGAAGTGTATTTAACTCATTTATCAGAAAAAGCATGCAATGCCTTTCCCGTTCCAGAAAGATGACAATCCAAATACTTCATTACAGTTAGCGCCCACAAAATCAGGTCAAAAATACAGTATAAACTTGCATAGGTTTCTTCTCCTACTTATTGGCAAAATGTAACCTAAACCATCTTTATCATCTATGAGAAATATACTATTCTGCCAGTGGTTTCCAAGTGACAAATGATAGTTTGGACATGGCTTTATTTGAAGAGCTGATTTTGTGTTAATAACACTTACTGCTATAATTTATGCTCTGACATTGTGCCACTGCTGCTCCTCAACTCCCTTGCATGTAATTGCAGAATCTTACTAAGGCTAGAAGTGGTCTTGATGAAGCTATCTGATTCTATCTTCTACTCAAAATATTTTTTTTTTTTTCAGCTAGTTCAAAGAACAGTTAGTTCTCTGAAGTTTGCTCAGGATCATATCTAGTGGCATGATGTGAAAGGTTGTCTGATAGCTGTCTCTACAAAAACACTGAAATGTTGCTGGGGACAGTTAAGTAATGTTCCAGAAATCCCATTTGTGGACTGGAGTTTGTAAGAACAGAAGACAGACCTTCTAGAAGCCTTCTCTAACTCTACATTGTTCTGTCCCATATACTAATTTTGTACACAGAGACAAGAAATCACGCTGGGAAGGGTCTAGTGTCCTGGGCCTCTGCCCATTATCAACCTTCCTATACTTCTGATGTTTTAATGGAGCTCAGTAGCTATACAGTACCTAATAAAGCAAGAGCATATGGTTGATACGAGAGAAGGGAGAAAAATGGAACAGACTTATTAGAGTTTAGTATTTATAAAGAAAAGCTTGAAAAATCATTTTTCTTTCTGAATCTGGTTATCACTGCACTGCTTACAAACTCAAACTAATATCTCACCGTTTTCATTGTCCTTGAAAGAAACTTCTGTTTGAGGCAGGGGAGAATGGCAGGTAGACTTTGGAGAAAAGGATGGGGCTTTCTTTTGTTTTGAGTAGGAAGAAGAGGGATGTCATTGTCTTTGCAATGAAAATAATGGGAGATGGGTTCTCTTCTGGGCTGTTCCCGTGCTAGAGCAAGGAAGAGAATGAGAGTGTCTTCTGGGAGAGGGATCGCCTTACTTCCAGATTGTCTGGTTTGCTAGAGGAATGATGGTTCTGATTATTTTAAATTGATCGAAGGAACTTAGGACAAATGCCGTTGCTCCCAAGCTAATAGGGAAGTCTTTGACTTTCATTTATTTATTTATTTATTTCTCTCTTTTCCCACTTCTATAATTTGCTATGCATAGTATCGTCCTTGTAAGGCAGGAATAAAGCCATGAAGTAGAAGTAGCCACTCATGTCTAGGATCTAGAAACCCCCATGTAGAGTGAATGGATAATTAAAAGGCTGGCTAGTTCTTTATATAAATGTTCTGCTTACAGATTAGTGAAATCTCTGTGCTTAAACCTGGTAGTGCATTTACGCTGGCAGTAAGTGGGTTGTTTTAATTGTCTCTGTTATGAATTACATGTGAGATGTGTTTAGGGTTTGTGTTGTTTCTAGGGAAGCGAGGTCAGACAGCAGTCATGGTTCTCCTGCATTCTGGGCTGTTTTCACAGTGAACTGTGAGATATATCTAGGATGCCACAGGAGTTTGTGACTTAGAAAGAAAAACACAGTACAATTTATCCTGGGTATGTTATAACTTAAGTAAATATGCCAGCACCAATTCAGGAGTGGTACAATTGGTAAGAAATGGGTATGAAATCCCTTCTGAGGAGCTGGCTGCTGCAGAATAGAGTTCTGTATGTTATTTATAATTTTTCTTTGAGATGAAAGGTACCTTGCCACAGTTAGTTTTTTAGGTGAAAAAGAAAAAATCTCATTGAAAATGAGGATATAATTATAGGCTTGAAATGTTAAAATGCACAATATTAGTATATACAGTAGTAGAATATTCAGCATATACATTGGTAGCCTGGTTTTGTTTGGTGAATATGTTCATTACATGAAAACTTCTCAGTTTTAATAAAAAGCCACTGTAAACCTTCATTTTCCTTCTCTCCCTTTATTTCAGGCAACTGTGATGTTCATTAGATACTGATATCTTTATCCATCTTCACATGTGCAGTCCATTTCTCACTCAGTTTCACTAAGGAAAGAAATAACAGTGAATAAAATGCCTACAACACAGGTTATAATACAAGTGGGTGAAATATGGAAGCTAAAAATAGGAAATATTACTGGAATAGTTTTAATATACATCCTAAATCATAAGTAGTAATGATGCTGCAAGAGGGAAAATTTCTTGAATTTATGTACTGTGGTTTGAAATGAGAGTATTGATGTTTCAAATACTACTAGACAGAATTAAACCTAAGCTCTGAAAAAACAGATTTACATCCAAGATCAATGATATTCCCCATTGTAATTTCTTAAACAGAAATATGGCATGAGCTGTCATTGCCAAGGAGTTGAATATATTTTAAAAAGTTAAGTTGAAATCAGTACTGTACTGTAAAAGCAAGATTCCTTTGCAGGCAGAGGAAGCAGAGCACTGGGTCTTCATAAGTAAGGATTACTTTAAGGTTGCAGGTCTGCTTCTAAATGTACAGGGTGTACTGATTCTTGTAATTTCGGCAGTTCAGCAGATTTTTCTATATGAAAATTGGTGAAGTCCCTGATATACTGTTTTCCCAGTGGGGAGGATGCAAGAGCTGTTTCTATGGATCTTTGTTCTTGGGATTGAGGAACACAGAAGGCTCTAAGGTGATAAAAACTAAATGAAATTTCTGTTTATAGTACAGGTCTTCTGACCCAATGGGAATCTTGTTCAATTGAGTGTTTTGTGCATGTGTACTTGGCTTGAAGACAAGCAAAACTCATCAAGCCTGATGTGTTCTCCTGACTTCCTCGGGTCCTAGCAAATCACTGTGAAGTGCTTGTCAGTGACAACATAATAAGCCTGAGGATGTAAATGGTAGAAAGAAATCTTACTATTTGTAAAATGATACAGCATCTCTAACATTAGAGAGTTTTTCTGAACATGTGCTTGCTGCTCCAAAGAACTTTATGAGGCAAAATAATTCTCATCACTTTTCAGGCAAATTCATTTTTTATTTGTGCAATATCTCAAGTTGTGCTGCACTGTTTCATTTTTTAGTATGGGGTTATGAAAGGTAGGATAGGGCTGGCCTTGTTTTCCTGATAACAAGAGACACTAGAGACTTAATGTTGTTTGTTAATGGTCAGGTTTGATCTTCTATAAAAGGAGGCTTCTTCTTAGTTGACAGTTTTCACAATTAATTTTGTAGTTGCTATTTACTAGTCATTTTTTGTCTTCGCTGTGCCCACTCTTGTGGCAGTTCACCGCCTTTTGTGTGTTTGTGCATCACTAACATACTTGTTTTGTGCTTTGTTCTTCCTCTCCAAATAACAGCTTTTACTTTCTTTACTAATGAATTAGTAAATTGTCCTCTTGACTATATGTCTTCAGAAATAGAAGATTTGCATTTTATTTTCAAAGATTAATATTACTTATTCCTGTATGGCAGGTTATTCTCAGTATCACAGAACGAATAAAAGGGAAGTTACCCTAGTTAAATGTATGCAGCCCTTACCCACTATCCGCGAGGGAAGCATTCTTGAAAAGCGCAATGGTTAGCAGTTCAGTGAGTAGGGAAGCATTACTGCCTATCAAAGTTTTTGTAATAGATGGCGATGCCTACAGAGAGTTGTACACACAGTTGAAACCAGGACAAGGGGGCTGAGAGGCAGGAGCAGCAGCATCTGGATTGTTAACTGGAGGACATGCTCACTTTTCAGAGGGGCTCACTGCTCAGGTGCTTCATCTGTGGGATATGAATGTGTGGCCATTACTCTGTTTTTTTCCATCCTTTATTGGCTTGATTGGTCTTTTTTCATCTGGGGAAGATGATGTCAATAATGAAGATATAGCTTCTGAAAGAGGCATGGTGACGTGGGAACATTTTCATTATAGTTTCTATGTTAACATTGTTTTGAAACATTGAGTAACTATGTCCCAAAGAGCAGAATCAATTGCTTTAAGGGGTACCTAGTTATGAGGTTACTTTAGGTAACTAGAATTGACTGACTGGGCTAGAATAGACAGGTTTTAGGCTTGCAAAAGCCCCCCCTTCTAACCTGCAATAGAAATTTTGATATTATCTTAATTAGCATGGAGGAGAACTGAAAAGCAACACCACCACCAACAACTGAA
Organism: Heteronetta atricapilla; assembly: GCA_011075105.1. Classification (NCBI taxonomy): domain Eukaryota; kingdom Metazoa; phylum Chordata; class Aves; order Anseriformes; family Anatidae; genus Heteronetta; species Heteronetta atricapilla. Next base: position 89,636,733 of record CM021731.1, on the reverse strand, counting down.
AAATAACCAGCTATGTGGAATGGGGAGAGTAATGAACACATGCCCTTTCCATTGCCTTTGGTATGGCTGGTAGTGGTTGCTAATGCTCTTCTGTGTTGCCTTTAATCTTTCCCTCATTTGTAATACATAACACCCAATGAACTAATTTAGTATTTTTTCAGGTAAAGAGTAAGTGCAGACCTTGTCATGTGTAATTTTGGGCAGTCTGATGAAATTAATCCTTTATCATCAACATGAATTCTTACTAGATTTTTAATGTCTATCTGTAAACTATTCTGTTGCCATGCTGTTCTGAATTTTAGCTGAAGCTGTAAGAGCTAGCAGTACGGGATTTATGTTTGTATACAAAGTTTTATGAAGAGGTGGAACGGTTGGCATGCCTTTTTGAAGTTAAGCAGCGTAAATTAAAAATGTTTGGTTTACATTGTTTATGAATAATGGCTTTATTCTGATTATTTTTGACAAGACATTTTAAGAGATTTCCTTATCCCTAAGGAAATGTGCCTGAATGCAGCTGAACACATTTTTATGAATGCAGAGCTTTTATGGTAAGGTAAAGTGTTATTTAATCACAGCCACATGGCCTCTTCCATATATACTCTCTTTTAAAAGAGAGTGTGCGCTCTGGTTGCTGGATGTTGCCATAGCATAGGATATTATCATAAAGCAAATACTAGCATGAGAGTGGTGAAGTTAGGAGTGCAAAGGGAACTAGACTTTTCATTAAAATATTTTAAATAAATGGCATTCTAACTTTTATATTCACGTTGTCTATGAAGATCTACAAACACTTGGACAGAATGTTATTGAAAAAATATCTCATGATATGTATTTTGACTGTAAAAATAATCTAGGTGAATTCGACGTTGTGTTTGCCCATACGAGTGTTTCCTAGCAGAAACCATGTTCTTGAATTTGCTGTGCTTTTTTTCTTCCCCATTCTGAGTTAGAATTCAAGCATACTTATTTCTTGAACAGTCTCACAACTACATCTAAATTGTAGAGAATAAAAAAAGAATTGCCAGTCAAATTTTAGAGGAAAAAATTCCCAATTTACCAACTCAGCACTCAAAGCATATCTTGAAAATTAAGTTGGGGATGCTTCTGCAAGAAGTGTCAGAATTTGAAGCAAACTCTGAGTTTCAAGGCCTTTTAAAAACTTTAAAAAATATTACAAAGCTTTTGCTCTTAAATGCCCTTGGAAATGCTACCATGTAGTTTTGAAACCAAGCATGCTTGTGTTGTAGAGTGACACATGGGAGAAGCAGGTGTGGCCTGCAATGCAACACCCTTTCAAGAAGCTGCTGGTGATGTTACAGCATAAAATCACAACACAAAGCATTAAATTACTGTGCTTTCTCTACAACTATGAGAATTTTATGAGTTGTTTTTTTTTCTTGTCCCCTCTGTAATGGATATAAAACTCTATATATTGAACCACTCTGTGACACATTCCTGCCTTTATTTACTGCAGTTTCTCTAGCTGCCTTGACCAACAAATAAGGCATCAAAGTTCTAGCAAGGAGCTGCAGGAGAGATCTCACTCTTAGTCCCTATATTTAGGCACAAACATCTCAATATCTGAGACTGGCATAGGGTTATTTCACTGGTGTAGTTGTCTGTCCCCTTACTCATCAGGAAGAAATTTGAGAATGCTAGATGTCATTGCAGAGTACGTTTGCTGAAAACTAATCAGTGATGTTTCAGGATGATGCGTGGTGTGCTTTATTGGATGAAATTTGAAAGGTGATCGCTTATGTTTATTAGCAGCAAATTGATAAGGTCTCTGAAGGCGGTAACAAGTGCTTGAAAACAATTACAGTATTGCCAGAACGCCTTTGTCAAGTATTACACTGGATAGCATTATAATGAATTCTTCTGGAGAGCTGCAGGTGGTTTATAATAGTTCTAAAATGGCTCTAAAATTCATGAGTGGATCTAGCAGGCCTTGCAGGGAAGTTTTGTAAGGGCAGTGTTACAATATTTTCAGTGTTGTCTGGAACACTTTCTGCATTTGGCATTCTGCTTTGAGGCAGAGCCAGCAGCACTGATTCAACTGATGGAAATCTTTGAAAACTTGAGCCTGGTTTTACTTCTTCTGTCATCTTGCTTCATTAACTGAAGTAACGCAGAAACAACTGTGCACACGCAGCTGTTGCCACACTTAAGATGATGTAACGTGCTTTCTTCAAGAGTATTATACAGTGGCAGACCACAGCAAGATCCCTCTGACCACCTTGAATAGGTTTTCAGTGCCAACAGCACGCTTCCAGGATCCTTAAATAATAAGCAGTGCTTGTAAGAAGGACTTCTAGCAGAGGTGCAAAATACTGGCGTACCTGAATTTTTGACATAGTGACATGCTGCTGCACAGTGACCGGGAGGTCAGTTTGTGTTGTTCTACTGACTGGGTCAAGTTTTGAGTTAGATTTGCTTTTGTAAAGGTTTTTTTGAAGACTCCTCTCTGTAAAGTTGATAAAGGTACCTTTGTCAGCTACTGGGAGAACTAATCTTGCCCAGTTAACTTGGTAAGGATTATTTTTCCTTTGAAAGTATGAAACAATAAAAAAAACTGTAAAAATTAATAACAGGAGAGGTGAGAAATGCCTAAGGGCCATGCTTGCTTCTCTGCTGTTCTAACAACTCTTTCAGTTTAGCCATCGACAAATAATGTGGCTAATTCAGATGAGCAAGATTGTGCCAAAACAGAGAACATCTGTTCTCTGGGCAGGAATTTTTGTACAAATATAGTACAGATGATTAATCTAATGTCTTTGGCGTGTCCCAGTTGTTGATGGGGAAGATAGTAAAAGAGCCAAGCCAGCTGAAGATTCTCCTTAGTGCTTTTGCTGAGCTTTGTCTTCCTTCTGAATTCCTGCACGTTGGCACCCTGGTGGTTTTAATGCCCTCTAGCTGAATTTACCAGCTGCTGGCTCACATAAAAGGGCATTTGGGTGCCAAAAACTTGATAGCACTGGCACCTTTCACCTAAAAATGGTGTGTGATGCTTGGGACAAAATAGAAACCACAATAAGAAGGTACATAGATTTTTTGTGTTCCTTCATTGTTTAATAATTGGTAGTTAAGTTTTCTACAAATGTAAGCTATGCCCACATTTGGATTCACTTTTAACCAAACAAAACAGAGGAAAATATCTAAAGCAGATTTGAGCAGTACATTACTGGTGTCTGAGCAAGACGCTGACAAAGCGGCAACTAAAGAAAGTTCTTTTTGTTAATGACTTCTGTCCAGGATTTAAAAGTACAAAAGAAAAAAAAAGGGGAAAAAAAAGGATATTAGAGAAGCAGAATAGATTTTTCCTCATTCTGCTAATAGCTGGTGCCATTTGCTGGATTTAAATGGTAAAGTTGAACTTCCAGAAAAGTTATGCTTCTATGGAGTCTGTGTTATTTTTTTTGTGCTTTTGAGGGTGAATTTTGGAATGTTTTACTCTGCCTCAAGAGGCCCTTAACCACTGAGACATGGCTTGTCCTATAATACCTTTTGCCAAAAGATATGAGAAATAGAATTGGGGCACTACTGAGGCAAAGAAAATGACGGATATTGACACTGGAAAAAAAATATGTGGGCATTGTAACATATCCTATGCTTTATAAATTGGAGTTTTTGATGTGCTGCTCCAAATGGAGTGTATGACACCCTTTTTTTTTTATTATTTTGTAAATTATTTTCAACTATCTTCAAAGCCTTTATGCTCAGTTTTAGGTAACTCAATTCTTCAGTGAAGTTAAAGTGAGGTGATGTACAGCGATTTGGAAATACTGTAAAGCTGTGGTTTAGAGAAAATTTGGTGGCAGAAGGATATGAATGCAGGGTATCTTTTGCTGGTTTTGGACATCACCTTTATCTCCATAGCCACTTTGTTTGAGAGCTGATTGAACAGATGAAGAGGTTATTCCTTTTATGCTTGGTTTTGCTCATTTAATTGTAAGGTATGCCTTTGAGTTTCATGTTTAAAACCGCATAATCACTTGGTTATAAAAGCAATCCTGAAATAACATAGAGGCCTTATCCCTTTTGGGAGGGACTCAAAGTTCCACGGCTTGATGGCTGTTTCTTGCTGCTCTAAACTTTGTTCTCTTGACATGCTGAACCAATAGAAAAAAAAGTCCTGAAGGAATAACTTGCAGCCTTCAAGAAAGGCGAGAGATCAGCCCAAAGTGGAATGTCTGGCTTGTGAGACTTGTAGGCTCTCCAGCTCATGGCAAGCTTCCTTTCCCTCAGCACTTCACATGACTTGTTCACTTCTCAGCTATCTCTGCAGTGGCTAGTTTAATCCACGGATGGGGCTGTCCTGGTTAAGTCCTCTGATACAGCCTAGTATGGTGCCAGCAACAGCCAAAACACATAGATTCCTTAAGAGCCTTGCAGTTTTCTACAGGTTATCCTGGTCAATAACAGTTGTTTTTTTCTCCTTTGGCATGGAAAAATTAGATTATGTATTGTGCTTTTGCACTAGTTTAAAGACAATGATAAAATAGTTTAATCAACTGGTAAGCCATATATTGAGATTTTTAGCTATTTTAATGAGAGTGAAGGAGATGTGATTAATAAATAAGGGGAGCACATTAATTGGAGAATATGGAAATTTGTATATAATTAATAGTTCTAAATTAAAGGAATGTCTAATCTATTCTCAGTCACTGTATTATATCTGGTGAACTTACGTGAACTATGGTGTTTGCTTTACTGCACCTTGGACAGTTGAAATCCCATTCAGACTTGCAATAGCTCTTACCACATATGTAGCCTTGTGTAAATACCAGTTTATGCCTAAAAGCGCCTACTGAGGGTTGTTTCACAGTCTGTGTAATGTCTGTTTGCATCAGTTCTGCTCACGGTGGGTTGCTTTCCAAACTGCACAAATAACCAGCGTTATTGGTGCTGGTATCTTTGTTGGCAGCTTTTGCTAAGAAGCCAAAAGCTGAATTTTTGGGGGCATTGAGCTTGGCTCAGCTGGGGAACGGGTACTGCTGTGAGGAGACGTTCTGGAGGAGCCTGTACTAAGCACTCTATTTGTCCATCCTGTGTAAGCTTCTCTGCTGTGTTTTCTCATCTGTAGCTTTATGCACATGTATTTTCTCGCAAATGTCATATTCAGCAAAACATATTACTGGAAAAAGAAGCAAATCCACGTACTTTCATGGATTTCACCAGTAATCTGACAGTTCTGCATAACATGAATTCAACAGACCTTTTAAATGAAGTACATTGCCAAGGATCGCAACAGTGTTGTTCTTGAGGTATCTGTAGTTTAGCTAGTTATTCCAAAGTTTTTTTGTTTTGTATTTTCCATCGAGTGGATCAAAACCCACAATTTCTGTATTTTGATAATTATTTTAAATCTGAATTGGGACAGATATATAAATTGTGATTTATTTGATTTTGGGTGGGAAATTGTGCAAAAAGATTGCTTTGGAAGCTCTGTTTCGGCACAGGTTTTTGGTTGTTTTTAAACTGTATCTGTCTGGATTGCCGTCCAAAAGAAAAAACAAGTTTATATGCTTCACTTCTGCGTGGGGTGATGTGATTCAAACAAGGTATTTTACCTCTCTGATGAGATAGGTGAAACTTTTAATAAAGTAAGTATAAGGTTTATTGACTTTGTCTATAGACTTAGTTAATTACGTGTAGAAAAATGAATAAGTAGCGGGTATGTTCCTTCAGAGAAAGTGAAATAATCTGTCTGTATAATAAATGAGTTTAAATTTAGAAGTGAACTGAGTTACCAACGCTGGCAGAACATCACGATGAGTGACAGGGACCATCTTTTTTTCTCCTCTTCGATAGGTAATCTGTTTGGCTTTGTACTGATCAGGGTAGCATCCAGTGCTGCTGAGCTGACAAATCGCAGTTTTGAAACGGGAAGATGTGTGCACTGTTCTCCCCCTGCACCACCCCAGATTTGGAGGAGGGTGCCATGAGCTGTTCTGGAGTTTGTCAGGCAGACCAATTAGTTTTAGTCATAAGACTAAAACAGCAAGTCATTTTAGCAAGACTAATCATGCCCATTAATAAACAAGACTGAAAAACATATTCATTTCATAAAGGATTATGAAAGAGAATACACTTAAGTGGCTGTGTTAGTTTTGGATTGGTTGCAGGCCCTCATTTTACATCTTGAAAGCTACAGAAGACTATTTGTGTCAACCCATCTTTTGGAATTCCTGCAAACATCTTTTTGATAAAACAAAACAAAAAATATATACTTTTTTTTTTTTTTTTTTTTTTTTTTTTTTAACCCACACAGATGTGTTACAAGGATGGTGGAAAGAAAGAATGTAGTCTGCGTAAATGTTTGGTTCTGTGAATTTAAGAATAATATGTTTGAGCATAGCAAATAGGTGAAAACCCTGTTTTTCTTGTTCTTTTTGTTGTCATTTGTTTTTCAGATTTGCTGTTGAATTCTGGAGGAATCTTTAAGGGACACTTTAAGAATCCAACAATCTCTATTAATCTGTGGTACAATTCAGTTCCAAGAAGAAACCACAACTTCTTTGCTAATGTATTTTTAGAATTAGTGCCAGAATTTTTGTTGCTAGATCGTTTTGTTTGATTAAAGTTCTCTGGTGGAAACGGGGAAGGTTGTTGGCAGTAGACAAACAAGCAGTTGGCATTAGATGTTCAGGAAATTACATGTAAACCTGCAGTTGTATTCAGAATGCTGTTTTAAAGTTTCAGTCTAAAACGAGGATTTTTAAAAATTTTATTTTATTTCAGGGCTGGGATTCTGTTATCATAACATATAAAGAAGCTTTTCATCACAAAGATCCAGCCTAGAATCCATTTCCTGTGTGAAAGGTAGACTATGTTGTTGTTAGAACAGGGGTAGTAGGAGATAAGGTGCTTCATTTGTTCATTGATTTCTCTGTGTCGTTGGGCAAATATGTGTTACATGTACTTATGGTGAAGTGCTCCATGTTTTTGTTGTTGTTTTCTTTGCTTTTGAAGAATACATTTAAATTTGGGAACAAGTACTTTTAATATTCATACGACTCAGGTATACATTTAAAAAAAATCACACACTATATTGCTGTGAGTTGAGAATACAGTATTCAACTACCCCACCCCACCCTCAAAAAAAAAAAAAGAAAAAAAGATACTGCAGGGTAGAGTAATAATAACCCCTTTTTATTTTTATTTTTTTTTGTAAAAATCAAGAGACCCTGAATTAAGATTCTATTTTTGAAGAAATCCAAATATTTTACTGCGAACAGTCATATTTTCTAAGCAGCATTATTCCTTCTTACAGGTCACATCATGCAAAAAACATGTAATAATAAGAATGGTGATGTCTGTAGTTCCAGACTATGTTAAGCTGTTTATTGTTGATATCTAGTTTTATCACTGATTGAAAGCATTCATGCATTACAGACTGATGGAAAAGAAAACTTTGATTACATTTTCCCAGGGAATTCCTATTGTGTTGATCTTCTGTTTGACTACGTAAAGTTTTTCTGTTAATATTTTTAAAGAGAAGTGGATGGAAGTGTTCTCCTTATTCAATTGAAACAGTACATGCTAATAATTTTGGCATGATGTTGAATTTCACGTTTGTATTGTTTATCAGTCTGAAACTTTTTGGATCATCATTTTTATTATTGTCTGTTATAATCTTTTTCTTTTTTTTTTTTTTTTTTCTTTCTTCTCTGAGTCAAGCCGTTCTCTGTCTTCTGTTGTCCTGTGATTACATGTTTCAGTTTTAGATTTTCCTTTTTGGACAATGTATTCCACTGTGTTAAAACCATTTGCCATGTTTGTAAGCATTGTATCTATTAAAACAATATTATTTAAAACGTTTTAGGCTTAGATGTTTTGAAATAAAAGTTGGTATTGATTAACATGCTTAGATTGAATGTATATTGGTACCTCTGATGAGGAAAAAAAGCAGTGGATGTTTTTAGCACTAATAAATATTCTTTGCAGTTAGACTGCTTGGAGGCTAATGACCAAAAGCTCCAGGGCTTTTGCAGTAGTTAAGTATATATATTTCCTTTTTACAGCCTAGGTCTTCAAAAATTCATCTCCTTTTAAAATGTCGTGGCCATAAACCACAGCTAGTTTGACTCTGCCTGACATAGCTTATTCTGTTTTACAACTTTGGGGTCCTCTGAGAACTTGTCCTTTGGGTCTTTGCTTGAAAATTCTCCAGACTCCTCAGTTATGGATGTTTTATTAAAATAGATTAGTTTCGCAGTGTTTCACTGGTTTCTTGTTTGCATTCATCTCTGAGGTTAGCATCTGGCTGCTAAGGAAGAAACGAGGAGCTGCAGGTTACATTTTGTTGTGGGTATCAACCACCTTCTATGTTAGAAGTAATGTGGTCACTAAGTTGTTAGGATTATTTACATGAGTGTATAAAAACATCACTTTTAGGTGCAAAATTTATCCACAAAGTCACGTACTCAGCTGATCCCTGAGGGTACTCACAAGTATGTATTGCAAGGATCCACTGTGCAACTTCTGTTGTAAGAGGGCTCTGAAAGTACTGTTAAATCCTGCCTACATGGCAGGTTTTTTCAGGTGCAAAATGGGGTTAATAATTAGTTCCTAAAAATAATTTTGACAGTATTATTTTGCTGAATATTGCAGGTGGGGAGAGGTAAAGTATACATATATATATATATATATATATATATTAATTACCTGAAGTAACCCTTTTTTTTTTAAATAAAAGTAAGCAGAGATGATTTTCCATTTAAAATCTGTTTACAGGCATACACTGTTGTCATTTCCTGTTCTCCCTTTTTTATTAGATTGCTGTGAGGTCTCTCTCTCTCTAGTCTGTGAATGGCCCCAAGGTTCTGTAATGTGTTCACGTTTTTTGGCTTTTCTGGGGTGGTGAGGGGGGAGTTTTTTTCTTCCCTTGACTTTGCTGTCTGTCTTTTTTCTGAGAATGAGTTTCTAATCTATGGTTTTAGAGTAATCTGGAGTAGTTTCCAGGATCCAAGCAGTGGTGCATTTTGAGGAGGTTTTGAGGAAGCTGAAAGGAGAAGAGCCTTTGAAGTCATCTGAGTATTTTAACTAGCAGTGAGCATACACATATATTTTGGGGAGCCTTTGGAGGTTGGCAAATGCCAAATGAAGGCAGAATAGCTGTTTGCAGGTCCTTGTTTCTGGTTTATTAGCATCTGTTGTTTGAGGCTTACCTGCTGTCTGGCTCTTGATCATGTCATCTAGAAAGGGTTCTCTGGCCTTTTACACTCCCCTAGTTAATGTGTGTTTATTCGGCTTCAGAGTCATAATTTTTCCATAGTTAAAATTTCTCTGTTGTGATCCTTTTCTTATACACCAGAGCACTCTTCCTTTTCAGATGGCATTCCATTATCTTTTTTGATTGCTTTTTCCTACCTGCTTGAGATTTCATTTATTTATTTCCCTTAATTTTCAGTTTTGCATTATTAGAGATCAACTTGCTTAGAGTTGTTTTCCAGCTTAGGCAGAATGATTAGCATGATCTTTCTGAGACGGAACATGCCCGTAAGATCGACAGTGTTCTGTGGGATCTTCCAGGTACGTAACAAATGCATAGGGTTCCACAGTAAGTAACGCCCAATGCCACTACCATAGTCCTCAACTGTACTAATTTGGCCTAGAGCATATGTAAAAATACATGGGCCATGACTTACATAGCTACGCTATACAACTATGTGTCTGCCTACTTTTAAAGCAAGCTAATACTGATTAAATCCTGTTCAGTATACTTCCGTTTTTAGGGTTGTAATAGGCCTCTGCTTTGGCTATGCAAGTGTATTTCCATTTTGTATGTCAGAGTGTATGTTGCCAGTTTTATGTTGGCTGTATCGTTTTCTTCTGGCATCAACAGAAACAGAAATATTCATGATGTGGCAGAAGGCCAGCCACTACAAAATTAACCTATTAAAGTGCTTTGGTCCTGTTTTGGAATTGACAGATGCTTGGTGTAATAAAACAATTGCACAGATTATTCACTCATAGTAACCCCAAAGCTGCAGTTTCTGTAACACTGAAACACAAGCTGGTAGATGTCAGTAACCTTGCCATTTCTGATGCTCAGTAAGAGCAGAAGTTCTTAAGACTGAGCTGTACAGGGAACCTGTGTGTAGGGTGGGGGAAATTTAGTTCAAAACAGTTTTGGAGGCAACGATCCATGTGTGAGCTTCTTGTTAGAATCGTTATGTCTTGAAATAGGCTATAAAAATGTAAGGTATGAATAGTAAACAATATTTAGCAGTATTTTACATACAGAATTGATTTGCCATAGAAAGTTTAATCAATCTGAAGTTATGCAAGTGAAACCTGTTAGTTAATTCAGTAATGGTTGCCTATGTGTTTCTCTCTAGAATCACATCACATTCTATCCGACAGGTTCTCTCTCTTTGTGAGATGGTGGTAGGCAGCTCTGGAGTTTTTGTTCTACTCTTCTTTAAATCATACTGCTCCATAGGTGACCAGCCTTCAACTGCTAACTTCATGACTGATGAATGAGTTAAAGTCCAGTTATAAAGTGAGATATTTTTGCTAAGCTCATAATCTGTCTGCTTCAAAATTACTTCCATTTGTGATCCCCTTTTGGCAACTATTCTTGTCACTAGACTCAAATAAGGTCTTGCTAATGAATGTAAGAAAGAAATTTTGATGCATCTTCTGAAATTCCCTTCCATTTGTAACAAGCGTGTTGTATTCATATGCAACAAAGGAGTAATACTGTGCTCCTTTGGTATTGGGACAGTTTGCTTTCCTTTTTATGTAATGATTTGCTTTCCCATTTTGCGATAAAAGAATTTACCCTGCTGTGTTTGTGCCTACCTTCTCTGAAGATCTTCATTTGCAAGTAACAAGGGGCTCTGTATTCTATTTAAACCTTCATCGCTGCTTTTCTGTGAATCTCCTGTTGAATGTACTGCTTTTATTAAAGCTGCTTTTTACTACCCCTTCTTTGATAAATGATGCTCTAACCTTTCATCCAGGCTTTCTCAGGAATATTTGAAAATTTTCCTTTCTACTAAAAATGTGCATTTGTTAAAACTGAAACCGCTTTTAGGAAAGAATGTCATAGATTAATTTAACGTCACAAAGTAAGGAATAATTCAAAATGATGCATGTGTATATTACACAGAAATGTTTAATATTTTTAAGTGCTCTAATGAAAATTACACTGATACTATCAGTATGTCTGCTGCCTGAAATTTTGTGGTTTTCTAGTTCAGATAAATGATACACACTCAGACTTTCTTTCCAGCTTTCTTTGGATTATATTACCCCCTCCCACACCCAAAAGACAAAAATAAAAATCTGCCTTGTGTAGTTCTAAGAGTTAGAAAAAATCCCCCTCTTATGCTTATATTCTCAAGCTTGCATTTTAGTGTCTTGCAGTCATTCATTCTTTCTATATGCTGGCTGTGCTTCTTTTCCAGTTCTTATTGCAGGCATTTATTTAGGATCTGTTAAACTGTGACTATATGTACTCTTGCCTACTATTGCCTTTTTTTCCTCCTGTGTTTTTCTTTTTTTGATGTAACGCATGAATATATATATATATATACACACACACACACACACACACACACACATATATTGAAAGTAACAATATATATTTTTTTAAAGTGCCAAACAACGGAGGGAACTCCAAGGTCAGAAAGCCAGGGAGAGGAAGTGGTTTGCTGTGGAGCAGATATTCCATGCAGCCCATAGAGGACTCTGTTTGGAGCAGGTGAACATACCTGAAGAAAGTGCTGCTTGTGGAGAGGCTCATCCCGGAGCACATTTTTCTGAAGACTTGTAGACTGTTCTCTATGGAGAACTCATGCTGGAGCAGAGGACAAGTGTGAGAAGGAAGGAGCAGAAGTGAGAAAAAGCTGTTTTCATCCTATGTCTTAAAGTTCCACAGTTTTTTTTTTGTTGTTGTTGTTGTTGTTTTTTAAAGAAGTGCTTTAGGAGAAAAAGGAAACAATTTGTTTGCTCTGTTTCTGCCCTTGTTAGTTTAGTTTAACACTTTCTGGCTTTGTGTTTGGACAGAAAACAAATAATTGCTTCCTATTTGTCTTTTCAATTCCATAGTGAATTATATATATTTACTGTATTAACTTTCAGCATCTGTTTTCTTGGCTGAAAAGTCTTACTTTTTAAAACCATCCCTCGTGTAGAATTCGCTTTGTACCTTAGTTACTGTTGCTTTTTCTTTACCTTTTCAGTTCTGCCATCTCCTTTTTGAGCTGGAGATGTGGAATAAGGATGTGAACTGAGAAGAGTGATGTTGTTCTGCCCTGAATTATACATGATATATTTATGTTACTCTTTGCTTTGTTGTCTGTTCCTTTCATAATTATTTTGATTACTCATTCAAACCTCATTTTTGCTGATTGGCATAGTTAAGTAATCAAAACACTTGCTGCATTGCTTTTTGTCTTTTTATTCCAGACTAATTGGTGTATTTTGAGCTTCAAGCTGAAGCACAAGTAGATGCATATGGTAAATTAATGACTTCCTTCCACTGTAAAAAATGCATTGATATTATTTGTTGCCTTATTTATTTATTTGCGGCAAGATGCTTCTAGTTTCCTTAGTCTCCATGCAGAGACAGGTATCTGAATTTTTAACTTGGAAGAAAAATGGGCAGACTTTTACAAATAATAATCCTCTAAATAGCTGAAAGTAGGTTTTGAGGTATTGAATGTCTTGGTTTGATATTAATGGTGTTCAGTTTCACTTTATGCATTTAAATATAATTCAGTTAGTATAATTCCCTTAAGTCATGCATCTTGCATTCTGGTTTAATTCACTATTTTTTTCCAGTCATTTAGAAACAGGGAAGACAACAGTTTAGTAGTAAATACGCTCTTTTTAAAACAGTTTAAAAGTTCATGTGGGTGGTGCCTTTTTGGGATTGATATTTTGGCATGCTTTGAGGGGAAGTGGTGTGTGAAGAAGCTGTGAGCCTTTGAACGCAGTGTACTATGTCAGTAAGGGTGTGACCTGAGCCACACATTGCACGTGCCCCTGGGAATTGGAGATTTTCCATTTGTAGTAGCAGCCCTGTGTTAGACTGTGCATTGTGCTGACTGCAAACCAGGGTAAGGCAGGCTGTAGAGTACCGACTGCAGTTAGTGCAGGTCGTGGCCAGAAGAGATGGCGGGGTTGTTATTCTCAGATAGGTTTAAGGAAAAATGTGAATGGCAATTCTCAAAATACATTCAGGTTAATTTTGGAAGGGCTAGTGCTCGGTGTTGCTGTGGTTTGGGGAAGAAATTAAGCCCGAAAGTTTGTGCCAAGAATTTGCTTAGTGTGTGTCAGGCTCAGTGTTTTGTTAGGTGATGTGCCCTCTTCTTGGCTGCCTAGGTAGGTGAGATACAGGCCACACTTCTGACTTGTTTGAGATGCTTTTCCAGTAACAATGTGGACACTGACCAATAACTGTGTTTATTATTTCATATTGTCAGTGAATGATTCAAGCTATGGCTTGAATAAAGAAACTGCTTGGAATTGGTAATTTCTCCATCACCATCACCCTGTTCTTCACAACAGAAGGCCAGGAAGAGGGTTTTCAAAAACACTCTTGATCAGGACAGTGTTTAAGAATATAAATGCTGCATTGTCATTACCTGGGTTTTAGCTGTGCTAGCCATCACTACCAATTTCTGTTGTTGATCACGTTAACGCTTTGTCTGTTCTGGTAACTTTGAAGTGGCTTATCTCAAGACAGTTTCAGCTGCTTTGTGATCAGCAGAACTTTTAATTCCCAAACGTATTATGATATTGCCCTATAAACTGCTTTACAGTTTCAATTTACTCCTTTGGTTCTTAGAATTTTAGTTGGTTTTGGGAGTAGTTTTCATATACTAGGTGCTGAAGGATGACTATTTCATATTTGGCCCGTATACTTCTAGTACCTTAACTAGATCTAGTGATGGTGGCATTCCTGCCAATGGCAGGGCGGTTGGAGTTGGATCTTTAAGGTTCCTTCCAACATAAGATATTCTGTGATTCTATGATTAATTAATGCAAATGAATGTTCAGAATGTTCAGAATTGACATGTAATATTATGATTTTTTCATTCTCTTAAGACCGACAATTGTATTTTACTGCCCTATGGCTAGAAGGTTTCACTGTACTTCGCGGAATACTTGAAGAGGCTTTGTCTATCCAAAATTAACTGCTTGCACAGCTGTCAATTGCTTTTCCTTCTTGTAAGCAGTTTAAACGTGTTACTAGCTTTCATGCATATGAAAGTGTATGCATGTACAGAATATTCAGAAGTTTTAACTGGGAGTCTGTAGTTGCTTCAAGTCCTCTCTACATCAGAGGGTGAAGAAATGTTGCCCATCCTTGTTTGCTCCTCGTCTTCTTTGCTTCTCTTCTGTAGAAATAAATACCCTTAAATGAAAGTCCTTTTATTTTATTTTTTTTTTTTTTTTTTTTTTTTTTTTTTTAATAATGCATTGGTTGAAGTCCTAGACAGTATGAAGTCAGACAAAAATGCAAGCTATTTGTATGCATTCTGCTTGCTTTCAACACTCGCTGCCATTTAGCCTGAAGTCAAAAGTCTATTGACAGTTTTGCACCTGTGTTTTTCCTTGAAAGTTATACTGGGAGAAATTGGGAGGGAGCTGTCTTGTTTCTTTTGGAATTTGGTAACTCTCAGCCACTTACAATATTCAGGAAGTTTCTGTGTGAAAAGGCTTATGATGTGGAAATACTTACATTATGGGAGGAAATCATTACTGTATTTCCCCAAATAAAATAATTCCAACACAAGGCTTGAAAGCAGAAATGGGGATATAGGCATATTGTGTTAAACGAGGACACCCTCTGTCCTGCCATCTCTTGAAGGAAGTGACTTTAAATGGTGTAAATTTTACCCTGGATCTGGGCCTGACTTCAGGCTTGTTTTCTGTTACTGAAGGGCACATTTATTTTAAGGACACTTGGGTTAGGAAAATTGTTGGACTGCTGAAACCTTGTAGCAATGGAAAAAATATAAATCACTAAAAAACTGCTCAGCCTAATTCAGCAAAATGTGACATTAACTAGTATTCTTTTGCCAGTAAAAGCTACGTCCACATTGGGATTTTTTTGGAAGTATAATTGTGCCAAATATTGTGTGTCTGAGTCTCTGCCACAGCAGAAAAAAAGAGATTTTTGTATTTTCTCCTCTAGTCAACCTCCTGAAGGAAGACAGATTCAGGGAGTATAAAAAAATCCTCAAAGAATCAACTGCAGAAATAGGCAGTGGTGCTTTATGTAGAAAATAAACTATCACTATGGTATCACAAGTGGATCTGGATGAGCTTTGAAGCACCCCCTGCTTACCTCAGGCTGAGTAAACGACCAGGCAGTTCTCCAAGCATAGCAGGCTTGGTTACTCTGCCTAGAATTGAAGGGGGAGAAGTAAATGATGAAACTTTTACTCTGGAAAGTATGCTCTCTGTGCCAAAAGTTTCTTTCCTTCCCCACGTGGAAGCTGTATAGCAATGGAATTATGCTGTCAGTGTTTCAGCCTCTGAATTGTGGGATTACTCTAGCTATTGACTTTTCTTAGTTCGGTGCTGAACCAAGCTGTGGGCATTGAAAGGAAATATTAATGGAGATTTGGCTCTCTGCTAACAGCACTGGCATGAAAATCTCTTGGACACACGGCACTGTGATTTGTAGGTAAATGAGGAAAAACAGCTCAGATCCTGCAAAGTGTGTGCAAAGAGACGATAGCAACGTGTGGTTGGATATGATTAGCACTAATAATTCTAATGAAATAAACAGAACAGCTTAAGCAATAATTGTCATAATCAGATTGTTGTTATATATGTGCAGTTTATTACACAGTTACTGCAGATAAAACTGCTGAGTCCAACTCTCTCTAGGATACAGATGTCATTACAGCATGGAAACAATACTGATTTTTGCAACTGATAATACCTCTGCAATGGGCAGAACAAATAATGTTTTGTTTTGAATTAATGTTGTATATAGTTGTGGACTTCTAATGCATTTTTCTAATATCATGCGCTTTTTATTTAGGTGGTCCACACTAGCAAGTTTCCCAAAGCAACCTTTCAATTTTCCCCATACAGCTATGTAAAAAGATGGGAATAATTGTGTATTTGTTGTAAGTTATTTCACTTCTGCCATATATCTTGCGAATTACAAAAGATGTGGAATTGCTCTCTTTTTGCAACTTGAAAATCATCATAAAGTGCAAATCAACAATCCCTAACCTAAATTTTGCTAAATTTCTAAGTTTTGGAAGAACCAATACTCTTCTACCTGCACTTACCAAAAGGAGCTCAAGTTCCCAAGACAGAAACATTTGGCTTAGTGATCACCTTTATTTAAGGTCATTATCTTCATCTTTGTTATTTTGCCAGTATGTTACTGTTCTCTGGGCAAATCTTTGCACTGGCTAAGGTGCTGTAGCATATCAGAATTACAGTCTTCCAAAATGCCAGTGAAAATGTGGGCCCTTGTCAAAGATTTATTCATTTTCAGCATTTTCTGTATCAATTTCAATAAGGAGTGCAGCTTTTTGTAGGCTTGACCAAGAATAAAATTTCCGTTAATATGTGTGAAGCTGTTTGAACATTATTCAGATGTGATTTTTTGAGGTGTTTGTTTCTTCTCCACTGCAACATACATTTTTTCTCTAAGCTTTTTGGCTGAGAGTGAATACTATTTTTAGATTGCATCTGCTGCTTTATTACCAGGTCCTATTCAGTTGGAAGAAGATAAACTTAATGCTAGACTAAACAAGATTTTGGTGACAGGCCAGTCAGATAATAAAGCAATAATGTCAGCAAACAAAGGGAATTTTCATTTTTTCATCCTTTGTTCTCCTGTCAAGTTTCAGCAGAATTTCAGTTTCTTTAATGAATATCATCTTGATGTTTGAGCTTTGAAGTGTATCAGTGAAGAGTCTGAACCTTTCGAGCAAATCAGGGTGGCCAAGCTTTCCAACTAATACATTATTTTTGTTGCTTCCTTTAGGAAGGCTGTCCAGTGTTCTTCTCTGGTTTTCATCTGGTTTGGTTTATCTGCAGAAGTGGAAGAAGCACCAGAGGTACCTGCTTGGTGGTGGTGGCGGCTGGGGGGACAGGCAGAATCTGTCTCAGTCACAGTGCAGAGGCTTTTTCAACTCAACTTTTAGTTTTTTTTTTGTTGTTGGAGGAGTTGCTAGTCATTAATTTGAGACAACAACATGCACAAGTGCCTTTTTTCCTTGAAATTTAATGAGTTTCATTTCTGCTGACCCTTGCTTAGGTTTGGCAACTGTCTTCTTGCTGCTTTATGACGGTGGTGGTTCTAAATCTTTTGTATTCTGTGGCATTGTGCATGAGTAAGGCACAGGTTAAAGGATTGTGCAAGCAGCTTAAAGCCTGATGGTTAGCTGTAAACATGTTCATGAAAAATAGAATTACCAGAAAAACTTCTAGTAAGCTAAAATTCCCTAGCTTTTACTGTTACAATGCCAAATGACTTTAGCCTAAGGCAATAAAAAAATACTTGCAGCTTAATCATCTATGATCAAAACTGAGGCAATGGCATTTACTAGCAGTCTGACAAAATAATTCTCTTGTTGGACTGGTGAAATTTCCTAATGTAAAGCATACCAGAACATCTGGTATGGGGGTTGGTCTGTTCTATTCTCCCACATGCCTGGTGACAGGACGAGGGAGAATGGGCATCAGGGGAGGTTTAGGCTGGATATTAGGAAGAACTTCTTTACTGAAAGGGTTGCTAGGCACTGGAATAGGCTGCCCAGGGAAGTGGTTGAGTCACCATCCCTGGAGGTCTTTAAAAGACGTTTAGATGTAGAGCTTAGCAATATGGTTTAGTGGGGACTGTTAGTGTTAGGTCAGAGGTTGGACTCGGTGATCTTGGAGGTCTCTTCCAACCTAGATTATTTCTGTTATTCTGTGATCTATTAGTGAATTCTTAAACAATTGTTAATACTATGCCTCAAAGAAATGGCATCACGCTAGTGTGTCCAGCACAGCATTTTACAGGACAGGTTCTCCTCTGACAACTGGACAAGCAGCCAAACTTCTGATTGCTCTGTAGAGATTTTAGTAAAAATATTTAGGAAACTGCTACATGTCCTATAATGTCTCAAAAGTTCTTAGTATGTATGATTACTTGAATCAGGAGAAGGTACAGCCTAGCAGTTTATTTTGACAAATCTCTAGTTCTTTAGACAAAGGTAGGGTAAGCATCAACCTCAAAATCATATTAATTGCATTTTGCATTAATAATTGATGCTCTTAAAGTGATGATTGAACTTGTTCTAGCAATGTAGCCACAAGTATTTTCTTACATTAAATGAGAAAATGATGTAAGAATAAATAGCTGAAAAATGACTTTCTGTCTGTCCATGGCTTCTCTCCATTTTCAAGAGAAGGCAACATTTTCTGGGACCAAACTGTTAGTCTACAGCATACAGATCTATCAAAGCTTCCCATTGTTTTTCAAGTCCACCTTTTTATTCAAATATTGCTTGAAAATTAATGTTAAAAGCATGCTTATATCATCATATCAAAAATAGTTTTATTCCAAGCTCTTTTCCAGAGTTTCCTAATTCTCCTGTTGTATATAACTTCCTGTGTCTTGGGATTTTCAGCGTTCATTGCCATGTGTTGTGTTTTCTCACTACACCTTATTCACCTACTCTATTCAGAGAACACAAACCATCCTGTACAGTGAATGAGGCAGGTTTCCTGGGGGAATTTGCCTCAGTACTATTTGATCACAATAGATTAAGGGTGCATGTGACCCTTGCTGTTACTAACTTCTGATTTCTTGGCTTTACTAGCTAATACTAATTCATTTAGCTTTTTGTGTGATAAAATCCTTGCCTAGTTACCTCTGAGAAATGCATATTATTTTAGAATCTCTTTTTTTTTTTTTTTTTTTTTTTTCTGATAGCTGGGCTATGTTGTACGTTGTATAAAGACATGATGTAGCTATTATTGGTAATATCTGGTAAAATATACAGTGTCAATCTAGACATGAGTCAAGTGCACAGTGCTTGGCTGATTTATTTTATTTTTCCCTTCCCTCCCATTTTTCCCCTGAGAATTATTTCAAGAAATTACTGGGTGTGTGGGTTTATCACACAAGCCTGCTGACTAAGGTTAGGAAGGCTTGAAAAGCTGAGTTGAGCCTCTCCCTTGGGTATGTATAAACCTTTTGCTTCCCTTATTTTTGATTCTGCTGGTCACAAGAATAATATCTTCAAAAGAGAAAGTTCACAGATGATGAACATTGGGATGTTGTGTCTGAAGAGGTAACCATAACGTAGGATCTGATATTTCACAATGGACTAGAAAAGACTGAAGGGGGAAGCACAGATTTCTTGGAGCGGCATGTGTCAAATTGTATTTATATATATAAAAAAGAAGTCATTTTAAAAAGGTCATTATTTGTATAAAAATGTCAAAATTGTGGATTTTTCTTCTTAAATATATGTCCACTTTCTGCATTTTCATGTCTTATGTCAGATGTAATCGTGATACTGTGTCTGCTAGTGCTCTCTTTTTTGTTAAATGGAATCCACGTCTGTTGTACCACATGAGATTTTTGTTAACCTCTGTTACCAAGTGTTTAAGATCGATAAAATACTCCTATTCCCAATGTGGTTTTATTCCTGCTTTAAAAGTGAGCCATGTACTTTAAGGAAAAACTAGCATTGAATGGTGAATTTAGTTTAGTTGAAGTTTGTTCAAAAGGGAATTTGGCCATTTACTTGTCATGTATGCCACTTTCCACTTGCAGTTTACTAATAAAGTTGTTTCTTAGTCTGACAATAGGTAAATTATGTGAAAATAAGCAGATACCAAGGTGAGAAAAGTTTATAAATTAATGTATTTGCAAAACTAAAGCTGAAAACTATGTAAAAATAGATTTATACATGGAAATGGTGATGTAATGACATAGTTCTTTTTAACACATCAGTTATTGTGAAATCTCAGAAGGGGGTGTAGCTGCAAAGTCATGTTAATGACACTTAATGAGAATTTGGAACTTTTCAGTTAAACATCAGTTTGATATACTTTTAATTCTCAGCCAAATTTATGATTCTATGAATGAGTAAAGTTTGATTTGTTATAGTGGTATGCTTGATAGAGATACTTGCCTCATTTTACTGGTAGTATGTCTTTCATTACTCTTTTTTTTTTTTTTTTAAAGCTTTATAAACTCATCAGACTTGTACGTATGCTAAGTAGATTAATTTCCACTTGGGTGCGAAGAATGCGAAGAGCATAATCCGTACTAAGTGGGACCAGGGGTCCCAACCAGTTTCTTGCCTTGGTAGTGTAGTGTGACTAGGAGAAGCATACTTAATTCAAACCTGTGATATATATATATTTATATATATATATAAATATATATATATTTCTCAGAGGGACTTTCAGACCTAGATGTCATTTTGTGAAGTGCTCTCATCAGTAATCTTTTCTCTTCCTTGAAAATATTCTTCCCTGAGGAAGCCAAGGTAGTATTTTGGAAAGCGATAGTAAAAGTCATTCCCTGTTGTCACTTTCCAATCCAACTGTTTGGAAAGAAATATCAAGAATGCTTACAAGTAGATTTTTAGTTAGTCATTCAATCTCATGAATGAAGAAATTGAGATCTTTCAAAGTGATGATCCATTCTTAAAAGCCAGCATCTCTTCAAGTTGCTAATTCTTATTCTAATGCTTCTTCTCTATTTTCCATGCTATATATATTGTTCCAGTGTATTTAAAATGTGTGCATTTCTTTTGTCCCATGTGTACCAGTTGTCCACTATATTAATTCTTATGGGAAAAATTGCTTCACCGTCTTTTGAATACAAGCATTGCCTCTGACGCTGAACCCTTGACTGTTACCCAGTTTTTCTGTCCTTGCCAGTCCTTTCAAACTTACTTGCTTTAGAGTCATCTGGGAAATATATGACTGTTCAGAAAGAGGATTACAAATGCTTCTCTTTGATTCTTGTCTCTTGATTATCTCTTCAGGGCCCTGTTGTCTTTCACCATGGTTTTTTGAGGTTCCTTACAAGATTTAGTGGAGGATTTGGTGAAAGACTTCTCAAAATAAACATATACATCAACCACATTGCTGTTATCTCCAAGTCAGCTTCTTCAAAACCTTCTAGAGAGATCATAGCAATATCTTGTCTATGCTTTCTTACACTTCCTCTTGATTCTTCTATTACAGAATGCAAGCTTTCAGGCCTGTAGTTCCCTGCAGCGTTCCTGAATGCATGTGGTTTTTTTTTGGTTTTATTTTTATTTATTTAACAGATGTCACATTTTTTATTCAGGTTATCAGATACCAAGCCAATTTTGTCTACATACAATGATTAATAGTTTAGCCTTTTCATCCTTAAGTCATTTCAGAACTCTTGGGTGAAAATAGGTTTTGCTGATGTGTTACAGTTCATTTTGTCATATTTTTTTTTAATGAGCCTCTAAGAGAAGGACTCCTGCTGGAGAGGCCTCAGTGAAAACCAGTACCAAGAAGTAATTTAGCTTTGCCGCAGATGGGTGTATCTTCTCTAAGTGTTCCTTTTTCTCAATTATCAGTTGGCCCTACATAATCTCTGGCAGGCTTCCTACTCCTGATGTATTTGAAGAAAGATTTATTATGAGTTCTGCTTCCATGTGTTAGCTGTGTTTCAAACTCTCTGTCCTACTGTGGTTTTGTTGCTGTTTTTTACAGTTAAATCTGTTAGATTTTTGTATTATTATTTTTTCCCGATCAGTTGGGCACGAGCTCAGTGTTATATAACATTTTACCTTATTTACTATATTATTTAGAGACGGAGCTTTCTTTTGCCAGGCAGCATATATGGACCCTGTGCTTTTCAGTATAGTATGCCTAAATAATTTGTACTTACATGCAGGTAGATACTTCTAAGCCTTTGTCAAAGCTGTAGGAGTTTTTAATACAATATGTTATGGTTGCTGTTACAAATCAACTGCTGACATGTAAATTTTCAAATCAGAACCTCCTTGCAACTCATGTCCAAGAGTCCCATTGCCTTCTCTTGTGGCTTCCCTAACAATTGTTCCATGAAACAGTCACAGATATAGTCTAAAAACATAGCTACTGTGTTAGGTACATTTAACATATTTGTCTAAACAGAAATAACTGAAGTCTGATTACTATTATATTTTGTTCTTAGACCACGACTATTTATGTACAGGTATTTATGCCAATGTTTTGCCTTGATACTGTGCTTAGATGGCTTTCTGTAAGTCAAGCAGAAGATAGAAATGGCTTTCAATTTTCTCTTCTCCATTGCCTTGAGGATACAGAACTTCTGCATCTTCATCTATAATAGTATTGACACTTTGTGCCATCTTCTGCACCAGCTGGATTTCTTGCATTCTTTGATGTAAAATCTTGTTTGTGACCTTTTGGATTTTAAAATGCCACCAACCCGATTCTTTTAAGGTTCACGTGAAACCTGCCTCTTATACACGATTATTTCATTCCAGAACTGTTCTCAGATTATGTTCCTGGCATTATTATCTAAAACTCTTAATGTATCTTAATTTTACCAGTCCTGCATTGTATAAACTATGCAAGATCTCTCAAATCACACTGCTGTACATCTGTGTTTTCATATTCTGGTGCAGGAATTAGATGGCGTGACACTGAGGAGTTCGCTAAACTTTGCTAACGTTGCTGGGCCAGCAATGCTAGCAAAGCAGGACTAATGCAATTTAATACCAGCCTTTTGTAGTATTTAGATGTAGGTAGGGATTTAGTTATACCAACGTAAGTGACCTAACATAACTGGTCATACTCACATATTTAATTTACACCAACTATGGAGTAGAACATAACTAAGAGCCTCAAATATTGAAGAACTTCCACAAGAACACTTTCTTCTACTTGCTTTTGGCTTGATACATTCATTATAAATTAAAATCTCAGGTGTTAATGCTTATGATATGGTTTGTTGTCACTGAGAATGAAAGGAATTTTGAAATGTCACTGGTAGTGGAATTAGAGTACATCAATACACATTAAGTAGGTCTTTGAAACAGATTTTCTGGCGTAATTCATAGTTGACAATTATGAAGCTTTTTTCTCCAAAAAAGGCAGTGGAATCTGCATGTCCTTTATGGGTTATCAAATTATTTTTGCTGATAATATAAAACAAATAATCTGAGATTTTGAGAAACTGAGGTCTTAAGTTTTGGTCGTTAAGTGTTGCTTGTTTTAGTAGCGTGTTGCTCGATAAAGTATAATGAGGTTGTGATAGTCTTACTATTTCTGGAATAGTTCAACACAGAAACAGAAGGCTTTATTCTGGTTTCAGAACTTTGAGAATTCTTCAGAGACCTTCAACTCCCAATCTGAATTTGCTGAGGTGTTTGCTGTTCATATCTTTTGCTTTCTTAGAACAGCTGCTAGTTTTTCTGTGCAGTTCCAAGTTTGACTACAAAAGCAGGTGTTGATATTAGAATAGTGAGTTACTTGGCCTTATTAAATTATGGATTGTTGAGTCTCTCCATAAACTTCCTAAGATAACTACTTCTTTTACAGCCCCTAATGACTTACTGTTTCATAGTGATTTTTTTAGGTGTGGATTTAAGAGCTACCAAATACCAGTTTTCAAATTGAGAAGACCTTCTAAAGCTTGAAATCATCTCAATCAATGACAAAACCAGTATTTTCAAGTGGTTTTATTAGTAGTGATTCTCAGAACAACAACTGATACAGTGGGTATGTGAAAATAAATTGCTTGTTTTCTGTCAAACATTCCATTATCCTCTTCTGGCCTTCTTTGCTCTCAGAGTTCCTCAAGGTGGTTACAGCTTATTTATTTATTTTATAATTCTCCTTTCATTTTTATTTCTGTGAGGAGTCTACATAACAATCACATGTTCTATAACTTCATGTTGAGTATTTCTAGTGGTTGCTTAGCCTAGTGATTCCGTACTGGATTTTAGGAGTGAAAAAAAAAAAAAAGTTTAGCTCATATGTGACTTCTTGTCTGGACACCAGCATTGCACTATGTTGTGATGAATGTTTATTTTATTTTATTTTATTTAAATTGCCTTTAACAAAAGCACTTTACAGGGAGGGGTCCTATCCAGTTACTGTTTGAATGCCAGATGGTCTTCTGTCTTCCTTCTCTTCACACTAAAGAGCAGAATATACCTACAGGTTGATCTAGAAGCTGATGAGGACTCCAATGCTTCCATTCTATTATGTGGTGTGCTTGTTCAAGGCATTTGATCCACAAGTGTGACGGTAGCCTGGATCAGAGAAGGCCCAGTGGGGAGTCTTGCCAGTGTGTATAAATACTTGATGGGAGGGAATGAAAAAAATGTAGCCAGACTCTTCTCATTAGAACCCATTCACACAACAGGAGTCAGTGGGTACACATTGAAACACGTGAAGTTCCATTTGAACACTAGAACAAACGCTAGTACTGTGAGGGTGATCAAACACTGTAATTGGTTTCCCAGGGAGGTTGTGGAGTCTCCATCTTTGGAGGTATTCAAAAGCTGTCTGAACACAGTCCTGGGCAAACTGCTTTAGCTTATCCTGTTTGAACTTAAGAGTTGGAGAAGATGATCACAAGAGGTCCCCTCCAACCTCAACAATACCATGACACAAGTTTCTAGAAAGAAAACTTTGTGTTCTGAAAATTGGAAGCCTCAAATAGTCCATTTAGTTTTTGCCTTGCATGAAACTGTATAGATAGCTTGCAAGATGTAATTGCAGTATGGTGTTGTGATAAGCATCTTTCAATTGTGAAGTGATTGTTTAGCAATGTCCAGATATTTTAATGAAACTCTCAGGAAAGACAAAAGAGCCCGTATTTTGGGACGGTACATTTTTTAGAATATATATGGAATATAAAACAGTGATCACCAGCAACCTTAAAGTTCAAAATGTATATTGAATTTTGTGATAAAGCAAGAACCTTAAAAGCTAAATGCATTGCCAATGTTCAAACTCCAATGAGTCATAGCTGAAACTTGCTTAGGGCTTGCAAATCAATGCCTGAGGCAGGCTGCTGCTGATATATTTTTATCATTTGGTTTTTAATGTCTTTATGAATATTCTTGCATTATGTATATAACCAATGTTTTATGAGAGTCAGGTATGAAGGTGGGTGGGGAAGGAAGAAAATAGTTATTTTTACAAAAGCCTTAGTCATTTCAAAGCAAGAACTGTGCGTATCTTGATAGCTGTTTGTTGGATGAAGGCAGAGGGAATGAAACATTATGTTCTAAAACAGGGAAATCTTTATTGCAGTTTGTTTGGATCATTTTGACCTTTGGCAATGTGCAAGGTTGATGCTTCAAGATGTTTAGTATGATTATTTTAAGCATTATTTTACAGGAATCTAGCTCCTATGCTAAATTTCTTCATCAAAGCGTTAAAAAAGGGATGCAACAAAAATGTCGTAACTGGCCAACGCTTTTGCCATAATGTCAATAAGACTGCAAGCATGAAGTAAGTGATGTAAATAGAGCAAGCAGGGGGAATGCTGGTGATCTTACTTTTTTTTTTTTTAGATAAGGAAGGAAAGAGAAGACAAATGAAAAAGAGAGATGAACTTTGTGCTCACTGAACTAGATGGATAAGAAAATTCCTTTTGTGTTTATAATCTATGAACTGCTCATCATTGATGATTAACTGGTTGTATTTTTTGGAGGGGGCCAGAGTGTCGTTGTTTGTTTTATATTTTTAATAGCAAATGTAACAGAAGTTCCTCCCTCAAAAGCTACAAGCTGCTCAACGAATATATCCTTAGCTGTGAAAGGTCTTGCTTCCTTTTTGCTGGGCCCTCGACAGAACTGGAGGAGACTGCAGGCTGAGGCTTTTAACCATGTAAACTCGTCACAGGAGCATCTGTCAATTACTGTGTGTGTGTAGTATAATGAGACTCAAAGTAATTAAAAACCTTAAGTCCTATGTGTGTTTACAATTATGATTTTTAAAGGTAACAATTACAGTTGTGCCTTCTGTGATTTCAGATGTACTCTGAATTCTGAACAGAGGCAACCAAGTTTGTGCACAAAATCAGGATCAGGTGGTGGCAAAGAACGTTGGCACTAAATGCTGCTAAATGATAGTGTACTTCCCTCATCGTTTTCCATAAATAACCCATCTAATAATTGTGAGATTTGCTGAGGAACACGAGAACATTTATTTTCATCTTTTCTTGACTTTGTAGGGTTTTTAAATGAGATTTTTGATGTAGGTTGTTAGAATCAGGAGCTGCAAGAAACACTGTTCTTCTTATGTTCTCCATACTCAGTACTTGTTTTCTACTCTTGGTTTTCAACCTCAGGATACTCTGGGATTCTTTAAGTTTTCTCTGAATTCAGAAGTAAATTTGACAGGAAATTTGTAACTAATGGGACCAAAAATAAACATCTGAAGTGTTAATAACAAGTCATCTGTCTCCATTAAGTGCATTTGTTGGGGAACATCTTCCACCATTATTTGTTTTTAAGGCCCACCATGGTTGTGCTGATATGAATGATAGATGCTATAATTCAGCCAGGTATTGTATTTATCTTGTGTAATTACTAGAAGGTTAAAATACAAACACTTCCTCTGCCTCTCTTGCATTTATAATCTTTACTGTGGAAGATTGTGCTACCAAGGTGTCATGGCACTTTTCTTCCTGCAATTTTATGTGTACTGATTTTAATCCAGCTATACAGTACCCTGCAGAAGAAAACCCTGGGATACATGTCTGGAGTTTTCACTGTAACTTCACCATAACTTCACCATATTGGTTAAAGTTGTAAAAGATCAGTGTTCTCTGTCTCCATCTCTGTCTGTTCTCTTTCACACACACACACCCCTCCCTTAGCTTGATGATGCATTGAGTAACAGTTGGCAGCTTTGTTAGTTGTTTTGAAAGCTAGAAAAACCCTTTTTTTACCTTAGAGACTGAATGCTGTTTGGGAAATAAGTGATGTTGTGTGCTATGTCATGTTACTGGCTGCTTCCTTACATGCTCTTTTGGAAAATCCCTGTAGTCTTCATTCATTTCTTCCCACCATTCCCTTCCCCCCAGTTTCATGTTGCAGAAGATACCTCCAGTTTTTCTATTGTCATGCTGCTTGAAGACCTTGCGTCTTTTCACATCCAAAGGCTGTTCCCAAAGGGCCATCTAGAAATTGTTCACCCTGACTCATGTGAAACTGAACTAGAGCTCTTCTGATCAAAAGAGTTTATAACTTTTTCTGAGAAAACAGTGTCTGACACTGTAATTTCCATTTGAAAACAGCTAACATCTGTGGAAAGTACATAACCAATGCCTGAGGAATTTCAGCAAATTTAAGTCCATGTCATGTTTGACTTTTCTCAGCTCTTCTATAGAGGAAAGAGGAGGGGGGGGGGAAACCCACACAAACATCGGACCAAAACCTAGCTAGTTTCTGCACACAGCGACCGTGTCAGAGAGGTTGCCTTCCCCCCATTCTACTGTTTTTCCTCTTTTTTTCGGAACACTCCACATTGCAGCACATGTTCCCTTGTCACTGATTCACTGTGGTTGAGCCAACATCTTGAATGAAGTGACTGAGTGAAGAATTGACCCAGTAGGTTAACTCCATGTTTGTACTGATCCCGATCATTTAGCAATACCTCTGGCATTTTAGGTTCTTTTCTCAATGTCATTGACTCTTTCTTTTGATAACCTGAAGGCAAACCTTTAGGGCAGGTGGCAGATGACCAAACAGTTTACTGTGAGAAGAAAGGCTTGTTATGAGAGCTATGTTGTGTACATGTGTAGGAGATCACAACATTCATTCAACATTCATTTCCATCATCTAAGTGATCCCAGTAGTCAAGACTGGGTGCGACACTGTGACAGCAGCAAAACTGGTGTGCCTAACATTAGTCTGTAACATGTGCATGCCATTCTTGGAGTTCTCTTTGGGGGCTTCTGAAAGCTTTTAATGCTCTTCTATGTTCCACATTTTCCAAACTAAATCTTCTGGTATTACCAGAATTACTATATAGGTGAATATAAGCTGTTTAGCTGTTCTTATGATGCATCTAAAAGCCGGACACCTCCTACTAGGAATTTGAAGCTATGAGTAGTTTCCTGAATGGGCTAGGGAACTCTAGATCCACAGGGACGCATGAGCACTCCTTTACTTATAAGTGATTTCAATATGTATGAGTAATGGGATCCATTCTCTTCAAACAAACCATGTGAATACTAATTATTTTGCACGTCTGTTTTCTCTTTTTCCTCAAAATAAGCTAAGAAAAAAGTATTGTAATTGTTTTCTTCCTTTACAGCCTTACCCAGTGATATTTGTTTCTTCATAAGTTTTGACAGCTCAGCTTATGTCAGACTCAAAGTAGGAAATACCCTGTTAATAATAAAAAGAATAAAATTCATATGTTTTTTATGTTAAGCAATGCACTTTTATTCATATTAAATTTCCCATTTGGAGTGGAATGTAATTGGGCATCTATGAAGTCTTCCAAATTTCTCATTTTCTTATTAGGGAATAACAGCATATGCAGTTAGCCTGTGGCTTTTTGCATCTTGGCAAGGAAGATCTGGTTTTCAAGCTATAGGGGTCCTATCCAGAAGACTTGATTTTCTGTTTTTATGCTTTTTAATTTGAGAGCAGCTCAGGGTCTTCTGCAAACATGTCTGTGTTGACAGGTGGCAACACAACAATCCATACATGTGCTCAGAGTTCTTGACCTGGTTTGCAGTGGCACAGAGAATGGTTTGGAAGAAGTCTCTTTCTCTCTTGAAAAATATCCCTTTGCTTTCTGGCTGATGCCAACTGGCAGAATACTGTAATTGAACCAGTAATGTGTTTGTCTCGTGGCTAAACAGGGGAAATGATAGTTGAGGGTCATCTGGCAGTTTGTGCTCAGTTCAGGAATGCTCCTGATCTATGTCCTGTCAGCCTCTCTCACCTGAAAATAGAAAAACACTGGTTTTGAGGGAAGAGGTTTTGAAACGAGCCTTGGGTTTGGGCTCATGTTTCTATATGTTTACTTCTGTTTAGCATAAAAGAAATACAGCTGCTGATTCTCTTTGATAAATAGTAGTTATCAATTCTTTAAAAAAGAAGCTGGATGCAAGAAGAGATTTTCAAAATGTGCTGTTACACCTGGTTGTAATCCAGGTGATGTCCATGTCTCTGTAGCAGTTCACAGTTTACAGACTGTGAGCTCTTGAAAACTTTCACTTCAGATACCATATCAATGTTCCTTGATAGTTTTTCAAGATGTTGAGACACAAGCAGGTTCAAGACATCCTATATACTGTCTTCCAGATTTATATGAAAAAGGTATTACACACTTTTAAACAAGCAAACAGTCTGGAATGCATTCTGTGCACTCTGTATTCTGAGATAGCTCCCAAACTCTTGGTTTCCCAAACACTAAGGCTTCTCTTAAGGGAAATAGAGGTAAATTCAGTGCATTATTATGCAAAGTGGGCCAAAAAAAGTGTAATGTTTTATCTTGGTGACTTCACTGATTCTATGAATTGAATTTGGTGCCATTCTTCCTAATGTAGCTTTTCATATTACATCTGAAAATGGCAGCATTTTTGATGAAGCCACTGAATACCAAAGGGTTAGGTAGCGTTAGACAATGAATCAGGTTTATTCTTTGGTATGTGGTATTACAACTGTATTGCGTTATGCAGTCTAATATGGTCCCTTTTCATGTGGAGGAAAGGAGACTTCCAAATCTCCTTATCTGTTAATAGTACTTGACATTCAGAATTTATGGAGAAGTTCTCCAGAGCAGTATTTATTTTTACGCTAGGTAGGGCTCATGTTTATTTCTTTTTTTTTTTTTCTTTTTTTTCTTATGCATATGCATTCATACATAATTAGATTGTCCTCAGTGACACTTTGTAGATGTCATAGTGATGTCATGGATAACAAACTGGACTGTTTCAGATGCAAGTGAACTGGCAGAAGAGCTCCCCATGTGCACGTAACCCCCCGTAGCCACTAGAGCCTGTTTAGTCCAGGGGACTAGGTTAGGAGTGGTAATTTCCTTTCTCTTTACATTTTGTGAAGATGTTGGGCTTCCTGCACTGTTGGCCAAGCTATTTCTTTGGGGCTGCATTGTTTTCTAAAGCTAAGGATAGTACGTGGTGTTAAAGAAATCTTCTGAAAAAGCTTTGAGAGGTACCTGCTGGAAATGTGCTGTTGCTGTTCATTTTTGAAGTGAAACCCAAGCCCTTCCCTCTGCAGGCAATGTACTTTGTCATTATGCAGACCATCATGTTTTAGAGTTGATGAGATGTACGGCTGTAAAATACTTGCTCTAAGATTGGCATATAAATGACTTTGTTTTAAAGACAGAACACCATCACTTACAGTTTTTTATTTAATCCCAGGTTCAAATTTCTTCTAATAAATTGTATGTGCTCTGCTGCTTTACGTTTCCTGTTTTTCCTTTTTTGTCCCTAGGTAAAGAGGATAGTTATGACTACTAAGGTATGAATGTATACATTATAAGTGGTTGTTAGAACTACATTATTCTGAAGTATACAGCAGAAGTACTGTTGGTCATTAACTGCCACTTCAGCTTAAAATGAAGCGTACAGTTTAGAGTTTTCTACATATTTAGATTCTGTGCATAGTAGTGACTAGCAACCACATTTGAAAGTTATTCACAATATTCTGAAATAGATAAGCCCAGTGATGTTCATTGCAACCTAATATAGCCAAATTCAGCCAAAAAGTTTCTGGAAGATGTTTTTAGGCCAAAGTGACTCATAAGAAGAGGGGAACAAACATGAATTATTTCCCTCCTGTCTTTGCATACATTCATCATCTCTCTCTGCATCCTAGCCAAAGAAATAATTTCCTTATGCCAAGAAAATAAGTGTCCTTCAATAAAACTAAACCTCTTGTTGTCTTTCTCCATCTCACTGTGAGACTTCTTCGCTGTTCTTTGTAACTGTTAGCAATGTTTTGCTGTTATTACTTGCTCTAGTTATTTCCAGGGTTTTCCCTGGCTTTCTGTCAGTGTTGGAATGATTGATGGAGGGAAAGGAAGGGAGAGGGCTGTGTGCTGTGTAAGGCTGCACCTGCTCTCCCTGCTGCGGGCCAGGCTTCGTTCTGAGTTGCATTTCTTTCAGCTCCCCAACAGTAGTGAGGCAAAATGTATGTCCACTTTGAGCTGTAGTACTCTGATGTTTTCTTGTGTGCTGTCATGATGTGAAATGACAGCCATGGGGAGACTCGGGTTTTCTGTTTTAAGTCAACAAACACAGGCAACAGTCTTGTATGCTTCCTTCTATTGCCTTGTTTCAGATACGACGGATGATGTCTATTAAAGGAAGAGAAGTTCAGCCTCCGTCTCCATTCTGTCCTTACAGCCTGTGGTGGAAGACATTATGAAACAATGAAGGACAGTAAAAAAAGGAACCCAACCCTCTAACAGTGCAGTCTGTGGTTGGCAGGAGGAGCAATCGGGTTAGTAGCACCATGCTCAAGCTAGTTAGCCTTTCTGAGAGGCATGGATTATTTTGTGTAGGGCAGC
Organism: Heteronetta atricapilla; assembly: GCA_011075105.1. Taxonomy (NCBI): domain Eukaryota; kingdom Metazoa; phylum Chordata; class Aves; order Anseriformes; family Anatidae; genus Heteronetta; species Heteronetta atricapilla. The sequence continues at coordinate 89,605,227 of CM021731.1, read as the reverse complement.
ACCATACAAACAAGCTGTCCCCTTCTCGAAACCCTTGGTGCTTCCTAGCGCTTCCTTGGGCGCTAAATCTGAAGCTCTGCAGCAGGCTCTGTGAAAGTTTGCTGGCTAAAAACTTAGTGTAAAAAGCTGGCAGATAGGTATTAGTCCTCCCAGAATTTTGAACCACAGCCTTGTTGACCTGGAAATAAAATGCTGTGTTCCAGTACCAGCTACATCACTCACCTGCTGCTTGCCTGTTTCCACAGATTTTCGTGGAACTCCACGTTGACCAGGGGCTGCTGCGGGCTCAACAAACGCAGGATGGCCCTCCGCGGGCTAAAAGTCGTCTCGAGGATGCCCTCTAGCGTCCAAAGGTGGCATTGCTGACGGAGAAGGAAAGCGCTTAGGGTGAGGGTGGGAACTGGAATTCTGTGAGGAGCAGCTAAAGAGCAATCCACTTAGAGGCCTAAAGCACACAAAATGTGTGGACGGGTGGAGCAAGAAGGAAGCATGTTGTATTTCTTTGAGGTGGTTTAGAGGAGGAAGTTGGAAGTTCTTGACTAGGATGTGACTGAGCGGTGAGGAATGGATACTATTCTTTATGGCAGCGTAGTTTGTTGTGTAGCAATAATTTGCAATAAACTAAATCTGCATCAGAGAGATATGATATGACACATGGTATTCATACTCCCATATGAACCCCCTATAGTATGACTGGGAAAACATCAGAGCAATCAGTCATTAGTGTTTCATTACTATTTTCAGAGTTGGGTGCTCCTGCTGATCTGTGCTAAAAACAGATATCTCTTCATCACAACAAAATTGCCATTGGCATCAACATTCATGTTCTAAATGTAAAAACAGGCTTTTTTTTTTTTTTAATCCTATCCTACCCTGTAGTAATAGACTCCAGACTTCACATCTGAATTCACTAATCCAGACTGTGATCTTATGTTATCTTCACGGATCAGAACATACTCAGTGGAGAGAGACTGAAGGAGACCAAGAGAGGCTGAACTTTGCAATGGAAGATTATAATGAAATACTGAAAGACAGGCTCCCTGTAGCATCGATGATGAAGCACGTCTTCCAAAGCAACCTATCTAAGATAGAGCTGGTGCTTAAAATTTTTGCTCACATTTTAAGCATGTTGAGAGTCATCTGTTATTCACAGGAATTTAGGCTATCCTTAATTAAGTCTAATCCCAGAAAAATTATGTGTATATATTTTTTGATTGATGCAATTACTGCGTTGGAGAAGCTCATTACTGTCACATTCCTTTCTGTGTTTTGCTCTTTGCTGTTGCCTGTATTTCAGCATAAATAGAGGCTTTTTTTTTTTTTTTTTTTTTTTTTTTTAAAAAAATTACAAGTTTTTTTTTTTTTTTTTTTTTTTTTTTTCACACAATGACAAGTATTTAGAGTATGTAAGGGTCTGATGGCAGGAAAGACATAGACAGGTCATGTTTGGAAGGGATGTGGCAGAGTAGTGGAGAGGCTGCATTTGTGTTAACTGTCTCAAGTGGCACAGCTGTATTGGTGGTAGAAGAAATGGAGGGTGATTTCTTCAGACAGCAGTGTCTTCAGTACTCAACTACTCAGTGCTCCGAAGTGCAGGCTAGGTCCATGTAGCTTTTGCTATAAGCACTGTATAAGGTTAGGCAGATTATTTCAGCTGAGATGTAGCAATGAAGGGGGAAGCCTTTGGAGATAAAACCCTTCATATAAATATTTAGATGTATTGAGTACTTGTTCATAGACACTGGTTTCTTGGTAGTGTTTTAAAATATATATTAAATTATGGTACACACGCTGTATTTTGCAGAGTATACATCTGTTTATTTTAAGTGGCTCATACGGAGTGTGATCATCTAGTTGGGTGAGTGCGTGGTTGGATGTTTGGCCTCAGAGGGTAGTAGGTAATGGATTTTACCCTACCTGGATGCTGGTAACAAGTGGAGTACCACAGAGACTTATCTGTCCTTTTAACTTTTTTGTCAGTGACCTGGAGAGGTGAGAGAATGGACTTTTGGCAAAGTTTAAGGGACACAAAACTGGGGCGACCAGTTAATGGTCTCAAGGGAAAAGCCAGGGGAATCTAGGCAGGCTGGGTGACCAAGATGGTCGGGGCTGGAGCAATTGTCTTGGGAAGACAGACCTGGGGAGTGGGACTTCTTCAGTTTGGAGAAGAAGCAACTCCAGAGGACCTAGCAGGAGCCTTGCCAGTGCTTCCAAGGGGGTTGCCAAAAAGGACGAGTTAGGCTCTTCCAGAGGAGCATGGTGGCAGCAGGAGGTGAAATGAAGGAGGCTCGGACTGGATGACTCCCCTCCAACCTGAGTTATCCTGTAGCCTGGTAGAGTTTACATCAGTACATTACTGAATGCTATGCCTTGCCTTTGTAAGGATGAAGTTATGTCATACTGTACAGCAAACTCTGCATAAAGGAGAAAAAGTATGGTACTGAAGAGGATACAGTGTGGCTGGACATATGCAGTATTACTGAATGGCAAGGCCTACCAGGTGTTATTTTAAAAAGTGGCAACACAGTCCATAACATGAAAGACAACGCAGAAAATTGCAGGTGAATACAGAATTTTGGAATGTCAACAAATAATTGTAACAGGCAAAACACAGCACAAGTAAAAAAAAAAAAAAAAAGCAGAAATACTGAGATCAGAGTGAAGTTGCAAAGCTGGAATTACAGTGTTTCTCCATCTTAATACAGTTAGTAATGATAACCTAGTAGAAACTGCAGCAAATGTACTGTGTTATTCAAATAATGAAAAGTGCAATAAGATAAGTTAATTAATAGAGAAGCTAAATAAGTGCTTTTGTTACCTCACGCCATGTCATGCAGAACTGTGGTGAAATGCACAGCACGCTAGTAAAGATGAGTCACTGTCTGAGATTACAAGTGTCAAATGAGTGAGTGCTGGAACATTTGATAAACTGTATAACAAAGTGTCACAAGAGCCAGCTGTTCTGTCCATCCCTTTTGACTGACTTGCTTCCTTTCAACTTTGTTTCTGATTTCAGTGTTTTTGAGATCTGAAGCTTGGTTTGGGATCAGGATACTAACATGCACCGACATTGTTATTTGTATGCTGTTAAATGGGATACATCTGACTTTTGACCACTAGATTAACAAGTTACCCTGTATTTTATGGCAGGAGAGTTCAAATACTTGCTCTTCAAAGTAAGAGTTGGGAGGGTGGGAAAGAAGTAATTGCAGCCTCTCAGAAGACGAAAGATTTTGTTATTTTCTTCATTTTATTTTTTAAACAACACATCTGAAAGAATGTTTTCTGGCGTCTTTCTTTTCCTGAAGGCCTTCAGAGCAGATCCCGTGACATTTACAGGAAAAGGAGTCCAATAATTGAGTCACATGTAAGAGAATGATAATTTTAATTAACGTCTATATAGGATACTGTATGACAGCATTACTGTGGAAGAAGGAAGATGAAGTGTACTGCAAGCCCATACTCCTAGAGAACTCAGGATGGTATTGTTGTGCTTTATAGAGGGAAGAGAGGATTTTGGTTTTTAAGGTTATGTTTTACACACTCTCCCTGTTTTAGATTAGAAAAGTAGAGAGTTGAGTCACCTTGGCTTTGGCTTGTCAAAATAATCAGGACCGATAGGTGAAACAGAACTGAGCCCAAATCTCAACAAAAGAATATTTGTATTTGGAAACAAAATGTAAAATCCCAGCCCCCCACCCCCCTCCTCTTTCTTTTCCTTCCCCTACTCTTTTTTTTTACTGTACTTGCTGGTCTGGGAGCTATTAAAATAGAACTAGAAAAGCTCTGTTCTGCTCCCAGACTAGCTGTGATACCATCCTGTTGGAATCTGTGTTTTTGAGATCTACCCCAGAGAGACTCAGTGAAAGTTGAGGTAAGCAAGTGAACTTTTCAGTACTTGACTTGTTCCTTAAGCATTAATTTGGCACTGAAGAGGGGGAGTCATTAGGGGACCAAAGCTGTTGCTTTTCCATTACTTTTCCTGAACAAATTTGATCTGTTTGAGACTTCTCATAACTGCCCTTACTTCGTTTTTCTTGCCTTTTATTCTAAGGTATAATAACACAAAGCTGTCACTAACTGAACCTTCTGTTTAATCCTCTCCTTTTGACGTGACTGTAGGAGCCAAACAATGGGTAATACAATTCCAGGTTTGCGCGGATGAGACAAACCTGAGGAACTTCTGGGTTAGATAATTTCTGATGTGAAGCGTGACGTACAATTTTTATTTCTGTGAACTGAAACCAGATGCTGCCTCTGTTTAAATGGCAGTTGTGGAGCAGCCCTCCAACAAGAGGAGAAATTGGATACCTGGACAGAATTATGAGAGCATCCAGTAGTGCAGGATAGTGCTTAAAGTCCCAGGAACTCCTTCTCTTCCTATGGTTGTTCTTTGACTATGGTAATCAGCATCCAGTGAACTGCAGAAAGATTTAAGAAAGAGGAAAGCAGAAGTAGGTGCATTTTTTTTCCAGTTGTTTTGTTCAACAGAGGTTTCCTAGGAAAGGTCAGTCCTGTAAGAAAGAAGTGGACAAAATCACTGATTCCATGGATGATGCAGATGCAGGGAGCACAATGGAAAAGTGTAAGAGAAATTGCATTACTCATTTCAGACTCTCAGAATACATTTGACAGTAAATTTACCATTGCATCAGCTTATTAACCTATAATTGCCTCCAATGAAATGTATGCTTGATAAGGTGGGAGGAAATGCAGTGTAATGTGGTTCTTTGAAGTTTGGGCTGGCCAGGGATGTTATCTACAGGAATGGTCAGAGGGAAAGGGACCTGGAGTCTGCCAGGCTTTCAAGGGGAAGTTTAAATGCCTGTATGGCACACAAAACAAAGAAGAACTGTTTGGATAACGCAGAGAAGGAAGAGGAAAGGTGGAACTGGCAACAGAGAAGCAAGAGGTTATGAAAGCAGGAATAGGACTATATTTATCTCTGTGAGAGGGGTTGCAATCTATTTTGTTAGGTAGCCAAATAACTTGTATATTTCACTGAGATTTTCCTGAACAGGAAATGACCTTTGTATGCTTTGTTGAAAGGTGTTCTGTGAACTGGAAAAGGAAAATGAGTTGACCATAAGGCGGTCCAATAGAATTCACATTACAGTGATACAAAGACAGCAGTGTGTGACCAATTAATTTTCCCATTACTTCTCTTAAGAGACTACTTCATCAAATGATTCATTTCTTATTTTTTATAATGAGAGGGAAAAATAGCATGTGTTTCATTAAGTATTTTTCAAAATAATATTTCATCACAAAAAAAAAAGGGGAAGAAAAATGGCATATTTGTTTTGTGTATCCAGTTTTCTGTCATTTGAAACTCCTTGACCGTCAGGTGTGGTCAGTGTTTTGGGACACTCCTATCCACCTCCATGGCCTTTTCAACATCTTTCCATCATCCAAATAGTAGCTGTTGTGTTTATCTATTCTTAGTGTTCATATGGAACAACCCGCTTTCAGGGTCCAAATCTTCCCAAAGATCCCTGAGGTAATAACAGAGTCTAGAGATTTTGGTAGGGGTCTGCCTGTAATGTTGGCTTACATCTCACTCTTCCCACATTTGAATTAATAAATCAGGAAAAAGTTTTCTTCTGGCTTCAGTAGGGAGGGCAAATTACGGGGGAGCAGAGAGGGAAATTGCTATCTAGCTTAATAGATTTAGTCTCTTTAGGGATATATTCCCATATTTACAGAGTAAATTCTTCCTTATTTAGTTGTAACCTTTTTCTTTTGCACCACCATTTCCTTTCTACCCTTTCAGTTATGAGCAGGACCACATTTTGTGCTTAGTTGGCTCATTGTGGAGTGAAACAGATTTTAGTGCAATTAACTAATGGAATTTCTTTTTCATTTACAATTAGGCAGTTGGTGAGAGGGTGTAGCCAGTGGAAGGAGATGCATTGCCTTTTTGTTTTCACTGAGCATTGTACCCATTGATTCACCAGACATGTACAATGAGGAAAATCTAAAAATTTTTCAAATTGACAAAATTAAATATGAAAAAATGGCATTTATTTTTGAAAACACAAATCTTTTACCGAATGAGTATTTCTCTTGCCTGTTTATAATGTCATATCAAATACAACTAGGATTTATTTTGCATGAAAGGAAACCACATCTAGCCCAAATGAATCTTGAGCAAAACTTAAAATCTTGAGATTGCAGAACTGTTGAGTTCAGTATAGCAAGTAGTTTTCTGAGCTCTAAGAATGTTAGTTTTGTATTTGAAGTCCAGCTTTCTTGGATAAAACAGTGAAAATACCTCTTGGATCAGTCTGCAGTTAACAGAGGTTTTGATATGCCTGGTTATTCTTGCATGAAATTTAAGTGATCAGACATGAATCTTTTATCCTGTGAGGTGGAAGGATGTTGGAACAAAACCCAGAAGCTTATTGTGGGGGGAGCCTGATAATCTTTTTATTTTTTTAATGCTAATTCTCCTTTTCCAGTGGGAGTGAATGATGTCATTCTGTCTCCTCCCACTGTGTAAACTACGCTTGTGTCAAAGTGTTGCTGCCTCTTGTCACAGAGAGAACAGTTCCCTTAAATGCAGCTGCAGCACTTTTGTGTGATACCTGTCAGAGCCATTCACAGCGCGAGCTTGGGTTTCTAACCATGATGGCAAGATTGGTCTTTCTCCTTTTCTGTGGATATGTTGCAGTAAACCTGGGAAACACTCAGAAATTGCCAAGAGGCAAGTAGCTATGACAACTTTCTGGGGTTTTGTTTGTTTTTCTTCTGTTGTGGGTTTTTTTCTTGGTTTGTTTTTCATGCTTGTGTTTTGCCATGGAAATTTGCTTTCAACCTGATAGGGAAGATAAAGATGATTGAAAAGATAAAAGAAGATCAGCCAACAGGGCAAGGTCCAGGTACCAGAGAATAACTTTAAAGCTCTTGAATTAAAGAATCACAAATGTTTCCTCTGTATCTTGTGACTCCAGTGAGAAGTACTGTGATACAACATAACTCTATGTAATGATTTTATCATGATTTGGACCATGTTGTTCAGGTCTGTGGTGTAGGATCTTGAAGAAAATGTGACTTAGAAAAGCACTGTCTGTTGCTGGCAGATGATTTCAGTTCTGTCTTGAAATAACTTTTATGCTTTCCATTTATATCCATGGTTAGCATTTGAATAGGAATTGTCTTTTATAGGTCAGGTTGCATGCATTTTGAGGGAGAAAAGTATGGTTTATTAAAAGCAATTACTTTTTAAACCTTTCTTTCCACAAGAAGAGAATCCCTCCAGACCTGTGTGAATATTTAACTATTCCTTTCTCCTGGAGTTTGGAAATAGAATAGTTCTTTAGCATTGATAGGGATTTTTTATCTTCCTTGTTAATGTGCCATTGGCATTTTAGTAGTATTTTATAACTGCAAGAAGAACACTCCTGGCATGAAATGAAAATAATATTTCTCTATCTAGATTGTAGACCACTTTGCAGTACCTTGGCATTAAAACAGCACTTTCACAACTGTTTCTGTACTGCACGTATTGCTCTTGCTTTGTAGAAGTGCTTGCCTGAGTCCAATGTGCTTTGTAATGGATTTCACATCTGCAATCTTCTGCAACCAGTAATGCTTAGAAAGGAAGCTGCGATTTAGTTTCTTGTGACAATGTGTATTAAGAAATCAGGGCTTTGAGGGCTTCCTATAAGTTTCATAGGTGGGGAACCTAAAAATATTTTTGGGAGGAGAGGTAATTTTCATGCTCCACCTCTTTGCCCCCACCCCCACCCTGAGGATTCTTTAATATATTTTTTTTCTTGATGTTCTTTTGAAAGTGTCTTCCTTTTTTTATTATTTTAAGCTCACCTTCTGAAGTCAATGTGGAATTTTCTGCATGTTGCTAATGTAGTCTGTGAGCAATTGGTGCACGTTGCTGTTCAAGTTGAACAGACCACAAGACAGTTTTATCGAAAAAGCCATCTATAAGTAAACTATTCTAGCAGCTTTCATAGCAGAGGATTATACTGAACAGAGAAAAACCTTGTATGCATGGCCTTTTTTGAAGGAAGAATCTCCTCTAGTACTGCTCTTTTTAAATGATTTATCTCTATTTTCTGCTCACTACCAGAGAGTAAGGGCTGTACATCTATTGTGACTGAAGTTCAATGCTACTGATCCACTGTAGTCAGTGGGAGATGAACTGCAGGGGGAAACTTAATTTCTTGTCAATTAAATAATTTTTTTTAAGATTCTTCCATTGCATTGTTGAAACATCAGTCTGATTCTTTGCAGCTGCCTATCAGGTCGTTACTTACATTGGACTGCACTAAAAAAATAGACATATTAGTACCTACCTGTATTCTGTCTGGAAACTTTCAATTAGTCTTTTTCTACAGCACTCTCCTGTTTGACAGGGAGCACAGAATGTTTTCCTAAACAAATAATATATTTTGACCTTTAGGTACTTTTAAAATGACTGATAGTATTCTGTTAAGAGGACTAGTCTGCCCTACTAAGACAGCTTAAATTACACTGAACTCTTTTACCCTCTTCAAGTCACAAACTGCTGAGCTAAGGCTCCAGATTCCCTGCTGCTCTATCTATAGAGACCAGTGGAATCAATTTCATAACTTGAGGGAGAATGATCTAGCCAGATTTGCTTTCTAGTGATGAACATGCTCATGTGAACAGGTTCTCAGTGTAAACCTTTTTTCCTTACTGCTTTGGAATTCTTGTGCTCAGGTCTTCTCTCCAGGAGCTGAAACATGCTGATCTCTGGTCTCGTGGACTGAGATTTCCTTGCAGTGATACAAGGTAGAAGGAACATCTTGCTTCCTGCAGCTGCAAAGGAACAGGGCCAGTACACCCTTCAGATATAGACTTCCAGATCTATTGGACAGATTGTGTGTAAATACACTCTTCAGGAGGCTGGAATGCACATGGCTTACTTCACCGGTGTATATATTTTTTGCTTTCTCCTCCAAAGGTTGTGTGTGACTAGAAAGGCAGAGAAAGCGTAGCTGTTCTCCAGTGTTTTTTATCAATGAATTCTTTCTTTAACTATTTTGACTACAAAAAAAATTAAGGCAGTGTTGTAGACGTAGTATGGGAACACTGCATCCCTTAGTCAGAATCAGGGAAGTATCAGTTTAAATTTCTCAAGGAAACTTTATGCTGCTTCCATGTATACTTTATTGTAATAGTTTTGCTTATATAGAAAAAAAGACTCTACTTGTATCTGGTCCTATTGCAGTGCCTGTGTACAGGTGAACACCTTTTCTTACATTTCATGGATGTAAGTAAAGTCAGTTCAATTGGAAAGGGAAGTTTAGTGGGTATTTTATTTTGCTATGAAGGGGCCTTCTTTTATCAAGTATTGGAGCCCCTGTCCCTTCAACTATGTCCAGCTTCTAGAGTTTTGTGTTTCATCAGAAAGAAGAGGGACTCAGCAATTTTGACTTGATGTTCTGCCTTCTGTTATGCCACTATGCCATGCCATCCAATGTATAAAGCTTCAGTTCAATACTGTTATACTTGAAATATTTTAATGATGGAAATGTTTCATAGGAGGAAACAGTGGTGGTGTATAGGTGTTGGAGTTAAAATTTGTCATACTTTGTCTAATTTTTATGATTCCATTTAACAGAAATGTTCCATCCTTGATGAAGGTAGCATAGTCTTTCTAGACAGGAATTAAGTACAGAGAAAAAGTCTTGTCTTTAGAGGATGAATTAGTAAGCAGAACATCCTGAATCTGAGAGGGAGATGAAAAAGCAAAGTCACAGAATCAAAAAGGAACAAGTTACAGTACATAATCCACAAGATTGTACTGCTTTGTAAACTGTTTCACTGGCGTCTTTCCAGCTGGACCTGATACAGATGCTGTTGAAGGCAACAGTTATGGACTGAGTTCTTAGTGTTTGGTAAAACAGCATTTCATCATTTTGATTTTGCCAGTTGATTTTCCGGTTACAACCTAGATATGCAAAGAAATGCACTTTTTCACAATAATCTCTGTTTCAGATAGGTTTTGTATATCTTCATGTGCTGTTTTCCTTTGTTAGAGCTGAAAAAAAATTGAGGTTGTTCCCTTATTATAAACTTTCAATTTTATACGTTTTCAAAAAAGAAGAGTTTTTTTGTTGTTGTTGTTGTTGTTTTTTTGTATTTATTTTCTTGCCATGTTTCTGGCCTCTGTGGTTTACCAACTGTTTGAATTAGTCATTAGGTAGACTGGAATTCAGGCCATCCTTGTTGGACTTTCCAGGAGTCAGGCCTGTCCTGTTCTGCTTTCCAGGAAACACTCAGGAAACCTTAATTCGCCTTCCTTCTTGTTGCTGCCTTCTAAGGAAAAAAAGAGTACAGACTTGATGTTCCTTATGGGACTGTGAAAAAGCCTGACTTACAGACTGATATAGGGAGAACTGGATCCAAAACTGTCTTGTTTCTGCAGTTGTCAGCTGTGGGGATAAGTGAGGAAAAATAATACTTTTACTCTATCTAACTTGTTTGTTTGGTAAGTATACAGGAATGGTAGCTAGTGGTTATCTGCAATATTTTCTAAGGCTTGCTTTTATGGTAATTATAACTGACATCCGCTTGAGAGTGCACACTGTATTTACAGTATCCTTCTGAACTCACCGTTGACATTTGTGGAAGGAATGGGGAAATTTTATTCATTGCTAAATTTGTTGGCTGTGCTACGTTATGTAATACTTCTTCCTAACCAGAGGTTAAACAAGGCATGTGTTTTCACTTACTGGTGTCAAGCAGTTAAAACAATGTTGAGTTATTAAAATGTATCCTAGTCACTATCCGGAACCAGCCAAGTTAATCATTACACTTTTGTGTCCCCTGGTCCCCAGTTTAACAGCACCCCTCTAGTAGCTGTATGCTAGAAAAACGGAGATTGTAACACAGAAAAACATCTCCTGAATTTTGCTTGTTTGAACAGATAATGAAGCTGTTGTATCAACATATCTCAAAAGGAGTCAAATGACACATGGTTTGTGTGTTTCTTTGTCCATAATTTACAAAATATCTTTTTGGGAACTGTTTTTCAAAATACACAGTCCTTTAACCTTCAAAAAACATATTCTCATTTATTAAGGAGAACCAGAACTATCAAACTTCTTTTAAATGTCTGTAAAGAGAAATCTAAAATATTGTGATCTCTAGGTGCTTTTAAAATGAGTGGTAGTATTCTGTTAGGAGGACTAGTCTGCCCTGCTAAGCAAGCTTAAATTGCACTGAACTCTTGCTTTCTTTGAGTCACAAACTGCTGAGCTGAGGCTCCAGAGTCCCTGCTGCTCTACCTATAGAGACCAGTGGAATCAATTTCATACCCTGAGGGATAAGAATCTAGCTAGATTTGCTTTCTAGTGATGAACGTGCTCATGTGAACAGGTTTGTGTGAAATACTTCTCTTACGTTTAATGGCTCATAATGACAGTGAAGTCTTACGAGAAGTCCCAAAGGGATTCTTTATGTGGTGTATATATATATGTATATATATATATATAGTAGTTAGGGATTTCAGTCAGTAAATATGTCATGGCAAATTTGGCTCCTCCTTTGCTGAAAATGAAAACAACCCATAAGAATCCTGGCACTTTAGCAGTTCATTTAATCAATTACCTTATCAGACAGACCAGTTCTGTCCTAGGATCGCATGACAATATATCAAAACCTTGTACTGAGTGTCAGGCATCCAAGTTCAAAGATAATCTATAATTCCAGATTTCCATTTATATGCTGGAGCAAGCAGTGGTGTGACAGTGATGCATGGGGGTGGATTCTGCCAGGATTAAATTCCAGAACATTTGAATGCCTCTAAAATGATCTCAGGGCTGCGTAATCTGTATAATCCTCCACCTCTTCACTTAAATTTTCACATTCCCAAGTATCTATTTCTAAATAATAATTTTCAGGGTAACTTTTACATAATAATCTGTATCATCTAGCCATTCCAGCAAGACAAGCTACCTAACTCACTTAAGGGACGGTTGTAAGTTAAGTCCTACTGCTGCATTTTGGCCAGAGCTCCTGTCTGTGGCTGCAGCAGGGGTGTTTGTCGGGCTGCGTGCCCAGTGAGTGGTGATGCTGTGAATGGTCAGTGGGTCTACTGTTCCTCTGGAGGGTCTGGGCTTACCAGGTGTGTGCTACATGTTGCATGTGCAAACAGAAGGCTGGCTGCTCCAGGGGGAGAAAACAGCTAGCAGTAACCTGCCGAAGTCGGAACTGTTCATGCAGCTCCTAGTGGATTTCTTTTCCTTGGGGAAATTCAAGTGCAGACTTGAGTGGTGGTGAGCTGAACACATCTGTGGGTGTGGAATGCTCTCAGCAGCTGGCTTCAGCAGGAGGTGGATGGGGATTCACTTGCTGGCATGGGCTGTGCAGCTGTGTCACGTTAAGTTGCATGTGCAGAAGGACAGGTACCGATGTTGTGGAAATGTAGCGGCCTGAAGCAGGTTGCCATTAGGAAAAGAGTCCAGTCTGTAGCAAAAGGCCTTAGTTCAAATGCTCTTAGTTTGAACCTAGGTTTTTGGCAATACAGGCCCACGTGTATGTTATGGGAGTTTGCTTTATGAAATTGTCTTACTTTGCTTTGAGGATCATGTTCATGAAAATGACTACTGGCATGAATCACACCTTTGTGTAGGAAGGGACAGGGCCAACTTGCCTGGCACTGCTCTCCCTCACGAGTACCGAGCATTTGTCTTTACAGCTTGGCCAAATCAACCCTTGGCCTCCCCAGTCAAGCAAGCCAACATGAGATGTGTCAAAGTGAAAAAAAAAAAAAAAAAAAAAAAAAAAAAAAAAAAAAAAA